>OX578154.1:98942673-99497673 GCA_951213105.1 Amaurobius ferox
TACATATATATATATGTATATATATATATATATATATATATATATATATATATATATATATATATATATATATATGTATACATATATATATATATATATATATATATGTATATATATATATATATATATATGAATATATATATATATATATATATATATATATACATATAATATATATATGTATATTATATATATATATATATATATATATATATATATATATATATATATATATATATATATATATATATATAATATACATATATATATTATATGTATATATATATATATATATATATATATATATATATATATATATATATATATATATATATATATATATATATATATATACATATATATATATATACATATATATATATATATATATATGTATACATATATATATATATATATATATATATATATATATATATATATATATATACATATATATATATATGTATATATATATATATATATATACATATATATATATGTATATATATATATATATATATTATATATATATTATTCAATTATATTATTCAATCAATATTATTAGTTACTATACGTACTGCGAATAAACCAATTGCTATACGGTCCTTTAATCAAGGTTTCCTCAAATCAATCATTTTCAAGTATCAATCATTTCCCCAAAATCAATCACTTTATAATCCCCTTGACAAGGGTTCATATACTTTTTCCACCTACGAGCATTAGACTTAGCCAAATTCTTCTAGAGATCATCAGCATCATTTCATATTTTTATTGAGAGCACCAGTAGTACGTTGATTTTTAGGGAGTACTACGTTGATTTTTAAGGAGTACTATGTTGATTTTTAGGGGATACCGTGGATTTCATTTTTAGAAAGCATCATGTATTTGATTTTTAAGAAGCAGCATGTATTTGATTTTTTGGGAGCACATGTACTTGATTTTTAGGGAGCACATGTATTTGATTTTTAGGAATCACTATGTATTTGATTTTCAGGGAGCACTATGTATTTGAATTTTAGGGAGCACCAGTGTTTGCTTTTTAGGGAGTATCAGTAATACGAGATTTGGGGAGGTTTGATACTATAAGAATAATTAATTTTCCAATTTAATTACCCCAGTAAATTGTTGCAAACAATAAAATAATGTTGAGTATTATTTCTATCAGACGATTAACTCTTTAAATTTTCACTTTTTTCTGCATTTTTACCTTTCCATACAATAGAATGGAGAACGTTTTGTTTTCACGAAAATTTTCGATATAAGGATTTTGATGATAATATATCTTTTAGGACCTCTTGAACATGTTTCGACTATTTTTCGCGTGATGTTCGTCTGTATGTCTGTGGTCGATTTTTTGTGTTACACAATACCTGCCACAAGTATCAGTGGAATTTCACGAAACTTTATATTCGATTTTGTCGGCGAAATAGATAAAACTACATAGAAATTTTAAATTCCAGCAAAAACTTATAAAAATACTCTATTAATCAGGTAAAGAAATGCGTAAAAAGAACATCTAATGTTAACTTTTTACCTATCTAAAACGGTCTTAATAATATATACCCATTATTTCACGTAATACTCATAATACCCATAGATGAATAAAATAAAACTTTCATGTAGATACAGTTACTTTTTACTTTCCCTGCAATACATGGTAATGTATAGGGAAAGTATTGGAATCATGTCGAAAATCGCAAGTCGAGTTTTCGACGGATCTACACGTTTCAAGATCTCCAGAATACGAAGAAACCATTTTCAGCGTGACGTCTGTGTGTGTGTGTCTGTCTATGCAGATTTTGTATTCACTCTAACTAAAAAACTAATCGACCGAATTTCATAAAATTTGGTAGGTATGTCACTTGTGGCCGATTAGTTTTGAATACGATTCGGGATAAAAGAACCCGCATTTTTTTGCTAAATAGCCCGCAAAAGTTTTTATCCACTCTAGCTAAATATCTAATGGACCGAATTTCACAAAATTTGGTCGCTTGTGGATCACGCTGGAGCTGATTAGATTTTGGTACGATTCGACAAAAAATAACCTGCCTTTTTTTGCAAAATGGCTCGCAAAAATCGCCATAATTTAAAATAAAGAACTACGTATGCTCAAATATATCCATTAAATGCTCGTTTAATACGTAATTTTTAACGAAGAAAAGAATAAGACCAACACCATTACACTAGGTCTAGCCTGCCAGTACTGCCGCCGTGTTCATGCGGAGTACGATCACGTTAAACATGTGGGTCCGTAAGTCCTTCCGAGAGGTTGGTGGTAGGGGAAGGAGGGTACGGTCCCTGTGGATGCCTCCACCACTGGGTTCCGGTCTAAATTGGGTGGCACTTCCCGGCCGTCCAAACAGTTACCTTACACCTTTCTGGTAGGTCGGACGGTCTGGGTCTCAACAACAACAACAACAACACTAGGTCTAGCCGTTCTCGAGATATTTTAGTTTTTTCGTATTTTCTCTACGCCATCTTTGAAAATAAGTCCAGTTATCAAATGAGAACGAAATTGAATTAAAAGTGAATTAAATTTAATTAAAATAAAGAGAACGTGAATATAAGTCTGCAGGGAAAGTCATGTGCTGCCCACATCAGATTTTTACTTCCCCTACAATATATGGTAATGTATAGGGGAAGTATTGGAATCATGCCGAAAATCGCAACTTGAGCTTTCGACGCATCTAAACGTTTTGGGACCTATAGAGTACGAAAAAACTGTTTCTAGAGTGACATCTGTGCAATGTATGTATCCTTTCAAACTCAAAAACTAATGGGTAAGGTAGTGAAACTAATGGGTAGGTAAGTCCTTGTTTGACCCTGGTGTTAATTAGTTTTTGGTACAATTCGGAATAAAATAATCTGCTTTCTGCGAAACGGACCTAAAAAATGTAATGTATCCACACCACAATACTAATTGACCTAATTTTACAAAATTTTGTAGATAAGTCACTTGTAGGATACCATGGTGCTGATTAGATTTTGGTATGGTTCAGAAGAGACTGACGAAATGGCCCTCAAAAATCGCCAAAATCTAAAAAAAAAGACTACGTATGCTCAAATGTATCAATTAAATGCTTGTTTTATACGTGATATTTTACGAGGAAAACAATAAGATCAACTCCATTGCTCGAGGACTGATCGTTCTCGAGATATTTGAGATTTTTCGCATTTTTTTAAGCCGCCTGTGGAAAAATGTCCAATTACGAAATAAAAACAAAATTGAATTTATAAAGCAAATTCAATGTTATTTTATTCAATTAAAATCAATGAATTATTAAAAAAAAATAAAGAAAAAATGAATTTGAGTCTGCAGGAACAGTCATGTGCTGTCCACATCAGATTTTTTACTTTCCCTGGAATACATGGTAAAGTACAGGGAAAGTATTGGAATCATGCCGAAAATCATAACTCGAGTTTTCGTCGGATCTACACATTTCGGGACCTCTAGAATACAAAAAAACTTTTTTTTCGTATTCGTGACGTGTCTATCTGTGCAATGTATGTATCCACTCTAACTCAAAAACTAATGGATCAAATTTCATAAAATTTGGTGGCTAAGTCACTTGTGTCTGACCCTGGTGCTGATTAGTTTTTGGTACGATTCGGGATAAAAGGGCCCTCCTGTTTGTGAAATGGCCAGCAAAAGTTGCCTGTATCCAATCTAGCTGACAAATTAATAAATCAAATATTACAAAATTTGGTGGATAAGTCAATTGTGATTTACCCTGGTGCTGATTACCTTGTGGTATGATTCGGAAAAATTAATCTGCCTTTTCTGGGAAATGGCCCGCGAAATTCTTCAAAAACTAAAATAAAAAACTACGTAAAAAAGTTACTTGTAGGATTATCTGGTGCTGAATAGATTTTGGTATGATTCAGAAAAGAACAACCTGCCTTTTTTTACGAAATGGCCCTCAAAAATCACAAAAATCTAAAATAGAAAACTACGTATACTTAAATATATCTATTAAATACTTGTTTTATAAGTAATTTTTAACGAAGAAAAGATTAAGATCAACTCCATTACAGTAGGACTAGCCGTTCTCGAGATAATTTAGTTTTTTCGTACTTTATCTTCGCCACCTATGAAAATAAGTTCAGTTACCAAATGAGAGCTAAAATTGAATTAAAAGTGAATTAAATTAAAATAAAATAAAGAGAACGTGGATATAAGTCTGCAGGAAAAGTCATGTGCTGCCCACATCAGATTTTTTGTATATGTTTTACCTATATTTCTTTAGTCTGAAGCTATCTCATTTTACGGTAAAAAAAACATGCAGATAAATATCCATATTACTACCAGAATTTCAAGACTGCAAGCAGAATGATCATGGGTTTTATGAAGTGTAATGCTCTCAAAATACACTCAGGCTCCAATTCAATTTAAACCGGTGTAAACTGCATTTGCGGCTCAACGCATGAAATAAAAATCCCAGTTCAACGTTCCTCTACAGTTCCTATACCATGTCCTCTCTGCAAATAAACTAACTTATGTTCGATTCCACAATCTATTCTAAGTTTAAATTGAAGTTGAAACCGATGCAACCGTGATATGCCTTTTTTTTCTTTCTTTTTTTGCATGCGGAGTTTAGATGGGAAGTAATACTGGTAAAAATACATTTGACATATCTTTGAAAAGTATGAAGAAGACACGGTTTGGGGCGAAACATAAAAGTGATTATGCTGAAAACCTTTTCCCTGGAATTTTTATTTAAAGTTTTGAATGCCGCAATTGGGTATGCTGAAAAGAATATATTTTTGTCAGGTATACTGTATAGATTGAAATATATTTATTTTTAAGCGAACATCTTTTTCGATAATTTGTGACACATTTTGTGAAAACTATATATTGTTATAATTATGTATAAGACGTGGCTTCAATCCAGACCATGGTTTCTTTTGACAGCAAGTCACGATTTACATGAAGACCTGATGAAGGTAATTTATTATACTTCTGAAAAAATGTAATGAGAATTTAATTTTTTTGAGTTTGAAGTTGATGACCACATCTCTTTTATACATATGTGTTTGTCTCAGAACACCTTCTGCATCCAAGATGATTGTTTTAAAATTTATGATGGATTGGCCATGGGTAATCCTCTTTGTCCATTTTTGTGCACCATTTACATGGACCATTTCAAAGTTTCATTGCTTAATCTTATTCGCTTTCCTTTTAAATGTTCGTTACGAGGATAATTATTTTGTTTCCCTCGAATGTTTAACTTTGATTTTGACGCAGTGTTATTTCCAGTAACAATTCTAAAAATATTTGTATTAATGACCTTAACATTCAAGATAGAAAGAAATTACATTCTAACTCACAAGTAAACACTTATGAGTTAGAATGTAATTTCTTTCTATCTTGAATGTTAAGGTCATTTGCAGGGAAAACTAATTCGTGACCACTGTTATCGTGAACCATTTACAATCCTGATAGATTGACCATGGGCAACCCTTTTTGCCATTTTTGTGCGGCATATGGATTATTTCCAATATCCCGTCATAATATTTCTATTAATATTTGTATTCACCTTACCTGTGAGTTAGTGTGCCATTTCTTTCTATCCTGAACATTAGGGTCATTTGCATGGAAAACTCATTTGTAATCACTTTTATCGTAAACCATTTACAGTCCTGATAGATTGGCCATGGGTAATCCTTCTTGTCCACTTTTTTGCGACATTTACAAGGACTATTTCGGATATCCCGTCATAATAATTCTTGTATAATCAAAAGCTTACAGCATTAAATACTTATATGTCTAACTATGATATTAAATTATGCTCTACGCTGCTTATCAAAGTCTAAGTGGAATGTTTAATAGTTGTCTTTCATGATCGCAGATTCTTACTGAAAGTTGTTGATCGTGCATTTCCTTTCTGCGTCATCACAGAGCAAGGAAAATCTAGTTCAAATATTTAACAATAATAGTTGCTTTCCACTGTATCCTAAAATTAGTCATAAAATTGCTAGAATACTTAGTAAGAATTCACTCTATCTTATCAATAAAATAAGTTTATCTTTCCTTAAGGATCCTATTTAAATATTCTATAATTGGGGTAAATACCAACTTCCTTGTCAATGCCCGGACTATCATGTGTTGGTCAAACTAAACGTGCCTTAAAATACCGCTTGAAAGAACATCAAACTTGTGTCAAAATACCAAGGAATTAATAAATCTTCAATCAATAATTACTTCTAGATCTTCAGACACCTATTTAATTTTTATCCTGCCTCTATTACTTATAAGCTCTTCTGTTTTCGAATTAGATTTCTTTAAAGCTCTTCATATAAAATTTTTTAAAGTAATATGATTAATAATTTGTCAATGACACCCTATTTTTCCTAGGCTTGGCATGACCACGTCAAAATAATTGCTTGTCCTAACTCTCAGTTCATGTACTCTGTATTTTATTTCTTTTTCTTTTCTTGTTTCCTTATTGAATTCATATACACTTAATTTTTTCGAGGGAGTGAAGGGTTCCTCCCAGCCATCACTGGTATGCGGGCAGAGAGCCGGGCTCTTCGTTCGTTCTCAATTGTGACAGAGCCTCTCGAACTGCAATATCCAGATTAGCAAGCGGCCACACAAAAGGTCTCTCGTTTTTTGAGGGCAGGAAGATTTTTGCAGTCTGCTCTAAATGTCAAGCTCAGCAGGCTTCTCCTGAACACATACTGGACTGTCTGGGACTTTCCAGAGAGGACATATATTCTTCCCCCCTTCTGGTCCTCGACTTCCTTAGGGTCAACGGTCTAATGGATCTTGTCTGACTTCGTCAGACAGCCGGAGGATAAGCCACAACACATATACACTTAATTTTATTTTTGTAGTTTTCTTTCACATCTACCTTATTAGGGTCGGTTGTTTAGTCATTTTGCTGCTTGTTAGGCATGTTCAAGCTCTCATTTAGGCGTTCATGCTAAGGCTTGTTCTCTTTGAAGAATGAAATCCAAAGTTTTCCAAAACGTTCGTCTGCTTCCAAAACTTTATTAGCATAGCATTTTACGTTCTGATACTGTTTATTATTGTTGCACTTGCCTGCTACTTTTTCCCCAGTCTTTTTTGTGTTGACTAAATGACCTCCTGTTTTGGCGGTGCCAATTCAGAACCAGTGACGCAGGAAAGAACGAAGAAAGACACAAGACGAGAGAACAAAGTTTATTACAAGAAATCATCACTGACGAAGGTCGGAGTGTGTGCAGCTTCACATTTTAACGAGGACCCAGAAGGCGGAAGACTGGCTTTATCCTCAAGAAACATCCATGCCTTATTCGGGATTCGAACCCGAGCTCACAATACAGTAGCCGAAGACGCTATCCAGTTCACCGCTTGGGTGGCTCCAGGCTTAATACTTGGCGTGCAGGAAAATAACTTTGCCATTACTCCAGAATCGAAGCAATTGGTCAAAATTTTTCCAAGTTATGTAAGTCTTTTAGAAACTTCCATAGAGGGTATATAAGGATGCTCATTGTCCAGTGAGCGATGTAATGTAATAAGATGTTTGACTTGTGATAAGTGTTCTAAATTATGATTACAATGAATTTGAAGAGTATTTGATTTTTATTTCCTTGTATCCAAAGGTTGCTTTAGAACGTTGCTAGATAGCTAGAAATACATATGCTAAGTGGCTTGATTTAATAATTTGTCTATAGTCAATCCTAAGAAATATATGCTTCAAAGACAAAAATTTAATATGTAGAAAATATATGTAGAAAAAACCGAAAGTGAAATTGTTAGTGACCTCCCCCTCCCCCATAAGTATTTTTTAAGCTGATTCCATATTAGTCATTATCAAGAGTCTATCTACAATAGCTTCAGAGAAATATATGCTTTAACATTTTTTAATAATAATATTAATATTGCTAAATTATTACCATTAAAATGAAACACACAACGATAATGGCTTATGTATAAAATAAAATACTTTCTAATTCACATCATTGTTAAATTACGGTTTGGCGGATCCCATCCAATTTCTCCCAGCCAAAAAAATATAGAAATAAATATCCATATTTTCATTCTCTCCATCAGAATTCCACGACATCAAATACGATCGCGGCTGTTACGGCAATGCAATTCTCCCAAAATAAACTCAAGCCCCCCCCTGTTCAATTTAAAACGGTGTAAACTGCATTTGTGGCTCAACGCATGATGGAGAAATTCCGGTCCGGCGTATCTCCCTACTGCTGCTGCATCAACTCCATTCCGCAAATAAACTAACTTATGTTCGAATCGGCGATCTATTTGAAGTTGAAATTGAAGTTGAAACCGAGACCTTATGATATGCGTTCGTCTTTTTGCATAAAGGGGTCTTGGGGATGTAACACTGATAAAAATGCATTTGACATATCTGTGAAAAGTATGGGAAGAAGATCTGGGTTTTATTGTGGAATATAAATGCGGTTATGTTACGAAAATCTCTTTCCGTGAATTTTTCTTTGAGAATTTATATGCCACAATTGGGTATGTAGGTAAAATAAATTAATTTTAATATACGAGTATATACGAGTATATATTTAATATACGAGCAGTACTTTATGGATCAGTGCTTTTCAAACATATAATCGCATACGAATATTTCCTCCTTTCTACTTTCTCATACTAAAAATTAACTAGATTGTGGCCCAACTCGACTTCTTCATGCCAAAATTCTTCTCTTTTTATTTAATTTTACTAGAAATTTTTTGAAAAACCGGTATCTTGGGTCCAAATGATAACAATTTTAACATGTTACCCTTCACTTTAATATGCTTGAAAAAAATCTGTCGATTGATACCATACTTGACAATGCACCCCGTCCCCCGGGAGGTAGGTAACTTGTCCCCAAGGAAGCTAATGATGTCACAAACAAAAAAGTGATATAGCTGATATGATATAAAAGGATATAAAAAATGATATAAATAACATGTATTATAAAATTAATGAAAGAAGTTTTGCAAAATACCGACTCCAACGTTGCTTTTGACAATAAAACATGTTAATGTCACCTAAAAAAAGTAAATTTTAAACATATATCTAAAAAATCGGATGAGGGCAGAACATGACTTTCCTTATATAATGCAATGAATTTACTACTTTTACAGCAAACAAATAGGTTATTATTATAGTAGATACTTATACTCTTTCGAAGATATTGAATTTTCGTCAATTAGTGGTCACTTTTATCCATTTGGAGAGATTTTCGTTAATTTGGCAGCATTTAAAAAAGTCGCCAAGATGGCGACATTCTGTCAAATTCTTCGCCAAAATCTTGCCAAACGTTATGGATAGAGAAATAAGTTATTCTTATAGCAGATAAATAACAATTGACGTTCAAATACAAATGTATTACTCAGAGTATCTTTTCTCATCAATGGAACGAGCTAAATCCACGAGAATGATGTCACCTAATTTATCGCATGATATTACATATGAAAAGTGAATATGTTTCTCAACAGTTAATATATTTTTTTTTAACTTATGGGATTTTTTGATAAATTTATTTGAAAAATGTGCAATATCTCGAGAACTGTTCATGCTAGCGTTCTAAAGTTTATGTCAATCGTTTTCTAATTGCGTAACTTTATTAAAGGTTTTGATTTTTTGATGATTTTTTTCAAAATTTCACTCAAAAATTTAGGGGGGTTCTGAACATTCGATTTCGTCTAAAAACAATAGGCTTCCAGTATTCACGGATTGTGATTTTTGTACCACATTTCATTCGAATCGCTCCATTCGTTCGTCAGATATCGTTTCCACAGACTTACACACACACACACACACACACACACACACACACACATACTTTCCACACACACACACACACACACAAACAAAAACACACACACACACACACAGACATCACTTCAAAAATGTTTGATTCGTGATCAGGGAAGCTTGAAACGTGCTCTCCCGTCGAAAACTCGAATTCGAATTTTCGACCCCGTCACAATACTTTCCTTATACATTATGTATATAAGGAAAGTAAAAATGATATCTTTCACAACAACGATTGAAACTATTAAGTCTCATGGTCATTGAGCCATAAATAAAACCTTTTATGCATACTTATATCAAGTTTTGTCCTATGCTGCCTTGTTAAAAAATAAATAAAGTTTCGGTTCAAATAAAAAAAAAACAAATTCTATCTAGCTCTAGACTTTTGATAGAAAATCCGGGTATAAAGTTTCGTAAAAATCCATTAATATTTGCGGCCTCTATCTTGTCAACAGACATGCAGACAAACAGACAGACAGACAGATATCACTCCAAAAATAGCCAAAACGTGTTCAGCAAGTCTTAAAACATTAAGGTAAAAATATCGGCATTAAAATATCGAATTCGAAAATTGTCTTGAAAACAATGCTTTTTCTTTACTATATTACATAATAAAGTAAATTTACTAGTATAAAGAAAGTATTGTTCTCGTGATTGAAAATGGGCGATTTTGGCAAGTAAATTGAAAATGGGCGATTTTGGCCAAGTTAATTGAAAATGGACGATTTTGGCAACTTGGTAGTCCAAACAGAATGACTTATTCATACTCACGTGCAAAATCCTTATCAAAATGTAATCGATATGCAATTATTATCCCGTGAAATAAATGGTTATGGGAAAATGCTTGTGCGCCATAATTAAAAACAATTACAAAACGTATCATGAAAGGAACAAACAAGATCCATGAGAATGATATCAACAAATGTATCACGTAATATTATATGTAAAAAGTGAACATACTCCACAAAAGTTAATACTCATTATTTTATGGGATTTTTTTTTGATGGATCTCTTTGAAAAATGTGAAATATCTCGAGTGCCATTGTTCTAAAGCTTATGTTATTCGTTTTCTCGTAAAAAATTACATACGGAATGTTATTTACGAAATATTTTTGGAAGTTGTGATGTTTTAATGATTTTTTCAAAATTTCATTTAAAAATTTGGAGGTTCTGAACATTTGATTGCGTTTGAAATGAATAGGCTTCTAGTATTCACTGAATGTAATATGTATACCAAATTTCGTTTGAAACGCTTCATTCGTTTATGAGATCTCCCGTCCATAGACTCACGAACCCATACACACACGCACAAACACACACACGCACACACACACGCACACACACGCACGCGCGCGCACACACACACATGCACACACACACACGCACACATCACCTCAAAAACGTTCGATTCAAATTCAGGGTGCTTGAAACATGCTCTTCCGTCGAAAACTCGAATTCGATTGTTCGACCCCGTCACAATACTTTCCTTATATATTCCCCTGTGTATGTAGTCAAAGTAAAACACTGTGCTGTGAATCTCGTACACGTATGTAGCTGTGAAAGAAGCTACGTATTATGTAGCGAAAGTCATGTTCTGCCCACATTAGATTTTCATTCATGTATATATATAGCAACCCCCCAAATCGAACTTCTTATATCTACATAAATGATGTTGGGCAAGAATGTACGTATACACCGATTGACATTACATATTGAGATCAAATTCCGAGGAAAATCCATTGAACACTGTGCTGACGGGAGTACACTTTTCGTTATATAGACTCAACTGGGAGGGGTTTTGATGAAAACGGAACTCGACATTTCGAGGTACAGGAAAATTTTTATTTATCCGACATATTTTTCTTACGGCGATAAGGTTTTGAGTATGGATATACGGTGGCGAAAGTCAAGGATTTGAATAAAATCAACATCCTGGATATTATGAATTCAGAAATAAATATCCATTTTTCGAATTTAAGATAGTTTCTACATTCTATAGAATTGGTTTTATATGTATGTGATTGTGATGCCAGTTTGGAAGAAACTTTTATATAAAAATATTGCTGTTTTAAAATTGAAATTTAAAATAGATATCTTATCCAGTGATGAATTTCTAAGCGTTTAGCATTGAAGTGAAGTGACTTCTGCCATATGACAGGGCGTTACATAAATGCAAGAAAGTGTTCAACTGTTACAACTGCCTACCTCTCGACCATGGCTTTATGGCCAGAAAGGGACAAGGAATGGGAAACGCAACTAATGTGCATCGTTGTGGAGTCCCCAGTCACAAGGACTTTAACCTCCGGTATGAAAATGATATGTGTACTCATGACATTACTTGAGCAGAAAAGAGATGAGAAAAACCGACGAGAGAGACTTTTTAATGTGAGACTTTAAAGAAATTTCTGGTAGATATATTTACGTTGAAATCAGGAACTACTCAAGACATTATTTATGTATCGCCCACCATTCGCAACATGTTAAGTTCTCATAATTGTATTGAAATATATTTTACCCTATAACAAGGCATTGCAGGATTGCATAAAAAGGGGACAGTGTTCAACTATTCATCCAACACCACCCTAAATACTTCTATTAATGAGTATTCTAAAATCCATACTTAAATTTTGTGTTCGGCAATTATCCATTGCCTGCCGCTTGCTGAGGCAATGATCACAAACGTTTCTAGTCGAATGTAAAACTGTTAAAACTGTTTTTTTAGTCGATTGTAAAACTGTTACATAAGGCATTTATTTGGCACAATACACTAATCCCCCGATTTACACGGCACTTGTTTTACACGATTACGCTTTTACACGGTTTATAAATTAACAGATTTCAAAAAATTGATAAAAATGTATATTCCGCTCCATATACGCCTATACAAAGATTTGATGACATTTTTGAATTTTATTCCTTTGGTAACACTGATGAAAAGAACAGGGGATTCCCGGTGTTGTAAAATATATACATTTAGGGAAATCCCCGTAATAGGGAATCCCCGTATAGAGAAATCCCCGTAATAGGGGAATCCCCGTATGTATTTCACAAGAGTAAAGCTATCTGGTTCATGCAAATACATAGTGCAGAAACATTTTAGCAGCAAAGCTTATATTATTGTGCGTTTATCTTTTAAACTGGTAAGTTTTCAACATTTATAGTTTTTCTTGCATCTTTATAGTTTGCGCAAATTTGTTAAGGTTCTATAATGTCAAAGAATTTGAAGAAAAATCAAATGAAAAGAAAAGAAAAGTTATTTCTTTAGAAACTAAAATTCTAATATTAGACCGTCTACGTAATAGAGAAAGAGTAACGGATGTTGCTAAATTTTACTCCATGAATGAAGCCATAAGGACAATAGGAGAAAATGAAGACTCCATTAGAAAAAGTATAGCAGCTGGAACCTGCAGCAGTATGAGTACGACTTCATATGTTAGATATGTTACAATGGAAAATATGGAAAAAGCCTTAATGATATGGATAGAAGACCAAACTTAAATAATCCCGAAAAAAAATCCCGATCGATACCAATGCTGTTACAAATTAAGCTTTGAAGATTTATTAATCACTTAAGAATCAGTAGCCGTCGACTTCGTCCGATGAAAAGAAGGTATCTTTTTCCGCAAGCCATGGGTGGTTCGAGAGATTCAAACAAAGGCATTCTTTACATAATCTGAGAATGAAATGTGAAAGTGTATCTGCTGATTTGGATGCGGCACAACAATATCCGGCAAAACTTGCTGAAATCATTGCCGCTAACTCCTACACTTCTGATCAGGTTTTCAATGCTGACGAGTTCGGATTATTAAAAAAAAAAATGCCGGAAAAAACCTTTATAGCCAAAGCTCACAAATCAGCTAGTAGTCATAAAGTAGCGAAAAGTCGTATAACAGTTCATTTCTGTTGCAATGCTTCTGGCAATTATATGATGAAACCATTGGTGATTAATAAATCAAAATCACCACGATTATTCAAAGAATAAATATAAAAAACTTTCCCGCTATTGGATGGCTAATAGAAAAGCATGGGTCACTGCCATAGCTTTCAATGAATGGTTCCATAACATCTTTGTTCCAGATGTTAAAAATTATTTAACTAAAAAGGGATTGCCTTTTAAGGATCTTCTATTAATTGATAATGCACCAGGTCATCCCCCAGATTTACAACACGAAGATGTAAACGTTGTTTTTTTACCAAAGAATACAACTTCCTTATTACAGCCGTTAGACCAAGAGATAATTTCGACTTTTAAAGCACTGTACATCAAGCAAACTTTCAGGTATATCTTAGAACAAATGGAGAATGATGAATATCTTACTCTGATGGATGCTTGGAAGAAATTTACAATTTTAGATTGTGTTAAGCATGTTGGACTGTCATACACTCAGATCAAACAATCAACGATCAACGCCTGCTGGAAAGCAATATGGCCGGATGTTGTTGAAAGTGGAAATGATAAATCACCAATAGAGCATGAATATTCTCAGATCACTGAGTTGGCCCATACTATAGGAGGAGAAGGTTTTGAAGATTTAGCTCAGGCAGATATTGAAGAAATAATGGTTGATGAAGAATTGAATAAAGATGATTTAATTAACATGATTCGTGAAACAAACAAACATGATGAAGACAATGATTCTGATGAAGAGCAATCTGAACCAGTTGCGTTCACAGCAAGAATCATAAGCGTAGGACTTGATTTGGGAAGAAAATTGGTCAACCATTTCTTACAATATGACACAAATGTTGATCGAGCTCTCCTATTCCAGCGAGACCTTCGTAAATGCTTAAATCAATATGAAGAGGTATATAAAGATTTAGCAAAAAACCTACGCAGTTGTTAATTACCGATTTCAAGACAAACTCTTGTCAACCCGAGATATTGCCTAATTCGTCAGCCATTTAGCCAGAATCGCATCAAGAAAGCTCAAGTGATGAAAGTGACATCATACCTATCAGAAAGAAAAGACTGATAGTACATGAAAGTAATGACAGTGATTAAACTTATTAATTTTTAAGGGTTTTTTGTTTTGTTGTTCTTTGTTCCTAATGTAAAATACATTAAATATGTTATATTACTACATTCATATATTTGTTGTTTTATAAACTAAGTATAATTTTAAGTTTTCTAAGATGTCTTACTTTTGTTTTACTTAAATAAATGACTGAATCATGCGCATTTTGGGGTTATTTTCGTTTTACACGATTTTTCTTAACAAAATCCAAGATTTCAATTTACACGGTTTTGTGCAGAACCTATCTTCCGTGTAAATCGGGAGACAGGTGTATAGTTACTGGCAAATGGATGTGTTTTTCAGGTATGCTAAAATAAACAAGACGCGTAAACAGGAGTCTAATGTACGGAACAGATGTAGTATAATCATTTTTCCATTCTTGGCGAATTTAGGTGAAATTCTAGTAATCTCTGCTATGATTTGGAGAACATTTCATTCTGAAAACCCTTTCTCCATCTTTTGTCACACTTTTGTAGCCTTTTGTCGCCAAGGTAAAAATCGCAACATTTCATTCTGAAAACGTTTTTCGGGTTTTTTTTCAATCCTTTGTCTTCCTTTTGTCTTCGTTTGTGCAATAGTTGATCTATAGCAATTCAAACATGAGCCTACGCTCGCTAAAAAAATATTCAGAATACGTCCCCTCTGGCTGTCAGATGTCGTACGTAGCAATATCTGTTTCAGCAACAAGGTGTTCCGTGGTTCATAGAGCAACATAAAAATCAGAAAAAATTCTGATTTTTACCTTGGCGACAAATAGACGGCAAAGGGGTAACAAAAGACGCGAAAAAACGTTGCCAAAATGGAATGTTGCAATTTTTATGTTGGCGACGAGATTGGCTTTATTAATAAAAAATCTAGAACTAGATAAAACATTTTAAATTCGATGAAATATATTCGAAATTATTTATTTACTTAACATGGCAGAATAGGACAAAATTTTGCATAATCATGCATAAATGGGGTTATTTATAGCTGAATGATCACGAAATTTAATAGTTTCAATCATTGTAGCAAAAAATAGTCGTTTGTAACTTCATTAGCCCCCCCCGGGGAGGTTGGGGCAAGTTATTCCCCCGGAGAGAACATTATCAAACTTGGCATCAATCGAAATCTTTCAGACCTTTAAAATAGAGAGTAGCACTCTATAATTGTGATCATTTGGATCAATGATACAGTTCAAACTCGCTATTGTAAAATTTGAAAAAAAATCATACACTAGTTAAAAATGGATTCTAGTATAAGAAAGCCGAGCGGAGTTACATTCCAGTTAATTATGTTTATATCAGACTTATATAAACATATGAAAATTTCAACTGAAAAGTCTATGACCAACATCCGTAAGCCGAACCTGCAAACTGTTTCCAGAAATCCTTCAGTTCTTTCCGAAAATCGGAGTATCACTCCCTTCTCCCTGTGGATAGCTTGGAACAAGAGACCTTTCTGGAAACGGAAAAAGAACCACGAGATAATTATTACTTAGCCTGGGTCGGTAGTTCAATCATCCAGAGTGACAGCCAAGCTGAGGGAGAACAGCAACCTTCTCTATCGTCACTCATATTAAACAACAAGTGTGTGGTTAACTTAAATAACTCGTGTGACGCTAAGTACTGCTTTTCGGAAAGACAGTTATTTTCAGATTTAAATGAAGTAGTTGCTATACATGAGCTAGTGCAGTTCCTCAACCGCCAATCCGCAAGACATCGCTAATCCTCAAGAAATTTTTGGTCGGTATGCGTAACCGAAATCCAAAGAAATTATTTTAAAGAAAGTCAGAAATATTTTGTGCTCTTTATATAAAAAACAAAAATTCCTGCGAAAAAGAAGCACTGCATTGGGAATAGACACCAAAACGCACAGTTCTGAAATATAACATATAAACTAATATGAACCCATAAGTCTGCAACATGGGCTTAGAATTTTGATGTAAGCCTTAGTTTATTAAATATTAATTAACAAATTTATCATTGTCCGTATGGGCAATGGGTAAAGTTATAATGGTTCTAGTTGATTTCAAGAGGGGTGGAACAGCCCAGTGGTTAGAGCGTGGGGATTGCACTTGGGTGCGTGGGGATTGCACTCGGGTGTGTGGGGATTGCCTTTGCACAAATTATCCCTGTGTTCACCCGGAGTACGGGCACTTTAAATATGGGGTCCGTAAGTCCTTCCGAGAGGTTTGTGGTAGGGAAAGAAGGGTACGATCCCTGTGGATGCCGCCCCCATTGGGTTCCTGTCTAAATTACGTGACACTTCCCGGTCGTCCAAACTGATATCTTATACCTTCGGATAGGTTGGGCAGTCAGAACCAAAGAAGAAGAAGAAAAAGAAGAAGAACTGACTTCTAACATCTCTAATAAACGTTGCTGACAGAAATGTCACACAGATGACAGAACTTCCCGGCCGTCCAAACGGTTACCTTACACCTTTCTGGTAGGTTGGACGGTCTGGGTCTCAATAACAACACAGATGACAGAAGATTGAATTATCGAAGCACTGAAAATGTTAAAACTACAGTTATTTAATCACACTCACAATCACCATACTTTTTTACTTTCCCTGCAATACATGGTAATGTATAGGGAAAGTATTGGAATCATGTCGAAAATCGCAACTCGAGTTTTCGACTGATCTACACGCTTCGAGACCTCTAGAAGACGAAAAAACTATTTTTAGCGTGACGTCTGTGTGTGTGTCTGTGTGTCTGTCTGTCTGTCTGTGCAGATTTTGTATCCACTCTAACTAAAAAAGTAATTGACCGAATTTCATAAAATTTGGTAAGTAAGTCACTTGTGGGCGAATCTGGTGCTGATTAGTTTTGGGTACGATTCGAGTTAAAAAAAAACCCGCCTTTTTTTTGCGAAATAGCCCGCAAAAGCTTGTATCCACTCTAGCTGAAAAACTAATGGACCGAATTCCACAAAATTCGGTAGGTAAGTCACTTGTGGGACACTCTGGTGCTGATTAGATTTTAGTATGATTTGGAAAAAAATAACCTGCCTTTTTTTGCAAAATGGTCCGCAAAAATCGCCAAAATCTAAAATAAAAAATTACGTATGCTCAAATATATCTATAAAATGCTTGTTTAATACGTAATTTTTAACGAAGACCAACTCCATTACACTAGGACTAGCCGTTCTCGAGATATTTTAGTTTTTTTGTATTTTCTCTACGCCACCTTTGAAAAGAAGTCCAGTTATCAAATGAGAACGAATGTTGAATTAAAAGTGAATTAAATGTAATAAAAATAAAAAGAACGTGAGAGTCTGCAGGGAAAGTCATGTGCTGCCCACATCAGATTTTTGTACTTGTTGCGAGGAAAGTTAAAACACTTAAAGGATCACTTTATAACATATTGTACAAACGTTTTGTGTTTTAGAAAAATGTTTTTTACTACCTCCTGAACATATTCGGAACACTTTCAGGAGAAGTTTCGTCGCTTCCGGTGTGCATGCGTGTGCGATACGTGCAATCGATAACTCAAGGACGAATATGTGTATCGCTTTAAAATTGTATATATCTATATATTATGTAAAACATTATAACTGAATAGAACTTTCATAATTCATAAGTTTGGAACTCATTTTTTAAAGACCAATAGTAAATCCCGGTCTCAAAATAGCCAATGCAGAAAACTGGTAATTTGCCAATGCAGAAAAAACTGATAAGTTTTTATGCATGTGAAAATTATTAAATTTACATGCTTTAAATAAGTCTGAATTCATCGTACTCATTGACTTGACAGACTTATTGGAATTATTTTTTCTGTGTATTTATTAAGAGAACAGCATTTATTAAAAGAACGGCTTACATTTGAAAGCTCATAAAGAGATCATAGGCGCCGAGTTTTCAAAATCTCAGGGGGGGCACAATCCGATAAAGTTATATAAAAGATTTACAAAATCGATAAAGATATAACAACTTACAAGGCCGCCTTGAAGAAAGCAAGCATATGTCAGTTAGGTGACTACAATTGGTTCGTGGTCATTTTAAGCCCCTTCTTCAGGCCAAAAGAACAGTATCCGCCCTTAGCAACTACCAAGAACGAACTGCCCAACGAACGTCAGTAGTGGTTGTTAAGAGCTCATACGGTTATTTTGTTCTGAAAAGGGGGGGGGGGAGTTATAATGCCATCGAAGCAACTGTAGTCACCTAACTGACATATATATGCTTTCCTTAAGGAAGTTTTGTAAGTTATTGTCTTACAAGCAGCAGTTTTGGAGTGAGATAACCGAGTGGTTAAGTCACGGAGATTGTACTCGGAGGACCCGAGTTCGGCTTTGCCTCAACTGTTCCCGTGTACGAGCACGTTAAATTTGTGGGTTTGAAAGTCCTTCCGAGCGAATAGATGGCATTGTCTCGGCGGTCTAAACAGATATCTTACACCTTCGGGTAGGTTGGACGGGCTGGGTCGAAAGAAAGATATCAGCAGTTTTATTTATTGTACGATAAATATTTTTAATCTTTTTAGGCCTATTTATATTTGTAAGCTAAGAGTTGATTAGGAAAATCCATATAGCTACTATGCATCAATATTAAAATATATAGTAATTACAATGGTTTTTACTATAAGAATTAACTAGTAGCAAAGCTGTTAATTAATAAAAAAAAATCTGAACGTTAATACACGTTAACGCTTAATATCAACTCTTAACTACCTATCAGGTGATTTTGACACAAATTAAAACAATGAACCCAGCAATAATACAAAAGTATCTAAATATTATTGTCTATATTTAAATATTTTTAAATTAAATATGTAAATAAATTGATCATCACTATAACCATACATTCAGCTAAATTAAAAAATCTTTAAAACAAAGCAATTTATAAAAAAATATCATAAATAATATTTTTATGCAAAATTTGGATGACATGTTGGTTGACAATTCTTATCACAACTAAAACTTTAATATTTTTATCAGGGGGGGTGGGCTGAGTATACCTAGTGTGTGTGGGGGGGGGGGGGCTAAACTCCCTCTGGCCCTTGCCTGACTACGGTGCTGCGTCAAACGTCCAGTGCTCACAAGGAATTTACCCGCGGGGTTTGCAGCTTCAAACGGAATGGATGCCACCTGTAAAGACAGCACTGATATATAGAATCCAGGAGTAATTACAGATGAGATCTCTTTAGGTAGACAAAATAAGTCATCTCTACTTCGTGGTAATCGTTTATAGTTATTACTGGAGGGAAACAGCTATTTTTTGGAAATGCCAATAACATGGCTGTAAATATTCCATTTCTCTTTGAATTATGTGGTCAGTCGAAAAAGTTCTGGTAACCAGGTGTTTTTGTCATTAGCGTAAGCATGTTTTCTGGGAGTAAAGATCAGCTTGGTTTGTGTGCGAGATAGTTCAGGGAGCCGTGGTAAGGAAAATGTGAGCAAGACGGAACTGAAACGTGACATTTACATTGATAGGATTTTCTTTCAATTATTTTTATGTTTAAAAAACTTCATTTTTTGGTATTTAGTAAAATATGAAGTTAGAAAAAAATCTTGAAATTTCCCAGAGGGGGCAAAGCCCCCTCTGGAAAAGTTCAGCGGGGGCTCGTGCCCCTCTGCCCCCCCGTAGTCGGCGCCTATGAAAGAGATATACGTTGTTTCATTCTATTACTGATTGTGATACAAATGAGAGTAAAATAAATAGTTGAGTAGTGGAATGAATTACCCGGCGTTGGATAGGTCTTAAATAAGCGCCCGTTTGCAACCATTCAAATTATACAATGTGACTTAACAACGATCATGTATGTAATCCTTCACTGTTCTCCAAAGGTAAGATGTCTCCAAAGTGTGACGTCATGCAGAAAAGGGCACACATGCGCTCTCTTGTAGCCTGCAAGAAGTGCCAACAGACTGCAAAAAGTACCAATGGACTGCAAGAAGGGCGAATAGACATCTCAAGAACCGATATTCGCGGAAATCGCTCATAATTATGCTTCAACATAAAATAACTAAAAGCAACTAATTCGAATTAAAACAAGAAATATCAACCATGCATCCAACCATGATTATGAAACACTTTCCAACTGAAATGCAATTTTATTTAATAATCTTTAAAATGCGACATATACAGCGCTGGTATATTTTAAATTATCACAGTACTACAGTAATTTATTATATTTGAAAACATAAAATTTCATGGGAAAAAAAGTAACTTTATTCAAATGATGTCATCGAAATATAAATCGTCTAGCTCTCTATGTAAAAGCAATGAATATTTGATTCATATCATTTTTAGTCCAGGCTCCAGAACTAAATAATTTTGCGTAAAAAAAAAAAACTCAGCAATTCTTATACAACTCATCTTACAATCACTTGTTCACATTCTGCATCCATTAAAATTAGGCGTTGACCTGATCTATCACTGCACCGAATTTTTTGAGTCACTTAGATTTTCAGATACGCGACCAATAAACGAGCAGACAGAGATATTATTTTACTAAGTAAAAAGAATGCATGAGAAAGTGGAATGAAGAAAGGCTATTTTCCCATTCATTATTACTCCCATTCAGCGAAATTTATTCAACCCCCAGCTGTTTTGCATTTATGTAACTTCCTAATTTAATCAAAGTTCATGACCGAGAACCAAACAGTAAACGTGACCAAATTTCGACACTCCCGATCAGTCTGATAATCAGCGTACCACTTATACATTCGCGGTGATAGCTTGTGACTTGAGAACCACGCGAAGACAGAAAAAGAACAACCACGTGATAATTATTACTTAGACCACGTCGAGCGTTCCATCATCCCCAATGACAGCTGATTGGAGGTGAAACTGCGACTTTCTTCATCGTAGGTCACATTAACTTGCAAATGTGTGGTTACCGAAAGTTGGCGGTAAGGAGAACTTTTTGGAAAGGGCATTTTTCAGATAGAAATAGAGAACTGACACAACCACAACCATAGAAAAACATCGTTTTATTCAATAGTTTAAATATTAGAAAATGTAACCGATGTTGCCCGGAGGTTATAGCAGGGAAATTATATAAAATAACAACATAAAATCCTGTGTACATCGCCTCAAGGACATGATACGCCCCCTTTCTCCTCAAATTCAACACTGAAACTCGTCATTTGTGGTAACAACTTGTTTTGAAAATTTATAAGGATATCGGAAAAATATATCTAACAAGCATATTTTTCAAAATTGAAAGAAGATGACATATTTTAACAAATTGTAAATCTTTATTTTCATTTAATATTCTAACTATGTTTAGGGGGAAATGCCGTTTATATTAATGTTCTCATATTTGTTTACTATTCAAAATCCATATTGAAGGGCTACACGTAATGAAATTAAAGTAATGAAATTAAAATAACAATTATACCAAAAAATAGTCAAGTTTCCATTTCCAAATTTGCGCTTAAGCTGATGGTATTCTGAAAGGTATAATATATTTATGAATTTTTTTCCTAACACCAAAACACACAATACCCTTCCCCATATAATATACCTAAATCTTCTTATACCCATACAATGACATGAAAATCAGTTGTTCTATCCTAAAATAATTGGTAACATGGAAGGTGGACTACACAGAGCATGTGGTTACTATAATGAGGGCGAGGAAAGTTATTCCATTATCTATGTTGATAACAGTCAAGGAACATAAATTAAATCATCAGTCTTGGGAATTGGTTGACTAACAAGGATGTCGTGTGGAATTATTAAAGACCATCAAAGACAGATTTAACTCTAAGCCGAAAATCCAATAAAAATACGTAGCAATATCTAGTATGACTTGAAGTTTGGTATACTGGCCAATCGTTTAATTAAAGTACGGAGTAATTTTTCAGAAATGCTCATTTGAGAGTGTGTTTCAGGCTAAAAAGTTCGAAATGCGAAATGATAGAAAAACGTACTTCGCGATGAGGTACAGACAAGAAATTTGCTGCCAGAATAGATAGTTTGATTGAAAGAATATGTACAATTACAAATTTACAACATTTATTCTTTTAGGAGTATCACACATCAAATTTCTCGATTTGACAAATAAACCAAATCATTCTTTTAATCATTCTTTTAAGAGAGAAAAATATTTAAAATTTGGCGCAAGAGTGAACAACTTCTCTGAATAACTTCCATTTTCATCTCTTTAATGTTTTCTGTTTTATTTCGCAATTCACAATTTCTGAATTTATAATTCTTTGTCCTTACATTATTTTCCTTGGCACATTATGGTCTTATCATAGGACACTATGCTGACGATGAGTACCATTTGTTTATATAATTTCTATATTTTTATTAGAAATTATAGTGGGCGGGTTAGCATTTGCTACACAATGGAGCTCAGAAACTTTGAATACCCTAGAAAAATTTAGTATCTTCAAAATAAACGATTAATAGCGTAATAAAACCGAATTTTGCCTCCTTCGTTTAGTGTATTGACACATATAAAAATTTTAAGTGTCATTTCCTCCTAGCCATTATTTTGGGATAGATACATTACTTCATGTTATCACCAAAATTTAATAAAATACTTGTTTGATTATGAAAAACTATTTATTATTAATTATTCATTAAAATAAAAATGCCACATATTTTTTTATTATTATTACATGTTTAATAAAATAAGAATGTCACATGTCGCTTTAATATTATATATTTTATAAAATAAGAATGTAACATAATCTTTATTATTACATATTTAATAAAATAAAAATTTCACATATTTCTCTCTATTATTACATATTTAATAAAATAAGAATGTCGCATATTTATCTTTATTATTACATATATAATAAAATTAGAATGTCATATATTACTTCATCAACGTCATGGAAACATGTGGGTGTGAGGCCGCCCTTATGAGGGGATAGATACCCCTCAAGTGTGTGTGAGGGGGGGCAGGGCGCACTCCAGAAGGGGTCCGGACCAACAACATTTTTTATGGAGTAAAAGGCTTAAAAAATCCACAGGAAAAGGAAAATAAAATATAAAGGAGAGCCTGTCATATATGCTTGTAGTGGTGCCCACAATGTATATGGGGGGCCCTGGTGCGTGATGTAAATCTTTGAGCACAACTGTAATTTTTCGACGGGAGAGCACATTTGAAGCATCCCTGATCACGAATCGAACATTTTTGAAGTGATGTCTGTGTATGTGTGTGTGTGTCAGTGAGCCTGTGGAGACGATAACTGACGAACGAAAGGACCGATTCCAACGAAATTTGGTACAAAAATTACAATCGTAAACACTGGAAACCTATTGTTTTTATACGCAATCAAATGTTCAGACCCCCCCTAAATTTTCGAGTGAAATTTTGAAAAAATCGTCAAAAAATCAAAACCTCCAATAAAGTTACACAAATAGATATTTCTTATGTAATTTTTCATTAGAAAATGATTGACCTAAATTTTAGAACGCTAACATGAACCGTTCTCGAGATATTGCACATTTTTCAAAAAAAAAATTATCAGAAAGTCATATAAAATTAAAAAAAAAAACTTCCTATTGAGAAACATGTTCACTTTTCATATGTAATACCATGCGATAAATTTGATGACATCATTCTCGTGGATCTAGCTGATTCCATTCATGAAAAAAGATACTATGAGTAATACTTTTGTATTTGCACGACAATAGTCATTTATCGGCTATAAGAATAACTTATTTCTCCGTCCATAACGCTTGGCGAGATTTTAATGACGAATTTGGAGGAATGTCGCCAACTTGGCGACTTTTTTAATGTTGCTAAATTAACGATGAACTCGCCAAATAGATAGAAGTGAGGCTAAATCAATGAAAATGACGAGTCATGGACGAAAATTCAATATCTTGGAAAGAATATAAATATCTACTATGAAAATGATCTATTTTTACTTTCCTTATATTCATAACGTATAAGGAAAGTATTGTGACGGTGTCGAAAATTCAAATTCGATTTTTCGACGGGAGAGCACGTTTCAAGCATCCCTGATCACGAATCAAACATTTTTGAAGTGATGTCTCTGTGTGTGTGTGTGTGTGTGTGTGTGTGTATCAGTGAGTCTTTGGATACGATAACTGACAAACGAATGGACCGATTCGAACGAAACTTGGTACAAAAATCACAATCTGTAAACACTGGAAGCCTATTGTTTTTATATGCAATCGAATGTTCAGAACCCCCCTAAATTTTAGAGTGAAATTTTAAAAAAATCGTCAAATATCGCTAATAAAGCTACCTAAATAGACATTTCTTATGTAATTTTGGCGACGAATTTGGCGGAATGTCGCCAAATTAGCGACTTTTTTAAATGTTGCCAAATTAATGAAAATCTCGCCAAATGGGTAAAAATGAAGCTACATCAATGGAAATGACGACTAATTGAGGTTAATTCAATATCTTGGAAAGAATATAAGTATCTACTATAAGAATAACATTTTTTTAAATTGTACATGTAGTAAATTCATTGCATTATATAAGGAAAGTCATGTGTTGCCCACATCAGATTTTTTTTACTGAAAAAGTAGTAAATTCATTTCATTATATAAAGAAAGTCATGTGCTACCCACATCAGATTTTTTTTTAAATTATAGACTGTAATCAACTAAGATAGTTTACAACAGAGAATGATTTCTTACATAATCTTCAATAATAAAACTTTATATATTTTTAGAAATTTATATTCTTTAATTTGCATATTGTTTTAGCAATTTATGCTTTCAATGAATGGAAAGGAATATGTTTGTTCCCATTAAAATTTTACAGTTTCCTTGCAACATCGACTTCTCAGGATTGGCTATAGACAGAGCTGTGATAATGACTAGTATAGATTTAGCATTGAATAATGGAGGAGGTACGGAGCTCACCATGGACTTCCAGTTTATACGAAATAAGTGTAGAAAAGTGTATAAAAATATGTAACAGTTCTGTTAAAAGTTCTATTGAGTGCACACACTATATTTGCAACCATATGAAGCCTAATTTATAAATTCCTTGTTTATAGTTTTATTTACGATTTATGAAATTGCATGATAAATATTTGACTAAAATATACATTTTCAATTTGTCTAAAATAGTTTGAGTTCTACTTTGATTAAAATCAGTGATATTCTGCAAATAGGACACAGGATCTTAAAGCATCATTGTATAATTAACAAAGTTCTATGGTAGATTTTGTTGCCTTATAACAATATTTCCTTGCTATGTATTGTGGAAAAGAAATTTGATGTGGGCAGCACATGACTTTCCATGCTGACTTGAATTCATTTTCTCTTTATTTCTTCAATAATTCATTAAATTGAGTTTAATAGCACAAGATAACTCGCTTAATAACTTAAAGTGACGCCGAATTTGCACTTTTAATTCAATTTTCGTTTCCATTTGGTAACTGGACTTATTTTCAAAGGCGGCATAGCAAAAATGCCAAAAAACTAAAATATCTCGAGAACGGTTAGTCCTAGAGTGGTGAGAAAATAGCACAAAATAGCGCTGAATTTGCTCTTTTAACTCAATTTTCATTCTCATTTGGTAACTGGATATATTTTCAAAGGTGGCGTAGCGAAAATGCGAAAATCTTAAATATCTCGAGAACGGCTAGCCCTAGTGTAATGGGGTTGGCCTTATTCTTTTCATGGTTAAAAATTACACATACAATAAGCATTTATTTGATACATTTGAGCATACTCAGTCTTTTATTTTAGATTTTGAAAATTTTTCCAGACTATTTTGTAAAAAAGGCAGGTCCTTTTTTTTTCAACTCGTACCAAAACCGAAACAGCATCAGGGTAATATACAAGTGATTTATCTACCAAATTTTGTGAAATTTGATCAATTTAGTTTATTAGATAGAGTGGATACAGTCAATTTTTGAGGGCCATTTCGCAAAAAAAGAAGTTTTTTTAATCTCGAATCGTACGAAATCTAATTAACACCAGGGTCACTCACAAGTGGCTTCTCTATAAAATGTAATGAAATCTGGTCAATTAGTTTTTAAGTTAGAGTGGATACATACATTTCACACAAACACATACACAGACGTCACGCCAAAAATAGCTTTTACATGTACTAGCGATCTGCAATTTCCGAAATGACTCCAATATTTATATATTACAATGCATTGCAGGAAAAGTAATAAATATTTCATTATAAGTTATAAATCGTGAATTTTGTCTAAAAGAGGGCGAACTGAATATATCCCAAAATTTTATAAAAATTTATTTGTACTTACTTCTGGGCTCTCTGGGACCATCAACTGTCACTTTTATTGCTTTCACGTATGTAGCGACTTGGGGTGGACTTGTGCTCAGTGTTATCGTCAACGAAAAACTTTTACCTGAAATGACAAAATACATGTATTAACAAAAAAGATCAACCATGCATAAAGCATTGATTATGAAACAATTTCCAACTGAAATACAATTTTACTTAAACATCTCTAAAATGCAATTCATTCAGCGCTGCAATTTTTTAAGTTATCACAGTACTACAATAATTTATTTTACTTGGAAACTTAAAACTTCATCTAAAAAATCGATGCTAGTTACACAAAATGAAATTTATTCAAATGACGTCATCGAAATATAAATCATCTGCCTCTCTATATAAAATCTATGAATCTTTCATTCATGTAACCTATATTCCAGACTCCAGAGCAAAATAATTTTCCGCAAAAAAAAAAATCAGCAATTCTTATACAACTCACATTACTATACTGAATAATTTAAGCAAATCGCTCGATTTGCTTACGTTGTGCATCCTATAGCATAGCATTAAAATTAGACTTCGTTGTAGGAATAATCAAAGTTTTGTGATTCTTTAAAATCAAAAATATTGCAATTATTGCACGGAATTTAGATACATAAATAATAAAGCGATTTTATGACGGATGCAACACTAATATAAATTTAAACGATCTTTATACATCTACGGTAACAGCGGAAAATGGAAGCCGTATTTTACCTTGCAATGAGTCATGTGATCTCCTCATATTTCATGGGTGTAATTGTTATTTCAATTTTTATTCAAAAAACAATCCAACATATTTTGTTTTTTTACACAAATTATATGGTAATTTGAATATTTCCTAAAATTTTCGAAGGAATTTGTGAATTTTAGCTTAAAAAATGTTTTAAATTTTAGTCCAGTAAGATTTAATGTATTTCAGTTTTTCAACCCGGGTTCAATCCGAAACGATTTTGGTGATATTATTCATTTTTATTCCCAGACATCTCGCAGACCGTCTCAACAACATACTAAAATTTATTTTCGATAAAGTAAATTTTACGGCAGTTATCGTGTGAACAGATAGTCAGACTGAATGACAAATGTCATAAACACTTTTCAGTTGTGTTGGAAAGTGTTAAAATGTTGACAAACATAATACGCATATATTCGAAATTGCAGATGATTAATCATTAATAAGTTCAATAATATGTACAAATTACTATAGCATTCATATCATTCCATATTTATTATTGCGCATAGCGATAATAAATGTAAATTCTAATAGCTTTCATGTTGTAATATAAAAATTCGCCCTAACCTCTGTTTTACTTAATCTGAATTATGTGTTAATCTGAATTTAAAACAATTTTTAGTAAAGTACAAAACAATGACTAAACGTATCAAACAGGATTCAAAAGCAAGAAATAGCCCTCTTCAAGATAAAAACAGAGATCAACTGCAGCAATAAAGCATGGAGCAAAACTACATATGCTAAATAGAAACTGAAATAAATATCAATATATGAAGACAAAGAGACAAAAATTAATAGGCTAACAAAAGAACGGGTTTCAAAAGCAAAAAATAGCCCCTTCAAGTTAAAAACACAGATCAACTGCAGCATTAAAACATGAAGCAAAATTATATATACTAAATAGAAACTGAACTAAATATCAATATATGAAGACAAAGAGGTAAAAATTAATAGGCTAACAAAAGAACTGGTTTCAAAAGCACGAAATAGTCCCTTCAAGATAAAGACAGAGATCAACTGCAGCATTAAAGCATGAAGCAAAATTACATATGCTAAATAAAAACTGAACTAAATATCAATATACAAAGACAAAGAGGCAAAAATTAATAGGTTGACAAAAGAACGGGTTTCAAAAGCAAGAAATAGCCCCTTCAAGATAAAAACAGAGATCAACTGCAGCATTAAAATATTTACGATGTTATGTGTTTTTAGAAATTTATATATTTTAACTTGTATATTGTTTTAGAAATTGGCTATAGATAGAACATTTAGATTTATATAACTGGAACAATGGGGAATAAAAATAATTATTAATTATTTTAATTATACTACTCGGTATATAATTAAGTATTGGGATATTTGTAGATTATTAACAGTGAACGAATTTGCTATTTTGAAGTCGGTACATACCAGTGTTCTACAAACAACTAGAATCTTTAGTTTTAATAGATGTACTAGTAATAAATGTAAATAATGGCCCACCTCTGAAACTTTACAAGTTATTAATTAATCTAGTTGTCTTCAATTCTGTAAATTTTATAATTCTATACATAAAATAATCTGTAGTATATGTAATTTATCCTGTACTAAGAAAACAGTAATCCTATCCATATACTAATGAAACTTCATAGCGAGTATATAAAGAAATTAAACAAATATTATTGATAATGATATCCCAACCATTGATAAATATGAGCATCGACATTTTGCTGCCGATAGTTTTAATAATCTTACTATTCATATTTTAGATATTAAAAAATATAGCTGACAGATTCTTAATGAAAAATATTATGTTAGAAAACATCAAACGCTTTTTCTCATATGGTCAATATCAGTTGTGTAATAAAAATAATTGTTAAAAATAATACATATAAAGAAAAAAAGTCAAAATCATTATAAATGATAAAAAAGGCACAAATTTAATGTGCGAAGGAAAGAGGAAATAACCTATAAGCGAAAAGGCAAAAATCCATATCCGAAATAAAAATGCACAAAATCCATATACAAAGAAAAGGGTCAATATGCAATGAAAATAAGCTGAATATGAACATACGAGGAAAAAGAGGCAAATATGAATATATGAAGAAAAGTGGTCAAAAATCAATATGCGATAAAAAGAAACGGAAATTCATATGCAAAATAAGCGGAAAAAATCAATATACGAAGAAGCAAAAATCCATATATTAAGAAAATGAACTCAAAATCCATATCCAAGCAAAATAATCAAAATTACATATGCTAAATAGAAACTGAGATAAATATCAATATACGAAGGCCAAGAGACAAGAATTAATACGTTAACAAAAGAAGCAAAAAAAAAAAAGAATAAGCCAATAAAAGGCGAAAACATTCATATGGGATGAAAAGAGAAAAACTATATGCAACAAAAATAGGCAAAAATAAATATGAGAAAAAAATAAGTAAAACTTACATGCGAAAAACGGTAACAAGTTCCCATTCAAAGAAAATAGGCAAAAAATATATCTTTAAAAGACGAAAAATAAATATTCGCAGAAATGAGGCAAAAATAAAGATTCGACGAATAGAGATAAAAAAAATAAATATGTGAAGAGAATATGTAAAACTTATATGCGAAAAAATGAGATGAAATAAATATTCAGCAACGGAAATAAAAATAAATTTGTGAAGAAAGGTGGCGAAAACAAATATGAGAAGAGAAGGGGCAAAACTCTGTATAGAAAGAAAATAGTGAAAAAACCTATATATGAAAAATATAGGCAGAAATCAAGAAAGATGGAGCAAACATACATTTGCAAAGAAATTAGGTAAAAATTCTTATGAAAAGAGAATTGCAAGAAATCAGCAAGCAAAATAATGGACAAAACTACATGTGCGAGAAAGAGAGGAAAAAACGTTTCTTTACATAAGAAGCTTATGCGAGGAAAATAAGCTCATAATGACCTTGAAACGACGCTTGCCACCTGATTTGTATATGCCATCTTTCCTTAAGTAAGCACTGCTTGTATTATCACAATCAGCAGTTATCATCACTCTGAACTAAAGAAGCTCATAATGACCCTGAAACGACACTTGTCATCTGATTTGTATATGCCATCTTTTCTTAACTAAGCACTGTTTGTATTGTCACAATCAGCAGTTATCATTACTCTGAACTAAAGAAGCTCATAATGACCTTAAAACGACTCTTGTCATTTGATTTGAATATGCCACCTATTCTTAACCAAGCACTGTTTGTATTGTCACAATCAGCAGTTATCACCACTCTGAACATCATTGTGAATTAAAGCTGGCTCATGGATATCATCTTTCTCATTGCACAATTTGGCATAATATATTCACAGAACATTCATTTTTGTATTAAATATATCCAAATCACATCTCAGGCACTTTACATTAAACACACACGGGCGATAATTAAAAGCAAACACGCATTTTAAAACAGCTCCATAACCAACAGCATGATAAAAGCTATGATTATGATGCAAATATTTCCTCAAAAACTACCATCGTATTACCGACCAATTATCACATAAATTATCATATAATCTCTCGACAATCAGTGACTAATTATGAGACATGCGTCTCCGCTGCTTAATGAAACCCTAGGCCAAATGGGCGGGGCATTTGCCCTTCTCGACCGCTTGGGGCCCCCTTTGCTTGTTTTTGTGGCATTCTCGGCTGTCGTCAAGTCATTTGTCACACTTGGCTTAAATAAGCTTGGGTGGGCAACCTGGTCTGTGATTTGAATTTTAAACAATTTTGGAAAGGCTAGATGACATTGTTTAGGCATTTATATACAGAATGTGAAAGAAATCATAGGAAATACTGGAAGTACCCACTCATAAATTCCAATATTCAGCGAAATTTACTTAATGAACATTTGATGGACTTTTAAATGGACTCAATACTAATTCATCGTTGATTGGTCCGTTTTTAAAAAGTAAAGATATTAATTGGTTTCAGAAGCATAAAACAGCCTCCTTTTTCAAGATTCTTTCTTCGTTTAAAATAGTTCTACAAGAACATTTTTGAAAAATCTGCATCTTCGCTCCAAATAATAGCAATTATAACATGTCAAACTTCATTTATAATGACTTAGAAAATCTTTTCGATTGATACGAAAGTTGACAATGTACCTCCTCGAGGTTAATTTGCCCTCCAACGGGGGCCAATGACGCCATAAACACAAAAATTGCATCGCGTCGAATTTTCACTACAATGATTGAAACTGTTAAGTTTCGTGATCATTTAGACAGAATAAACCCTATTATGCATGATTATGTCAATTCTTGTTCTACACTGCCATGTTAAGGAAATATAAAATTTCGAATCAATTTCGAAGTTTTTGCTCGAATTTAAAAATATTATATCTAGTTGATTTTTGTTAAAGAAGCGGTATATAAAGTTTCGTGAAAATCCATTAATAGTTGTAGTAGCTATCGTGTGCATAAGTAATCGACCATAAGTAATCGACCACAGACAGAAGACAGACGGACTATAAACAGCCAGACAGACAGAAGGACATCAGTCTAAAAATAGTTAAAACGTGTTCAGGAAGTTCTAAAACTTACACTGGCATCAACATCTTGAAATAGAAAATTTTTGTGAAAACAATACATTATATATTAACAATACATATTTTATTTTATAGTACGAGAAAGTAAAAATTGCTAAGACGTTTTTAGTTATAAGACATACAGAGTCCACTTCGAGAATAAGAGCTTGTCATTTCGTCCCAGTCGGGAGCTAACCTGGAGGATAAAAATAGCATCAAGAGGCTAACCTAAGGTAAAAAAAATCTGATGTGGGCAACACATGACTTTCCTTATATAATGCAAAGAATTTACTACTTTTACAGTAAAAAAATAGGTTTTTCTTGTAGTAGATAATTATATTCTTTCCAAGATATTGAATTTTAGAAAATTAGTCTTCATTTTCATTGATTTAGCGTCATTTTTATCCATTTGGCAACATTTTTGTTAATTTGACAACATTTCAAAAAGTCGCCAAGTTGGCGACATTCCACCAAATTCGTCGCCTAAATCTCGCCAAGCGTTATGGACGGAGAAATAAGTTATTTTTATAGAAGATAAATGACTATTGGTTTTCAAATACAAAAGTATTACTCAAAGTATCTTTTCTCATGAATGGAACGAGCTAGATCCACGAGAAAGATGTCACCAAATTTATCACATGATATTACGTATGAAAAGTGAACATGTTTCTCAACAGTTAATATTTTTTTTTAATTTATGGGATTTTTTGATAAATTTATTTGAAAAATGTGCAATATCTCGAGAACGGTTTATGTTAGGGTTCTGAAGTTTATATCAATCGTTTTCTAAGGAAAAATTACATAAGAAATGTCAATTTACGTAACCTTATTAAAGATTTTGATTATTTGATGATTTTTTCAAAATTTCACTCGAAAATTTAGGGGGGGGGTTCTGGACATTCAATTACGTTTAAAGACAATAGGCTTCCAGTATTCATGGATTGTGATTTTTGTACCAAATTTTATTCGAATCGATCCATTCGTTTGTGAGATATCGTCTCCATAGGCTCACTGACACACACACACACATACATACTTTCACACATACACACACACACAGACATCATCTCAAAAATGTTTGATTCGTGATCAGGGATGCTTGTAACGTGCTCTCCCGTCGAAAACTCGAATTCGAATTTTCGACGAATACTTTCCTTATGCATTATGTATATAAGGAAATTAATAGCAGGAAGTGTTCGGTCAGATTATAAGTTGTACGCCAATCTCATATTGGAAGGGTGGAGAATGCAGAGTTCAATTCAGTGATAAGAGCTTGCAATTCCGTTCCAATAACTCAACGGTAAAGTATCAACTGGTCAATTCGAAGATCCAGAGTTCGATTTCTACATGAAGCAGTAAGGTTATTTACAGAAGTTACAAGGTCTTATTAATCTACGAACCCAGATCATTCGTATACCTATGGACAATTCCCGAAAATCAGATTTGACATTGGGAAAATTCTTGACTTTTGGTCTCAAATATCGGCAAAAATTCGCCAAATTTAAGGGGACGGTGGGCGGTGAACGTTGAAATGAGCAAAAATCGGCTAAAAAATGTTTTAATATATAACATTATTTTATTTTTTAATATATAACATGATTATTACCTGCTGCAGCAGGTGTAATGTTTTTGGGAGGTTCTTCGTTTGGGATGGATGCGGTCCCACCCGTAAGCAAAAGGTTGAATGCATTTTTTTCGAAACGGAATTTTGAAAGATTTTACATTTTTAAAATGCTTCATGCGTCTTAATTTTTATCTCAGATGCATGAAATCTGGCAAGAACACACCTCTTATACTTTTTTAATGAAACTGGGCATGCATTTTATAATTCGACTTTACTGAGGTAATTAAAAGTGAATAAGAACCTAACTAAACGATTAAAATTAAGTTTTAATGCAGAAAAATATTTTTAAAAAATTAACTTTCTACGAGATTTAAAAATGAATACCCAGATTTGTTCATAATGTGTTTTTGAGTGATCATAATGTAAAATGAATAAAAAATGTGAAGAAATGGCACGTAAGGAACATTTTCAAATTTTCGCCAAAAAAAATTAACTTAAAAAAAATACAAAATTATAACAAAATTGAAAAAAAATGTTATGGTATTGTATATAGTAATGTTAAGAGGAATATTTATACAAATTTTCACGTTTCTGTCAATAAATAAATAAAAAAAATTCAACGTCCGCCTTCCCTTAAGGTTGATGTTTTGTAATGAGAAGTTTACCAATTTTGTACTCATGCCAAGTGCGAAGTGCACTAATTTCGCAAAGCTCATGCAATCCAGATCACAGTGTACTGATAAGCTAAGTTGTTGCTGTAAATGTTGTATTTCTGCTTGTCAAAGAAAATGTACCGTATGTCAAGAAATGTAATAGGTGAGATAAATGATACCTCAGACAGTATAAAAGTTATCGTATAAATCTCATGCAGATGTATAGAAAATACTCATGGCCCTCCAAGATGAGGAAGCTTTAGAGGGCCGACCCCATTTTTTGGAGAACACGAGGACTATCTGGCTTCCTGATAGAGATAAGGAAGGAAGCCAATAACAAAGTTGTAGAACTTTGCAAAATTAGTACGTAATTCTGTCACACAGCAAAAGGTGCAAAATAACTATCTAAATAATGATTTTAAAACAGACTGTTTTATTAATCCGCATGTAAGAGTGTAAACGTTAATATATTACTAAATATGCCGATACGTCTTATTACACGTGTGTAAGCAAGCATGCATGCCTGTAGAAAGTGAACAGTTTGCATTTTGTGTATAATGAAGTCAATTTTATTCTGCCGCGTTGTGTAAATAATCAGTTTTGGAGGAGCTAGATTGCAAAACTAGTTTTCAGGGGTTTTTTTTCATTATTTGGGAAGAACAAATATATAGTATTAACTAAGTAATGATTTTGCAACTCTCTACAATTTTGTTATTAACGTTTTCCTTCTATGTGTAATAGGAAGCGAGATAGCCAACGTACATTCCTAAAAAGGGGCCAGATTCCCTATAATTATCCCATCCTGTTGCGCTATTGGTGTTTCCAATAAACCTGCATAAAATATACGTATATGACAATACTTCTGGAGTTCTTGACTTGACCAATGAAAATTATTGACACCCTATATTCGGAGGGTACAATATTTTTTTAACATCCGGATTTTTAAACTATTTTTATGTTTCTAGTGATTATAACAGACTGGTTATATCCAACGAGTTATTGACTTCATCTATGAAATTCCGTGATACCCTATATATCAGGCAGGTACAATATTTCTTTAACATCCGGATTTTGTTTAATATTTTTATGTTTTTAGTAAGTATAATAGACTGGTTATATCCAACGAGTTATTGACTTGGTCCAAGAAATTCCTTGACATCCTATATATCAGGCAGGTAACATCAAACATTTTTTATGATTCTAGCAATTATAATGGACTGGTTATATCCAAATCTTAGAACTGCCTTCATTTTATAAAAATTCATGAATATCCTTTTGTTAGTGATAATACTTCTTCTTTTTCAAATCCGACTGATGTATTCCCTTCTTGTGACATTAAAGGCAAAAACTATAACTCCAGAGGCTAAATATTATATGCACAAAAAAGTCTAGAACTTCCTCATTTACGTATGCACAGGGAGCCGAACTATTTGCAACACACCAAAATTCTTAAGCACAATATTAAAGCTGCGTAAGTCAGAGAGAAGAAAAAACTCGGGGAAATATCCCGAACTCGGTCATTATTTCAAACCCTCTGGGATTCGAAACAGCCCGTTTTTGCACTGCGCCAAAAAAGGCCAAACTCCGTTCTCTGGCAACACTTGAAAAACCTAACGGCTGCACGTATCCCAAATTGACGAAGAAGAAATCTGAATAAAAAACGCGATAAATAAACAAAATCTGAAATGCATTCAATGCGCATAACCATGCCATTTAAGAACTTATTAGCACTAAAGTAAGTTTGCAAAAAAATCTTGTTAAATCAAAGCAGAACACATTATATTAGCATAATGAGTTGGAAATTAGAAAATGCAAGTATATATACATTTTTTTTTTCTAATTAACAAGCGAGCTGTGTATTTTTAGCTAATTATTCAAACATAAGAACATTTTCTTAAAATGCGTCGCGCGCGAATATGAATATTCCTTTTTTGTAATGAGTTTTTTTCACCTCCCAGTGGTTATGCCCATAAAAAAGGGAAAATTTTACATTTCCATCATAAAGGTAGATTGAGACGTTACTTCGTTTTTTCCCTTTCTTTCACCTGTTTTTATGAATATTCAAAGGGACAAAATTAAATGAAAACTGTTTTTAAAGTAGGTTGGCCTTCCTCCCTGAAATGTGTGAATCCGTGGTGCTTACATTACGGGAGCCAAGGCTTTTAATTTTAATTTTTAATGGAGGCTAGGGAATTTCAGTGAAAAACATATAGAGGCAAATCAACAAGTGCATATTTTAGACGGAAATTCATCAGGGTTTCTAAAAAATGAGAAAAAAAATAATGGTTTTAAAGCAAGTTACAGCAAAAAAGTATCCTGATTTTCTCTGAAGAGGCTTTTTAGCACTTGGAATGAGTTCAGTAGTTAATACGAGTTCAGGAGTTAATATGAGTTCAGGCGTTAATATGAGTTCAGGCGTTAATATGAGTTCAGGATTGGACCCAAAGTGAGATTTTCTTAACTCGAGACGAGGATTCTTGAACTTTTGTGGCTGTATTTATGATCCTAAAAAACCTTTCCTCATCGACAATCGCATATGTGCTCTTGATAATGTCGTTTTTCATAAATAAGAAACTATTTATTGATTTCACAAACCCACAAATATCTACAAAATATTTTTTCTCTTTTCAAACCTCCAGAAGACCACCGCAGAAGACAAAAATTATTACACATAGTATCGACATTGGGTGGCACTTCCCGGCCATCCAAACAGTTACCTTACACCTTTCTGGTAGGTCGGACAATCTGGGTCTCAACAACAATAACATAGTATCGACAACAGAAAAGAACCTAATCGGGGTAGGAGATAATAGATGGATCATTGGACAGTTTTTACAGACTCTCCAGAATATCCAGTGACCCAGAAGGCTGAATCTTTGTATACGATCATGGGGCAAATATCGACCACCATGATCGAAACTCTGAAGGCCTTATGTGCCACTAGGCACTATGCGTGATGATGATGACGATGATCGAACGGAAGATCCTAACGGAACCGGGATTTCGATTACCCTGACAAGGGGTAAGGGGTAGGAGAAATTAGTCCATACCATAATGATCTATAAAGTCGAATCTTTGCATCCTTATAGTAATGATCATAATACAGATCCTAACGGAGCCGGAATTTCGATTACCCCAACAGAGCGTGGGGAAAATAGCGGTTGGAAAATTATTAATTAGCCTACGGATGGTCTAGGAAGCTGAATCTTTCCATCTTTGTAGTATCGATCATGGGAGCGATCCTAACGGAGTCGAAATTTCGATTACCCCAACAAAGCGTGGAGAAAATAGCTGTCAGAAAATTATTCCAAACCCTCCGGATGATATAGAAATCTGAATCTTTGCATCCTTATTGTATCGATCATGGGGCCGATCCTAACGGAATTGAAATTTCGATTACCTCAACAGACCGTGAAGAAAATAGCTGTCAGAAAATTATTCCAAACCCGCCGATAATACACTCATTTGTATGGACGCACAAACTGGAGGAAGTTTGGGAATTTTTTCCATACCCTCTAAAAGCCTCCTTGATGGCCAAGAAAGCAAAATCTTTGAAATGACAATGTTATCCCGTATAAAAATGTAAAAAATCTGGAGGACATGATACTAGTTTATACATAAAAATGTAGATAATGAGAAGACAGAAGGTTAGCCCGTATAAAAGTGTAGAGAACTGGTGAACAGAAACTAGCTTCATAGAATCAGGAAGGGGGGAAGAGGGGGGCATCCCGCAGAATTCGGGAACCCATCGTCAGGTCAGTTCAAAAATCAATTATTCGAAATCCGGTTAGAAATTGAGCTTTTTACAGTTATCGCGAGCTGTTCTAGAGATATTAGACATTTTACTTTTCTTACGGCGCGAATGATATATGTTGATAGAATCAAGCCATTTCCATGAAATTTTGTAAGCTTGTTTTAATACGCACCGCGATATACAATATTACTTTACAGCCAGATAGATATAACAAAGCTCTACTATATATTGTTGTCTGAGAATACTAAAGTGTGTGGACGTACCTTATAACTTTACAGCCAGATAGATATAACAAATATATTCTATATATTGTTGTCTGAGAATATTAAAATGTGCGGATTTACATATTACTTTACAACCAGAAGGATATAAATAAGATCTTCTATATATTGTTGTATGAGGATATGAAAATGTGTGGATTTGCAGGAAAAGTTATGTATAAGATAGGTAAACAAGTTTTAATTTTACAACGTAACACCAACTCGCATCTCAAGGAACCCCAGTGCTCCGTGGAACACAATTTTGGAAACACTGGATCTAATGAAGCAATTGCGAGTTAAAAATCGTGAAATAAATTGCAGGTTCTAAGAGCAAACTTGTTTTTATGCCTTAATCCCTATTCCTTGGTGCCACAAGGCAGTGCCACATCTTTCCTTCCCAATCAAAGGGGATGTCCATAAAACCACACCCTAGAGGGCTTCTTCTTCTTCTTCATCCCTGGCTCTTCTTCTCCCTTCACCCCGCGTGTCGGCTTCGAAGATAAATGGCTCCTTAATCACACACTGAAGACTAAAGGGATGATTACAGAGTTTTCGATTGCTAATCAGGACATTGTGATTACGGAGTGCCACCGGTTTCAAGCTTCCTGTGCTATCAGAATCTGGAATCAGGAAGGGGGGGGAGAGGGGGGCATCCCGCAGAATTCGGGAACCTAGATAATGACGTATACCCACAGGTACACCGCAAAATGTATAGCCTAGCTTGATTGGTGGTCACGACCAACTAGTTATAATTTCTGTATCATTTTAGATAACATGTAGTATTACAACATTACATTGTGATGAATTTCAGTATTTTTCATTTCTAATGTTATAGTGCAACAGTACAACTTTTTAGGTTACCGAACATCTTAATGCTAAAATGATATTCCTCCTCACCAGCTGTGGACCACGCTATCGTAACCACACTCACATGTCAACGCGAGTCAAATTAAACCTGCCAGATATCTACAAAAACATCTGAAGTCTTTGCTTTAACTAGTTTTGTGCTGACTGATCACCTTCCTTGCACAGTATTGACAAGCGGCAGCTACACGGGTGATGGATAATCAATTGAGTTCGTTCTTATTTTTATGCAACGCCTTCTTGTAGGTCAGAAGTGGCTTAACTGTAATTCTGAGCAATTAAAATTTCGCTAACGGTGAAAAGGTTTTAAAAGAATGCTCTGCATTGTTACTGGGATCGATAACTGCATCGCATCTACCATGAAGATCCTAAAAAAACTTGCATTAATAGGTTTCGTGTTATTGATACTTGCCCCGTACTGACGAATGGTAATGACAGTGAAAAAAATATGCTCCAGAGATGAGGGATGATCAATGTAGCGCATTTTCCTTTTATGCTACGTCCTATTGCAAGTCATCCGCTTCACTGTCAACTTCTTTCAAGTAATATTTCACTCCCGACCTCGGTAAAACAGATTTCTTTTCATCTTAAAAATTTAATCTACTGAAACATGATCCTGCTAAAAATCCTCCAAGTATGCTACCAGCACATCACTAAAGACATCTACGACATCCCCGCCGATCCGGTGGTCTAGCGGTCAGGGGCTTGCGTTTCCGTCTGATCGCTGTATTGCCGGGTTGCGGGTTCGAATCCCGCCAGCGGGCATGGATGTTGTCATGTCGGGGCCAAGTCAGACTTCCGCCCTTCGGGGAGCCTCTATAAAAGTGAAGCTGCAAATCTCCTCCCCTTCGCCATAGGATACCCTGGGGGGGGTTGTGGACGTAGTGCGTAGGCGCTCCTTCACCACGAGGCAATAAGTAACGAACGAACGACATCCCCGCCGATCCGGTGGTCGAGCGGTCATGGCTTTGCGTTTCCGTCTGATCGCTGGATTGCCGGGTTGCGGGTTCGAATCCCGCCAGCGGGCATGGATGTTATCATGTCGAAGCCAAGTCAGACTTCCACCCTTCGGGGGTCTTCTATAAAAGTGAAGCTGCAAATCTCCTCCCCTTCGTCATGGGACACCCTGGGGGTCTTGTGGACGTGGTGCGTAGGCGCCCCTTCACCTCCGGGGAATTAGTACACACACACGATATCCGGGCCAACGGCCGTACCGTGCTGAAAACACCGGTTCTCGTTAGATCACCGAAGTCAAGCAGCATCGGGCGCGGTTAGTACTTGGTGGGTGACCACCTCGGAACACCGCGTGCTGTTGGCCATCTCGGGTGCGGTATCCCCGTGGTTTGCGCGCTAGATTTGCACGCTACCACAAATGCCGCCGTGTTCATGCGGAGTACGATCACGTTAAACATGTGGGTCCGTAAGTCCTTCCGAGAGGTTGGTGGTAGGGGAAGGAGGGTACGATACCTGTGGATGCCTCCCCCACTGGGTTCCGGTCTAAATTGGGTGGCACTTCCCGGCCGTCCATACAGTTACCTTACACCTTTCTGGTAGGTCGGACGGTCTGGGTCTCAACAACAACACACACGATATCCGTCAGGAACTACCATGGTTTATTATATCATTAAGAAATAATCTTCACTTAGCTGCTTAATACTTTAGAATTCACAATTCGTAATTCCAAACAGTTTATGTTGTTAATTATATAGATAAGCAATGTGTAAAAAGATTAACTGGAGTGTGGCTCCATTCGACTTTCTCATACTAAAATTCATTTTTTTTTTCAAATTTTTCAAGAACAAATTTAAAAATTCAGTATCGTAGGCCAAATGATTACAACTATAGCGTGTTACATTTCACTTTAAAAGGCTTGAAAAAATATTTCGATTAACACCATACTTGGCAATGTACCCACCGGGGAAGGGGAATTGTCCCCCCAAAGAGACTTATGACATCACGAACAAAAAATTTGTATCCTGGTTATTTTCCACAAGATTGGTCGAAACTATGAAGTCCCGTGATCATTAAGCCATAAATAAACACTTCTATGAACGGTTATGTCAAATGTTGTCCTATGCTGCCATGTGAAATAAATATAAAATTTCAAATACATTCCGAAATTTTCATTTGAGTTAAAAAAAATAACTCTATCCAGTTCTAGATTTTTTGATAACAAAGCCGGATATAAAGTGAAAAATATATAATATGTAGTGGAACCGGATATAAAGTGATTCGTGAAAATCCATTAATATTTGTGACCGCTATCGTATGCACAAGAAATCAACCACAGACAGATGTACAGACAGATGGACATTACTCAAAAATAATCAAAACGTGTTCAGGAGGATTGGCATCGAAATCGAAAATTTTCGTCTAAACAATATTTTCTCGATATTACATATGAGAAAGTAAAAATCTTCTGCTTGTGAATTTTCTTCGTCGGAAAATTATATGGAATAAACATCTAACATTAACGAATTTGTGTGTGTGCTTATAGAAGGATTTTCTGTAGTTCGTACTCCCACATTTTCAGTTGCACATGCTGATAAATCCACGATAAATCCACACGGCCTATCAGGCATAACTTTGCAACAGCGCACAGAGGATGTCACTCTCCCATCTACTAACAAAGTACAGCACTGTTTACCTGTGGTGATTTTGCAATAATCCTTTATTAAACGCCGTTGTTGGTTGCCAGACCTTAAGATGGAATGCAGGTACCATAAGTAAGTTTTTATTTTTATAGCTTATGTATTCAAGAACTGATTAGAAGTTTTTATTATTTACATGACTGTAATAAAAGACACGTGGAAATAACAGAAAAGTTAAATTTATGTACTCAAATATTTCCCTATTACATCAGATTTATTATATTTTATTAGCAGATGTTTTGCTATAAAAGTCGAAAATTTCTAATAGTATTTATAATGCAAAATTCCACTGCATTTATAATAAAATTTCTGGAATCAGAAACAAAAAATAAATGGCATAGCTACATGAACTTATAACCTGCATAATAAATTAATTTCATAGATTCACTGCAAAATGTTTGCATACTGTATAAAATTATGCACCTAGCAGCTGTTTTATAGGATAAAGAAAGTTTTCTTGTTAAATAAAATAAAGGATTTATGTTTCAGTTAATTGAAATGTTTTAAATTAAAATGGAGTGGATTGTAATATTCCAATTGAAATGTGCAATCAGTCCAAACTAGTTACGTCTATCTTGCATATATTTTAAAATTTTGCTGACTTTCCATAGAAAAGGGGCTCAAATGGTATTAACAGGTTCAAATTCAGTTAGTCCTTTGCGACAACCTACGGGTTTATGCTGCAGTTAGGTTTTCTTGGGTCTGTTAGCATATAAAAGAAAGAAAGAACAGATCAATTTTCTTCTATGAAAAATCAATCTTCTTCTCTCAATTTTCTTCTATCTCAATACGTCGTGTCTTCTAAGACACGGCATATATGTACGGTTTGGCTGGTAGGCCAAACGGTGACAGTTATGCCTGTTTGTCCCGCTCCACACTCACGCCCAGATCAGATTGTTTGTCCATCATATTCAGCCGGCCTTTCAAAATAATAAAAAAAATAAATTGTGGGCAACACATGACTTTCCTTATATAATGCAATGAATTTGCTACTTTTACAGTAAAAAAATAGTTTTTTCTTATAGTAGATACTTATATTCTTTCAAGATATTGAATTTTCGACAATGAGTCTTCATTTTCATTGATTTAGCGTCATTTTAATCCATTTGGCGAGATTTTCGTTAATTTGACAACATTTCAAAAGTCGCCAAGTTGGCGACATTCCGCCAAATTCGTCGCCAAAATCTCGCCAAGCTTTACTCACGGAGAAATAAGTTATTCCTATAGCATATAAATGACTACTGGTGTTCAAATACAAAAGTATTACTCGAGGTATCTTTTCTCATGAATGGAACGAGCTAGATCCACGACAATGATATCACCCAATTTATCGCATGGTATTACATATGAAAAGTGAACATGTTTCTCAATAGGAAATATATTTTTATAACTTATATTTTATATAACTTTTTGATAATTTTTTTGAAAAATGTGCAATATCTCAAGAACGGTTCATGTTAGCGTTCTAAAATTTATGTTAATCGTTTTCTAATGAAAAATTACATAAGAAATGTCAATTTGCGTAACTTTATTAGCGGTTTTGATTTTTTGACGATTTTTTCAAAATTTCACTCGAAAATTTAGGGGGGGTTCTGAACATTTGATTACGTTAAAAAACAATAGGCCTCCAGTGTTTACGGATTGTAATTTTTGTACCAAATTTCGTTCGAATCGGTCTATTCGTTCATCTGTTATCGTCTCCACAGACTCACTGACACACACACACACACGCACACATACTTTCACACACACACACACGCACACACAGACATCACTTCAAAAATGTTTGATTCGTGATCAGGGATGCTTGAAACGTGCTCTCCCGTCGAAAACTCGAATTCGAATTTTCGACCCCGTCACCATACTTTCCTTATACTCGTACATTATGTATATAAGGAAAGTAATAATACAAGCACGAACGATGTTGAGTAGCGCATGGAAACCTGTGGTCTGAAAACTAAACCAGAAGGCCACAGCATGATCGTCAATTCCACTGCATTTCTAGCAAGACCTACCAGCATAACTACGGGAATTCTAACAATCCAATAAGTCAAAATATTTTCAGGTAGGCTCATACAATACCTTATCAAGCCTAGACTGTTCTTGTAAAGAACAATCTAGTCTTGGACTTGACTTATCAAGCTTGGACTGTTTAGGTTGATCAGAAGGCCAAACTAAACGTGTACAGCCCGCCTAATGTCTTCTTCATATGTACACTTTAGGCTAGTAGGCACAGGTCAAAATATGACAGTAATGCATAATTGTTCCATACCCCACACGCGAACAAATCGGACTGTTAGTTCATCATCATTAGTCTGCCTTTCAACGAAAATAATACAAATACAGAGGTTGGAAAATTACATAAGAAATGATAATGTACATAACATTATTCAAGGTTCAAATTATTTAATCACTTTTCAAAATTTGCTCGAAAATTTGATGTACTTCCGATTGTTTCAAAAATCGGCATTAAATTGATACATTTGAGCGTATGTAGGCTTTTATTTTAAATTTTTGCGAGCTATTTCGTAAAAAAGGCGGGTTTTCCTTTACCGAATCGTACTAAAATCTAATCAGCACCAGAATATCCCACAGCTGACTTATTTACCAAATTTTGTGAAATTTAGTCAATTAGTTTTCCAGCTAGAGTGGATACAAGAGATTTTTGCAAGCCATTTCGCAAGAAAAGTCGGGTTCTTTTATTCCGAATCGTATCAAAAACTAATCAGCACCAGGGTCACACACAAGTGACATACCTACCAAATTTTGTGAAATTTGGTCCATTAGTGTTTATGTTAGAGTGGATATATGCATTGCACAGACAGACACACACACACACATACACAGACGTCACGCTAAAATAGTTTTTTCTTATTCTAGATTTCTCGAAACGTGTAGATCCGTCGAAAACTCGAGTTGAGATTTTCGGCATGATTCCAATATTTTTCCTATACATTACCATGTATTGGAGGGAAAGTAAAAAAAAAATGTAAAATTTATTTTTAGGTATTTTTACCAACGTTAAAAATGTCAACACATTTCTCTTTAAAACATATCTGAGTTAAAATCTTGTATTCAGAATACAATAAACGGCCTGATGGGTAAATGTCCTTACACATTTTATATAGTAAATGGGAATGAATAATGAAAAACTTGAAGAATTGATAATAAAAAAACAAAATTTATGCATATATGCGTACATTTTCCTCATTAAAAACGCGCAAAAAAATTAATTACTCACGGAACGCACAGCAAAATTATTAACCCACGCCGTTGTATGCTTCTGTAAGTTTCCTTAGATCGGTGAAAAATAATTCTTGCAGCCATATGTCATTGAGCAGTTCCGCTCAACTAACACACAGACCCAGCTGACAATAACAAATACTTCAGGGCAGAAGGTCAAAAGTTGCAGTTTTCTACGGAACATCTACCACACATGTAGATCTTATTGTAGCAGTTATTAAGGGCAGTTAGTAACACTCGGGTGCAACTAACTGCTGCTGCACGATTGTTAATAATAGCTCCGGGGTGTAATAAATAATAACCGGATATTCATAAGATGTACAGGTGATATCGTACAAAACACATTTTGTGAGACACAGATGAGGGACTTGTAATACTTGGGGCTTGTTAGATAAAGTAATAAATAAGAATTGAAAAATTATGGAAAACCGTGTTACATGATTGACACTAATTTCTATTTAAAATAATTTGTGGCAATTTAAGAATTTTGGATTGTCACATTGCAATGTGATATAGTATGTATATATTCTGTACTTGGATATGTCTAATTGCAACACGGCAGGCGGAATCAGAATTTTTGATGGAATTGTATTGCATTATAGATTTATCAAATACCATTATATATAATCAATCAAGTATTAATGGTGACCGATTGATATTGATATCTAATTGTTGAATGAAAGAACTCGAATCGAAAGTTTATGAGGTGATGTCTGTGTGTGTGTGTGTATGTGTACGTGTGTAGGCGGGAAGTGTTAGTGATTGTGTCCCTGAGTCTGTGGATGAGATATCGCATAAACAACGCTTTGAACGTAATTTGGTATGATTATTACGATTTGTGACAACTTAAACCTTATTGATGTTAAACGTTATCATCGTTCAGAAGACCTCCAAATTTTCAAATGAATTTTTTGAGAAAAATCGTTAAAAAATAAGGATATTCAATATTGTTAAATAAATAATTAATTTGCACATATTTCTTATTCTTAAATACATGACACGAGATTTTGCATGGTTTTCAAATAAATGTATCTAAAAAAAAATCTGATGTGGGCAACACATGACTTTTCTTATATAATGTAATGAATTTACTACTTTTACAGTAAAAAAAATAGGTTTTTCTTATAGTAGATACTAATATTCTTTCCAAGATATTGAATTTTCGACAATTGGTCGTCATTTTTATCCATTTGACGAGATTTTCGTTAATTTGGCAACATTTCAAAAAGTCGCCAAGTTGGCGACATTACGCCTCGTCGCCAAAATCTCGCCAAGCGTTATGGACGAAGAAATAAGTTATTCTTACAGCAGATAAATGACTATTGGCGTTCAAATGCAAAAGTATTTCTCAAAGTATCTTTTTTCATGAATGGAACGAGCTAGAACCACGAGAATGATGTCACCCAATTTATCGCATGGTAATATGTATGAAAAGTGAACATGTTTCTCAATAGGAAATATTTTTTTTTTATTTTATATGACTTTTTGATAATTTTTTTGAAAAATGTGCAATATCTCGGGAACGGTTCATGTTAGCGTTCTAAAATTTATTTCAATCGCTTTGTAATTACATAAGAAATGTCTATTTGCATAACTTTATTAGTGATTTTGATTTTTGACGATTTTTTCAAAATTTCATTCGAAAATTTAGGGGGTTCTGAACATTCGATTGCGTATAAAAACAACAGGCTTCCAGTGTTTATGGATTGTGATTTTTGTACCAAATTTGGTTCGAATCGGTCCATTCGCTCATCAGTTAACGTCTCCACAGACTCACTGACACACACACACACACACATACTTTCACACACACACACACACACACACACACACACACACACACACACACACACACACACACACACACACACACACACACACACAGACATCACTTCAAAAATGTTTGATTCGTGATCAGGGATGCTTGAAACGTGTTCTCCCGTCGAAAACTCGAATTCGAATTTTCGACCCCGTCACAATACTTTCCTTATACATTATGTATATAAGGAAAGTAATACATAAAAATGAACATTGTAAATATCATTAAATATGTATCACTTGACGAAAAATTTGGCGATACTGGTGACTAATTTTGCGACATTGGCGACTAATTTGGCTAAATATTGCCGACTTGACAACTTTGCCAGATGGACGAAAATGTCACCAAATTGGCAAAAATGACGCTAAAGGTATAAAAATGACGTCAAATTGATTAAATTATAATTAACATTTTTTAATATAATTCAGCATATTGCTTAGCAAATGTTAGAAATATTTCTAAATGTAAAGCTAGTTGTGTGCGAAATATGAGTTAATTGGGTACTTCAAAATAAATTTACAGGTTACCAGAAAAGTGTCAAATGTCAGTGTACTTTCGAGTATTAAAAATATTGTGTCTTGGATCTGTGACATCGTTATTTCGCATTGAAAGATGCAAAGTGCCTGCATTAAGTACAGTGTTAAGTACAGGACATTATCATTTACCACATATTGAGCAAGGGCCGTAGAAAGTTTACCACCTTTGACATCATGACCGTGCTCTGCTGAACGGATGTCAACATTGCGTTTGGTACTGCCAATATAAAATTTATAGTTTATCAGGAGTTTATCAGGACGAATTTTATCAGGACGAATACGATTAAATAAAGTGGTAATATTAGAGTCAGCAGGCTTGAAACCAGATTCATGACAGAATTGAATAAAGCGACGGAAGATCTTAGGATGGTAAGGAAAACTATATTTATAAGCTAAACGATCTTTTAAAGCAACAAGTTTAGTATCAAATTGAGTAAATTTACGGCGAACCTGGGTGAAAATCTTATGTATAAACTTAAAAGAATAAGCAGCTTCATGGCCAAGATTAAAAATAAAATTAATTTCATCAGTCAAAGCGGGGATAGAAGAACAAACATTAAATGCGCGATTAAAATAAGCGTTAGAAGAGGCTTTTTTAGAGGAAATAGGATGATAAGAATTAGCGGGAATACAGGAGTTTGTAAAACATGGTTTAAAACAGAAGTATGAAAACCAAAAGCGGAACGGGTAACCAGAACATCAAGAAAAGGCAAAGAACAATTGGATTCATGCTCAACTGTAAAATTAATCGAAGGTTAAAAATCATTAACCTTAGCCAAAAGAAGAAAGAGATAATTTAAATCACTATCCCAAATAATAAAAAAATGAAATCCTATTTAGTTGAAATCAGACGTGATACCAAATTATTTATTATAATAAAAAGTAAGCTTTAATGTAGAAGAGTGGAAAATCACAACAGCCTCAGTAATATAAAACGAAGACTGGCAGGACGATTCATCGCCGACATAAAATTATTTACTCACATTATTAAAATTTGTTTATGCATAAACATTTATATATATTTTTATGTTATACTTAGTATTGAGACAGTATTGTTTTTTGGGCAAATTTTTGAATTCAAGATTTTGACGCCAATATATGTTTTAAGACCGTCTGAATACGTTGTGACTATTATTAGAGTGATGTCCGTCTGACTGATGACTGTGGTCGATTTCTTGTGCACACAATAACGTCCACAAATGATGGATTTTCATGACACTTTATATCTGACTTTGTTATCCAAAAGTGTAGAACGAGATAGAATTTTCTTTAAATTTGAGTAAAAACTTTGAATGTTTTTCTAAATTTTATATTCTTTAAACGTGGCAGCATAGGGCAAAATTGGAGATAATCATGCTTAATGATCACGAAACTTTATGGTTTCAATCATTGTTGTGAAAAATAGCCGTGATATAATGTTTTTAATTCGTGATGTCATTAACCACCTCGGGGGGCAAGTTATCCACCCCCGGGGGGTACATTGTCATGTATGGTATCAATCATTTTCTTCAAGCCATTTAATGTGAAGGGTATCATGCTATAATTGTAATCATTTGGACCCATAATACCTATTTAAAAAAAAATATTGTAAAAGTTTGAAAAACAAAAATGCTATTAAAATGAATTCTGGTATGGGAACGTCGAGTTGAGCCACACTGCAGTTAATTGTCAAAGTAATGTGAACGATTGTGTGAACTCAAATTGTGTCAACGATCATAGAAATGTATTTTACTTACAGTAACTGCTGTTACATTTGCACCATTATACATACACTCATTATACACACACACTGATTATACACACACACTGATTGTACACACACATTGATTATACACACACTGATCGGAGATACTGTTTCACATATTGAAAATTTCCGTGTTAGTAGAAGTATAAAATGTGCCAAATTTGTATGCTTATATTTGAAATGGTTTTTGATATTCATAATTTTTATTAAGTATGTAGGTGTCACATTTAGCGATCACTTGTCTTTTTTTCGCACTCATCGTGTGTAGAAATGCCTAGTTTACATATATAGAGGTTAATTTAATATTGAGAAGATTCATAAACAGCCTGTAGCTAAATTAAACATCGTGTACAGCAATGAATACAGTATTTCATTTCTTTTTCCAATGCCCTGTTTGGCATCTCACATATAAATCATTAACGTCGATCATTTGAAGTTTGTTAAGTCTTTTCAAAACAGGCGCAGTTAGAACCTAAAAATGTGTTGCAATAAATTCGCTATGCAGTTTCAAGTAAATAACTCCGTTTAAATGGCTCACGTACGTAATTTTTCCAGAAGTTGTCAATATGTAAGCTCGGTATCAAAGTTACCTTTCTACTTTTCCGTTTACATTAAATGATTTTATTTTTACAAACTTCCTTTACAAACATTCGGCTATTGATGCACAAGGCTATAATAACCGTTTTCCTCCTTAAATTGAAAGCCAACATGAAAAGATGTCCTCATACAAAGCTGATTGCAAGTTTGTTTATGTTAAGTCCGTAATCTTAACGAACCTAAAAAGGTTATTATTGCCAAACATATCCTTCATGGATTTAGTTTGTGTGCAACGGTACTCTAATTAAAGCTAATTCTCCTCACAAATTCGATTTCTCACTAAATACCCGATTATTCCGATTTCTCTAGTGTAAAGAGACGCGAGGCAATATCGCCAATTTAAGAGAAAAGGAACATTCCAAATCAAAATGTGCCTTTTCTAAGTAAAAAAAAAATGCTTCTTCGTCACTTGCGGCTGATATTTATACATCAGAATATGGCGAAGGTATTAACTCAATAGGTAATCCCTCGTTCGGTGTAGAAGATAATTACAGCAAACACAGGCAGCCAATATGCGCTTTTTGAAAACAACGCGCTTTGCAAAAGAACGCGAATTTTTCGCGCCGGGAGAACTAGTCCCAAAGTCTAAAACCTAATCATACAAACCCCTGAGGCAATTAAACCTGGAAAACTTGGGTATGGTCTAAATTTCCCCGCAGTAACACAGAGGCTGTACAAGATTAAATTTGCTTCTTAAGTCAAATATTTGATTAAGCAACGCAGCCTCAAAAAGAGAGGGGGAGAAGACGGCGCGAAGACTTAACAAGCTGCAAGTAGAAAAGTGGATTTATATGATCAGCTGCAGGCCGGGGAGAGCATTCTTTTCCGGGAGTAAATTTTAATCCTGTTACATCCCCCCTTCTCCCAGCCTGCTAATTGTTCAATCTCGTTTTCTATTATCTTCCTTCGCAGCGCTGATTGGAAGAATTAGAAACGCTCGGATGGCAATGGTAAAAAACGCCGGCGGTAATTCTCGATTGCCGTGTCTTCCCATGTATTAATAGAGTTCTCGACTCGAATTGTTGAGCATAAAACTGGTTATAAGAGTTTTGTATTCAACAATTGGTATCAGCGTGAGATCTGTGTTGGGAAAAGTGACAAATATTTGTAGTAGATTATCCGAGTATGCGATATTTTAAAATGCTGAATAACATGCTATTTGGTAAGAGCTGCCGAGAAAACTCAGGAAAGGATCTTTCATTTATAATTGTAAACTGGCATTTTATATAGAAGTAAAATCCTTGAGTGTAATATAAAATATCTGAAGAGTAATTCTCTAGTCGATTTTCCCATAACTTCATATTCTATAGTATTTGGCTCCACGTGTATTGCAATCGTTATCAAAATGAAAAAAGAGGTATTTTATTCACATTTTGTACCCGTGTTATTATTTTAAAATATTTCATAAAAATTCTTTACAAAAGTTTTTTTTTTTTACAAGTTGGCAACAGATGCCTAAGAATGCATTTGGCTTATATATGCTAATACTAGAAAAAGCCGGACTTTGAATAGACAAGTATGCTAGATGTGAAAGATTTCAAATTCAAACTTAATATATAAAAAATAATTATGAAATTCGAAGAATAAAATAATCTCATGTGAACAGCACATAACTCTCCTTATTTAATTCAATGAATTTTCTTCTTTTATAGTGAGAAAATGACAAAAAAAATCCACGGCACAGTGAGTGAAACATGGAATTGTACATTGAGCGCTTTTTCGAATGATATATACAGGTAAAAGTATTTCGTACTCAATTAACTTATATCTCATGTAACTTTAAATTAACAATTATCAATAATAATAGCATCCTCAATCATTTATTTAGCGTTATTTTTATCAATTTGGCGACATTTTTGTAAATTTGGCAACATTTTAAAAAGTCACGCAGTTGGCGATATACCGCCAATTTCGCGAAATTTCACTAAGAAGTATGGACGGAGAAATAGGTTATTCTTATAGTAGATAAACGACTAATAACGTCCAGATACAAAATTATTACCAGTATCTTCTGCCGTGAGTTATGCCAAATTTATCGCATGATATTACATATAGAAAGTGAACATATTTTACATTAATTAATATTTTGTTTTAATTTCATGTGATTTTTTGATAAATTTATTTGAAAAATGCGTAATATCTTGAAAACGGCTCAAGCTATTGAATTTTTTTTTTATTTTTATGGTTTTTTAAAAAAATTATTTCAAAATTTGGGAGGGTTTTGAAGATTTGATTGTATTAACAAAAGGCTACCAGTATTTATAGATTGTAATTTTTGTACCAAATTTCTTTTGGATATCGCTCTATTCATTCGTGAGATATCGTCTCCACACACACACACACACACACACACACACACATACACACACACATATATATATATATATATATATATATATATATATATAGAGAGAGAGAGAGAGAGAGACATCACCTCAAAACGTTCTATTCGTATTCAGAGATGCTTGAAACGTACTCTACCTTCAAAAACTCGAATTCGAATTTTTGATTCAGTCACAACAATACTTTCCTTATGCATTATACTATGTATACAAGGGAAGTAATAATTTCAATATTTGAGAATCCTAATACAAAAGAGCCTATAAGTTTTTCGAATTTGAATAGTAAATTAAACAAATTAAAATACAGAAAAATAATGAAATTAAAGTAACACATTTAAATAACGTGTTTGATACACAAGAGCGCGCTTAAATTACAATGCATACAAGCACACACTCTTTGATTAGTTGTTTAAAAGTTGTTGTTTACTTGTTATTTGTACGAAACATGCGCGGTTTAAAAATGGGCGATTCTCCCTGTTACAGTTTGTTTCAAGTATTGAAATTGTAATTCTGCATATATGTGTGCAATTTTACGCATGTGTGCCAATTTTCAGCTTGTACCTATTGTAGTTTGTACCTATTATACCTTTGTAGCTTGTACCTATTGTAGTTTTCAAGTAAAAGGTTTCACAAAATTCAGGCATCTGTTGATTTGGCTACGTTAAGAATGGAGAATGGATTTCGCTTCGCTCTTGTATAATAAACTATTTAATACCTTCACTTAAAATCGTTAACTAAAGAAATTAATTATGACTAAAACAAACTACGTGTGACATGAAGAAAGGTTAGTATCCTTCGGCAGAGTACCAAAACCTGAATGTACAACTCCGGTCCTGCAGAAATTTGGCGCAAACCATTTTAAAATTTCATGATTGTTTGGAAAGAAGTTTTTCTTGTTTTCTACTTGGCAGGAAGTTCTTTTTTACCATAACGTTGTACCATGACTTATGAGATTATACACTATTCATTGTTCCGAGGATTATCATTGCTTTTCAAAAGGAAAGGATGCTATGAAAATCTTATAATTTGAATAAATCAAGTTTTATTCGTGAGAATGATTGAAAATTTTAAATTGATCCAACATTGATCAAAATTTTATATTTTCTCATTTAAATCATTTAATGTATGGACTTTTCAAGTGATATTTGCACGAAATATAAATTCATTTGTTAGGTAACAACAGTTTTATATATTGTCATCTAGAAAAGCGCCAAATTCTATTAAACAATTCAACGATAAACACACTGTGCCATGAATCTTGTACATCATTAGCTCGCTGTCAAATAAGTGACATAAGAAGAGATTGCATTATGTAGGAAAAAAAGCATGTGGTGTCTACATCAGATTTTTTAAATGTAAAGGGGAAAAAATCAATATTTCCAACCTACCAAGTTATATGCGCTGTTTTTATCGATTTTCGAGACTATTATCACATCATACATTAATTGTTTAAACATAATATCATACATTAATTGTTTAAACATCACATCATACATTAATTGTTTAAATATCACATCATACATTAATTGTTTAAATATCACATCATACATTAATTATTTAAACATCACATCATACATTAATTGTTTAAACATCACATCATACATTAATTGTTTAAATATCACATTAAACATTAATTGCTCAAATATCACATCATATATTTATTGCTTAGTCATCATATTGTACATAACATCACATCATACATTCATTATTTAAATTTTAATTTATTTTAGTTATCAATATAAATCCGCTATGCAAATTAGCAATATAAATCCTAAATATTGCTACGTAAAATTATCATATGTCCATGTTATCTATTGTCCTTTTAGTATTTGTTATACTACAACTGCTAGAGCTAAGAAAGGGCTGTCAAAGAATTAAAGGGTAGATTGCTTCAAACGCTTTTCTCTTTAACTTTGTTTCACCTGCACTCCTCCCCCCCCCCCCCCTCCTCCGAGATAGGGATCTGGCGAGTAATTAGAGGAAATCTTTCGTTTTATTGGTATTAGGGGTCATCAGGTGGTTTCGCACACAAAAGACTTGCGGTAATTGAAGATTCAGCTTCGAAAATCGTTGCCAAAGGTTTGAACTTCCGAGAGGTAATTAACGTGGCGATAAATGAAAGCATTGAAAAGTACACTTTGATTTGCTATTAAAAGAGGAAGACTTATCTTGATGGTCAAAAGTCTTGAGTTTTCGAATAAAATTTGTACAGTGGACTTAATTGCCTGCATATTGTTATTTGTATGTGCTTTCTAGTGTGATTATTGTTTTTGTGTGTTTGCTTCTTTGCAAATGGCTTATGTTGCTACAGATGAGCTTCTATATGTAATAAAAGTTATGCATGTAATATATCTGTACGTACAGGGGCGGCATTTCAGCATTCCATTTGGGGGTGCGAGATTTGTATGTATGAAAATCCACAATATGAAATAAATAAAATGTTTGTTAACAGGGGGAGGGGGGAGAGGGATCACAAAATTGAATTGATGTTGAGAAAAATAATTGTTGTTAACATAATTTTTGTACATAATTGTGTTAACATATTGTTAACATAATTTTTCTAAAAACAAATATCTATATTTATTTACATTTTATTAAAGTTTTAAACGCCGGTTCTTAGAGTCTGGAAGAAGAGAAAATTTTGTTAGAATATCATCATAATCCAGTGGTATATCTTGTTTTATAGCTAAAACAGCTAAAGATGAAAGTCTTTCTTGTCCCATTGTACTGCGAAAATAATTTTTCAGTCTCCATAGACAATAAAAAGTCCTTTCACAACTAGCCGAGCTCATTGGCACAGCCAAAAACAATTTAACTAATAATGTTACGACAGGGAACACATTTCTTTAAATTCCGCTCTTTAAAATAATCCAGACGATTTTTAAATTGGGATGGGGTATGTTTTCATTTTTCACCATTGAATAAAACAGTCGCAATTCCTCTTTCTGGAAGTCATATACTTTGCATATGGTTGAAACATTTTCTTTTTCTTTTTCGACATCTGATCCGGATAATACTTAACTAAGGGCAAACAAAACAGATATATTGTTCTCATTAAATCTTGTCTCAATTTCATTAGATACTGAGTCTATAATTTCATATTGAATATTGATTCTGCGATGTGATTTAACATCATCATGGGGATTTTTTTCACCGCCTGCGAATTTGCTTGGAATTTTTTTACGCCTTTTCAGTTTTGGTCCAGAATAAGAATTTTTTTACAAAGTTCTGTCACAAAACTCCACAATTGATTGAAATATGCATCAGTGCGAAAAGAACTAACAGTTTCAATAATAGCTTTAGCCAAAGCTTACACAGCCTGAAAATTAAGATCAGATGACTGAAGATGCTTTGAGAGAGTATTGCTTTGATCAAAAACACTGTTCCATACAAACAAAGTGAACAAAAATTCGAACCATGTCATGCATGTTAAAAAGGCTTCGGCTCTTCCACCATTGAGAGAATCGTTTTCAGATAATTCTTCCAGTGTTAAAATCACCGTTTCAAAATTATCAAGTAGTGCTTTTACGGCTTTAATTTTGGAAGACCACCTCGTATCACCTCTATTGTAGAGTTGAAGAGCCTCCAGAAAAAGTATTTGTTGATGAGCGAATTTTTTCGAAAATAGCATGTCATTTATATGATGTTTCTATGAAAGAATATAATGCATTGAGCTGCCGAAATGCATTTACAGCGGAAGGAAAGGATGAGGATGCGCTAACTACACACAAATTTAATCGGACATTTGAAATTTTCAAGTGAAAAGGATAACATCACCCCAATCTTTTCAAGTTGAAAAGGATTCGTTCCAGTCGGAAGTTGGAACTTCAGTGTGAAGGTTGGCGCTTTTGAAGCTCCATGGCGTGAGAAAACTGACCAGTGGACAGTTGATAAAAAATGGAAGAAGCCGATAGACGACGAGGGAAAATTTGGGGGCGCGACCGCGCCCCCTCGCGCCCCCTATTTGCCGCCCCTGTGTATGTATATACAGGGTGTCTCAAAAACATTGACCTCGGCTTTTATTCCTCAAATATTGATCTTAGACATATATAATAAATTACAAAGTTGTGTACAAAAAGGTACAGAATTTTATGAAATTGATAAAGATTTTCAGGGGATTAAATTTGAAAAAATACAAAATTTAAATTTTTAGATTGCCCACGTACAAAGACATTTCCAATGAGTAAAATATACCACATACAGTAATAAGGTGATCTACGAAATTTCAGCATTTTATCATAAAAAGTAAAAGAGATATGTTTAAACAAAGTTGGTGAGGGATTAATCACAAATTAAAATGTAAATGTTTACAGCAGGAGTGCAAATGACGGAACGCAGAAATGCATCATAGGCAAATAATATCTGCCTTTTACCTTTAGATTTATTTACAATTTTTTAAAAAATACGCTTCCTGAAAACTACCTTAAAATTTTACATAATTAATTACAGAATAAAACTTGGAAATGGCACAATCAAAATGAACATTAAAACAGCATTTATATATATATATATATATATGCAAATATCTGCCTCTGATCGGTGCGTCACACAATCGCAACAGACGCATCATCACATAAGAAAGTTGTTTTTGCTCTACCATTGATCAATCGCCTCGCTTACGCAAGCGTAGAGCGCGCAGCCGGCAGTCTGAGCGTCCCTTAAGTATTTCAAATTTCTGCTACATTTTGAAAGTGTAGTTAGCCTGTACCGACAGTATGTCGCAATACAGCAACGAAGAACTTTGCGAAATGCTTATGCTGTACAGTTAATGTAATCGCATTGTTAACGAAACTGCACGGAAATATCAACGTACTTTTCCCAATTCTCGACATCCTTCTTGGAGATTTATTGACCGATTGGTGCGACGAGTGCGTGAAAGAGGAAAGTACATAGTTTAAGTGGACTACGTGCGGCCAGAATCAACTGATATAGAAACTGATATTTTGGCTTACTTTTGCAATCATCCACATAGTAGTGTTCGTACTACTGCTATAGAAATAAACGTACCACGTGCAACAGTGTGGAGAATACTGAGACTGAATAAATGGCATCCATTTAACATTCATGGTGTGCAAGAACAGGAGCCAACAGATTATCAACTTCGCCTAGATTTTTGTAATTGGGCTCTAAATCAGGAAGATGCAAATCCCTCTTTCCTGAAAAACGTAATTTAGACTGACGAATGCTGTTTTAAACAAGATGGATGCATAAATCCTCAAAATGAACACTTCTGGTCTGTGCACAAATTCATTCGTGGTACGTGATATTTATTCATCATCAGAAGAAATTTTCTGTGAATGTATGGTGAAGTATTTTCTGAAACCGTTTGCTTGGACCCATACTGTATGATGGTAAGTTGACAGGGGACAGATATGTTAATGAGAATCTGAATGTGTTATTCCTGATTTATTGATGAATTGCCCCTAACAGTACTTCCATATGTATGGTTTCAATCCGACGGATCTCCAGCTCACCATACTACAGTTGTGAAACACTGGTTACATAACTAGTTTCCAGACAAGTGGATTAGCTTGCAGGGGCCAGTTTAATTTCCCCCTAGATCGCCTGATTTAATGCCTATGGATTTATATGTGTGGGGTGGTTTAAGCACAACTGTTTACCTGTCACCTCTCTTAAATAAAGTAGAGTTGCAACAACGCATTCAAGATAGTTGTCGTGACATTACCGAAAAAAGAACTTGATCGAGTGCACAGAAGTGTTATCAGGAGAATGCATCTGTATGGGCATGGATGGAAAACATTTTGAGCAAGCCTTTTCATCTTTGTGTAAAGTTATTATGTCTACACAGTGTAGATACTTTTGTACCAATAAATAGCAAACTTATTATTTATTTATGCAATCATTGTTTTATATATATATATATATATATATATATACATGGCCCACTCAATAAGTCTCCGGTCTAACTAAGAAAAACAATCTTTTTTTTAGAAATTCGACTTTATTCATCAACATACTCTCCTTCAAGAGTAATATATTCATTCCAACGCTCCTCTAACTTTTCGATGCCGTTTTTGTAGAACGATTTGTCTTTGCTCTCAAAATAGGCCTCAGTTTCGGCAATCACTTCTTCATTTGAACCAAATTTCTTTCCCTGGAGCATCTTTTTGATGTCTGCAAAAAGCCAGTAGTAGCTGGGGGCCAGATCTGGAGAGTACGATGGCTGATGAGTAATTCGAAGAGCAATTCATATAATTTAACCATCGTTTTCATCGACATGTGACACTGGACATTGTCTTAGTGGAACAGCACTTTTTTCTTTTGTATGTGAGGCCGTTTTTTCTTGATTTCTACACTCAATCGATCCAATAATGCCATGTAATATTCGCTATTTATAGTTTTACTTTTCTCAAGATAGTCGATGAACAAAATACCATGCGCGTCCCAAAATACTGATGCCATAACCTTGCCAGCTGACTTTTGGGTTTTGGGTCGCTTTGGATGACTTTCACCGGCTGCTGTCCACTCAACTGACGATATTTTTTATTCAGGTGTGTAGTAATGGATCCATGCATCATCCATTGTCACATACCGATGCAAGAAATCCGTCTTATCTCGCTTGAACAGCTCTAAACAGTGCTCTGAATCGTCGACGCGTTGTTGTTTTTGGTCCGGTGTGAGCAAACGCGGCACCCACTTCGAAAGCAACTTTCGCATGCTCAAATTTTCGTGTAAAATTGTAAACACACTACCTTCTGATATCTTTAAGGTTTCAGCTATCTCAAGCAACTTCACTTTACGGTCTTTCAAAACTATTTTGTGGACACTTTTTTATGTTTTCCGGAACAACTGCCGATTTGGGGCGATCAGAGCGTTCAGCATCATCGGTGTTTGTACGACCGCGTTTAAATTCAGCATACCAGCCAATAATAGTTGATTTTCCTGGTGCAGAGTCTCCATAACGCTTATCAAGCCACTGTTTGGCTTCAACAGTATTTTTCCCCTTCAAAAAACAATGTTTAATCAACACACGAAATTCTTTTTTATCCATTGTTTTGAAAATTACAAAACTGTGATCACTAAAACCACTGTTACCTATAAACTAATTGTCAGAATGTCATGAAATTTTGACACGTGTCGTTTGAAGGTTGGTACTATCCAGAAATCATATGCGTCTTTCAACAGTGTTGCCATATATGTGTCAGACCGGAGACTTATTGAGTGAAGTGTTATATATAAATATATATATATATATATACAGGGTGATTATAATTAAAGTTGCGATTTTAAAACGCTGTAAAGTAAGAACCACTGCTCAGAATGACCTAAAATTTGACATGAGTATACGTGAAGCAATGGAATTTTGTTTGGCGAAGGAAAAAAATACTTAAAAAATGTACCGATAGACGGCGCTGTATTTTCCAAACACAGGGTCTTGTTAGCCGAAAGAAACCAATAGTCAACTAATGAAAACGACAATTTAATCAACATCACTTAATTTAATAATTGATTGAAACATCATGAAAACATGAAACAAACATCGAATACGCAAGAAATGTTCAATATGCTGTCCACCTTACTCGGCTGCGAGTTGGAAGCGCAAAACAGCATGTTCCACAACAGATCGGAGTGTATCAGAGGTGATGCTGTAGATGTGGTGCGTAATGCGGACTTTTAAGTCAGCTAAGTTCGTCAAACCTCCTAAGAACAGTTAATGCACAGTCACCGATCTGGTAGAAAAGTTTTACGAGCAAAGCACGAACCTTCAGTGACAGAGTCATGACAAGGCACTCAATGAGAACTGCATGTGCTCCTCGTTTTTATCACAACTGTAATGTGCGGTGCGAATGCCTAGTCTTAATTAGTATACCTCCAGATTAGAGGTGTGCGCGACCTAGTGGCTAATTTTTTCGTTTTTCGTCAAGCAAATTCAATGTTGGATTCATACATTGCCACTTTTCGGTACATTTTTGAAGTAATTTTTTTTTCGCCAAACAAAATTCCATTGCTTCACGTATACGCAGGTCAAATTTCAAGTCATTCTGACCAGTAGTTCTTACTTTACAGAGTTTTAAAATCGCAACTTTAATTAAAATCACCCTGTATATACAGGGTTAGCAAGAAATAAATTTCCCACTTCAGAGGGATCTAGAATGCGTTCTATTGGTCCAAATGAGATAAAATTTGAAATACAGATAATTCAAATGATGCGCTTGATATTTATTAAATCAAAAAATTTAGTACAAAAATCCGCCGATAGGTCTGCAATACACATAAGAATATTTAATAGGTTTTATAAATGTTAAATAATATTAAGGGGAAGATATCCGGCGGACGAGGAAGACAGCTGTTGGAAAATGCCGCCTGATCACCCGTCCAGCTGTGAAATGCTGTATTAGCAATTGCATTACACTATTCTCAATTTGAGGAGGTGCCCATCCTGCATGAAAATAATCTCTTGAAGGCATCCACTCTGTTGAAATTGTGGGATTACAAAATCCCTCAGCATATCACGGTACCGTAGTCCTGTGACGGAACAGGTTTTGATTCCAGTTGCAGTTACCTCTTTAAAAAATACGGTCCAATGATAAAGGTAGCCGTGAAACCACACCATACTGTCATTTTTTAGGATGCAAGGGTTGTTTCTGTATAGCGTGAGGGTTTTACGTTGCCCAAATTCGACAATTGTGGGTGTTAACTTGTCCATTGAGGCAAAAGTGGCCTTCGTCAGTCCACAGGATGTTCCAGGGCCAACTGATGTCAACCACCATTTGAGCAAGAAACTGAAGTGCAAAAGTTTTACGAACCTCTGAGTATCCGTCCTGCAATAGGTGCACAGGCTTGATTTGGTAGGGATAAAAATTCAAAATCCTCCGTAAGATTTTTCGTACAGTGGAATACGGCATATCCAATACACGGGAAACAACGGGCACACTCACACTACCATGCGGCGAATGACTGTTGGCTTCAACGACCGCGGAAGCCACATTTACGACGCTAAAAGACTGGATTGGCTTTTGTTCTCTACCTGGAAGAATGCCAAGTTGCCCAGTTGTTTCAAATTTCTTTATCAATTTGCGTAGGGCGCATGGAGACATTGGACCTCTTCGTAGTATCTGCTTCATACGACGGAATTCCTTTATCACTGTAATGGAGTTCTGCTGGTTCTGGTAGAACGATTTCACCAGTAGCGCTTTTTCTTGCAACGTTGGCATGATGTGCTGAGAAATAACTAATGCTCGTGCAGAATCCGCTTTTTATCCAAAGAATAATGCTACTAGGCATGCGCTGCAACGCAAATAATGTTTCACATTTTCAATATATGCAAACAAATGCCATTTGTGTTATAGCGCCGTCTATAGGGGAAAGTTGATACTAAACTTTTTGAGTTAAGTAATGTCAAGCGCATCATTTGAATTATCTGTATTTCAAATTTTATCTCATTTGGACCAATGGAACGCATTCTAGCCCTATAGAGCCCTCTGAAGTGGGAAACTTATTTCTTGCTAGCCACCCTGTATATATATATATATATATATATATATATATATATATATATATATATATATATATATATATATATATGTATATATATATATATATATATATATATACATATATATATATATATATATATATATATATATATATATATATATATATATATATATATATATATACATATATGTATATATATATATATATATATATACATATATATATATATATATATATATATATATACATATATGTATATATATATATATATATATATACATATATATATATATATATATATATATATATATATACATATATGTATATATATATATATATATATACATATATATATATATATATATATATATATATATATATATATATATATATATATATATATATATATATATATATATATATATATATATATATATATATATATATATATATATATAATAGTAGTTTGAAAATCCAATGAACGAAAATTAAGAAGCTGCAACACGGTAAACTTAACTTTCTAATACACCCACTGAATAAAATATAAATTAGCAAATCATCAATCAAATGGAAAAAAATACAAAACACGAGTTATCAAGTTATAGAAAATCAACGAAATACAATGGTATGGTGGTATGGAAACGAATAAAGAAAAACTTAAAAAATGAATCTATATCGCTATACACATGGGAAAAAGGCTAAGTCTAAAAAAATGGAAATATTCACTTCGTAAAATTCGTTTTCAAGTCCAAGTGTTTTGACGAAGCAAACACAAAATATGTATGTTTCTGAAGAAATAGATAGATTATATCTATAAACTATTTCTACTTGGACGACATACATAAAGAAGGAATAAAAATGAAAACATGAATCCCTGGAAAATTAATGCTAATATATATATATATATATTAATGCTAATATATATATATATATATTAATGCTAATATATATATATATATATATATATATATATATATGCAATAAAGTACTGTATTTTGTTGTTGCCTTCGCTGCATGTTATATTTGCAAAGCATAGACTATCACGTCAAAAGTCTCATTTGTAGGAAATCCAATGGAATTGTAAAATGAACAAAATCTGCGAAGCTGAAATTACATTAAGTTTCTAAAGATCACACACTCCATTCTAATTACATTAGACCTCAACTGTAATGTTATTAAGTTTAGTTGCAACAGGTTTTTAATTAAGAGTATCATACAAAGAATTAACTAAAATATGCATTTAATCATATTCAATACCACAAATAATTTATTAAGGAATATGAAAATTTATCTAAAATCTGAAATTGTAATATTTTTTTGAGAAACAGTTGATTAAAAATGTATTTATATTTTTAGTAAACTGTTTACGGTGTTATTATCAAAGTATTTTAATTTCGGGGTAATAGGACTATTAAAATTTCGAAATTAAACTTTAAAAATAAAAAAAACTAACACATAAAACATAAATTACATAAATTTAACTTTTAAAATTAATCTGAATAAAAAAAATTCCTATATACTAGAATTATAACCTAAAATTTGTCAAGTAAACAAGATAATGAAATAACTTTAAAAGACATTTCCTCAGAATGTGCTCTTTGTTATTATATTTCGAACAAGATATCTATGGAACAACAATTTCTTCTCAATTGAATTTTCAAAATATATAATGTAATTATATATATATATATATATTACTCCGTATATGGTGTATGTTAGTTTCTCTTAACTAAACCTAAATTTTTTCATGTTTTCTTGTTACAAAAATGTTTTTATACAAGGTTATGTTGTTGAGTTTTCAGGAATTTTGTAAAAGCTAATTGCACTATTGCATTAAAGAGAAATGCACTTTTAATATAAATTTATTTAGGTTCAATATAAGCAATTGGTCCTGAATATATTTAGATATTAAACTTTTTATTTTGGTTTCAAAATTTCCGTAGAAACAGTGATTGCAATCTGTATAAACTTTTTGTCTGACAAATGGCTCATAATTTTTAACTCTGTAAATAATATAGGTTTATATTGTGCTAAAAATTTGTACATTAAAATAACATATATATTTATAAGTAGAAAGAAATTGTGTGTTTTTATAATGTGTCAGATAACTTCAACTTTGTAAAATTTCTATTTATATTACATTTAAATAAACTATTTATTAAATAAATTTATGTTTAAATTAAAAGAATGTAGATATTTATAAGTAGAACGAATATGTGTGTTTTTTAATGTATAATATAATAGCAAAAGCCGGACTCTGAATGCACTCACTGGCGAAAAAGTTCACTTAATATTTCGCTAAACCATTGCAAAAATTAATAGCAATATCTCAAAAACAAATCTAGATATTTGCAAATTACACGTAATGCTAAATTACTACTCCATATAAATAAAATATAAATAAGCCAATATTAAAGCAATAGCAATTAATTCATTAATTTACTATATTTTGACAGGATACAATATTTTGATTCAGTAACTTCAATTATGTATCTCGTACTTCAATGTGAAAGATTATAAATTATTAGCATACATGTGCTAAGTTTCTATCAAATAAATTCATCGCTGCGGCAAATATACTCAAAGAAGCAGAATTAACAAAATTTGAGGCTGAAATAAAATTAAGGATTTGAGGATTCCATCCTGCAATGTAATTTCGTTAGACATCACATCTAATGTTATTAAGTTTAGCTGCGGGATGTTTTAAATTAAGATGAATCATACGAACAATTAGTGAAAACTTCCCGTATACCAGAATATTTAATACCACATGTAAATGCATAAAGAATTTATACAAGCTTCAGCGTTCAAACTGTTCGACAGATTGTTTGACTCGTAACTGTACGGTGACAAGCAAGAAGAGATAGGTAAAATGACAAAATAAATTAATAAATAAGTTAAATGTATTTGCATGATATTCGAAATCCACGAGAGAATGGATCCTATGTATAAAAAATCTGATGTGGGCAGCACATGACTTTCCTTATATAATGCAATGAATTTCCTACTTTTAAAGTAAAAAAAAATAGGTTATTCTTATGATAGGTATATATATTCTTTCCGAGATATTGCATTTTTGTCAATAAGTCGTCATTTTCATTGATTTAGCGTCATTTTTATCCATTTGGCGAGATTTTCGTTAATTTGACAACATTTAAAATTTTTTCCGCCAAATTCGTCACCAAAATCTCGCCAAGCCTTATGGATGGAGACATAAGTTATTCTTATAACAAATAAATGACTATATTGGCGTTCAAATACAAAAGTATTATTCAAACGATATTTTTTCATGAATGAAACGAGCTAGATCCACGAGAATGATGTCACCCAATTTATCGCATGATATTACATATGAAAAGTGAACATGTTTCGTAACAGTTAATATTTTTTTTTTCATTTATGGGACTTATTGATAAATTCATTTGAAAAATGTGCAATATCTGGAGAACGGTTCGAGCTAGCGTTCTAAAGCTTATGCCAAGCGTTTTCTAAGGAAAAATTACATAAGAAATGTCTATTCGCGTAACTTTATTAAATGATTTTTATTATTGATTTTTTGATGATTTTTTCAAAATTTCACTCTAAAATTTAGGGGAGTTCTGAACATTCGATTATGTTTAAAAGCAATAGGCTTCCAGTATTCATGGATTGTAATTTTTGTACTAAATTTCATTCGAATCGCTCAATTCGTTCGTGAGATGTCGTCTCCACAGGCTCACTGGCACACACATATACACACACACACATACTTTCATACACTCACAGACAGACATCATCTCAAATATAATTCTCCTTAATATAATTCTTAACTGCTATATTTACATATACAGGGTGATTAAAAACATAAAAGATCAATCATGCATAAAGCATTGATTATGAAACACTTTACGACTTCAATGCAATTTTATTTAAACATCTCTAAAATGCGATACATTCCTCGGTAATATTTTTTAAAATTATCACAATACTACATTAATTTATTATATTTGAAAACTTAAAACTTCATCGAAAAAAAGTTAACCTCATTCAAATGACGGCATAGAAATATAAATTGCCTGGTTTAAACACCTCTAAAATGCGATACATTCCTTGGTAATGTTTTTGAAATTATCATAAATTACAATAATTTATTGTATTTGAAAACTTCATCGAAAACAAATTAACTTTATTCAAATGACGTCATCGAAATATAACACGCCTGGCTCTCTCTATAAAAGCAGCATTTCATCCATAAAAATTTTTCCATTCATTTCATTCATCACAATACTGTAATATATTATTTTATATAAAAACTTAAGACCTTGGAGGTACAAGTAATTAAACTCTATGCTTAAAACTTCATTGAAAAAATCGTCTGCTTCTCTGTGTAAAATCAATGGATATTTCATTCCTATCAGCTATATTGCAGATTACATGAGCTAAATAATTTTGCTGAAGAAATGCAGCAATTCTTATACAACTCATTTTAAATATTTTGGTATTTACATTCTCCATAAGTGAAAATTAGTTGTCGTTGAAGAAATAATCTAAGTTGGATGATCATTTAAACTCAAATATATCAGTATGTATTCAGTATGTAGATGCACAGAATTTAAGCAAAACTAAAGCGGTTTTAGGACGAATACAACATTAAAAACGAATTAAAAGGAACTTTTAAAATCACGATTTTGAGACGATTTTAAAATCACGATTTTTGAAGATGGATGCCATATATTATTTTGAAGTGGGTCACGTGATCTCTTCATATAATGGTCAAGTGATCTCTTCATATAAAATGTGTAATTATTATTTTAATTTTTATTAACACTTTACAACATAATTGAAAAGTGTTTATGACTTTGTTCATTCTGTCTGTCTCTCTGTCTGTCTGTCTGTCCGTTAGTACGATAACTGCCGTAAAAATGACTTTATCAAAATGAAATTTTAGTACGTTTTTCAGACGGTCTGTGGGGCCTATGGGAATATAAATAAGTAATATCACCCAATTAGTTTTTTATTGAACCCGGGTTGAAAAAATGAAATACATTGAACCCTGTGGGATCTAATTTTTCAAACATTTTTTAAGCGGATTTAAAATTCATAAATTGCTTCGAAAATTTTAGATAATATTCAAATTGTTCCATAAAATATATAAAAAAAATTCAGCGAAATATATTCAGTAGTTTTTTAAATAAAAATAAAAACATTAATAACACCTCTTATATGAAGCAATCACGCAAACCCGGGGGTTAAAAAAAATTTCAGTAAAATATGTTAAGTAGTTTTTTAATTAAAAATTATTTAATATAGGGAAAAAAACGAATTCAATTAAATTCTGACTTTTGGCAAATCCTCCAGAAAGAAAAAAGAGATATATTATATAATAAATATCTTTCCAAGAGTTTAATAATTTTGTATATGAGAGAGGCTTCACATTTTAAAATAAAATTGGTAGATAACAATTTTTCAAATTTTTTTTAAATTTTTTATAACTCTTCATGATATACTTATTTGATGGCATTTTTAATGCACTTTCCTACATCCTAGAGAGTTAAAATTTGGTACACAGCTTAAATTTGTTGAACATATTATTCTACAAAAATTTGGTGGATCTTTAAATATAGATCATGCATTTTTTTCGAAATGGCCTGCAAATAATCCCCGTTCACTTCTATAAATCATTGTTGTAATATTGTTAAAAATTCTGATGTGGGCAGCAAATGTCTTTCCCTGCAGACTCATATTCACGTTCTCTTTATTTATTCAATAATAATTTGAGTTGATCTGCACCATATAACAGACATAAATATTTTAAATGACATTGAATTTGCACGTTAAACTTAAATTTGGTTCTCATTTGATAGCTGGACTTATTTTCAAAGGTGGCGTAGCGAAAACGCGAAAAAACTAGAATATCTTAAGAACGGCTAGTCCTAGAGTAATGAGGTTAGTCTTATTCTTTTTGTTGTCAAAAATCACTTATAAAATAGGAATTTAATTAATTGAGCACCCGCAGTCTTTTATTTTTATATTTAACGATTTTTGCGGGCCATTTCGCAAAAATAACTCGTTCCTTTTTCCCGAATCGTATTGGATAACCCACAAATGATTTATATACCAAATTTTGTTAAATTTGGTATATAAATCACTTGTAGGTTATTGAAATATTATACACCAAATTTTATTAAATTTGTTCCATTAGTTTTTAGCTAGAGTGGATAAAGGCAATTTCTGCCGACCATTTCGCAAAGAGGGCAGATTCTTTTATTACTAATCGTACTATAATCTAATGAACATCAGGATTTCCCTCAAAAAGCATACCTACCAAATTTTATGAAATTCGGTCCATTAGTTTTTCAATTAGTGGATGTAATATCCTCACAGACACACAGAAACATACACAGATACACCCTTACACACACAGACGTCTTCCTATAAATAGTTTTTTCGTGTTCTAGAAGTCCCAAAACATGTAGATCATTCACAAATTCGAGTTCCGATCTTCGGCACGATTCCAATACTTTGAGTACATACACATACACACATCTATTATCTGTGTATCTAAATTCCGTGCCTATGCAATTACAATAGTTGTGATTTTAAATGATCCCTAAACTTTTATTATTTCTTCAACGAAGCATAATTTTATCTTATGCAGAATGCAAATATCTCAAACGATTATCGGGTGAGTTACATAAGAATTGCTGAATTCTTTTCACGCAAAATTATTTAGCTCTGGAGTCTGGAATACAAGCTATATGAATGAAATATTCATTGATTTTACATAGAGAATCAGATGATTTATATTTCGATACAGTTTTAAATAGTATTTAAGTATAATAAATTACTGTAGTACTGTGATAATGTAAAAGGTATCACCACTGAATGTATCATATTTTAGAAATTTTTAAATGAAATTGCATTTCAGTTGGAAAGTGTTTCATAATCAATGCTTATGCATGATTGATCATTCTTGTTTTAAAAACTACTGCATAAATATTTTGCTGAAATTTTTTTTATATATTTTATTTGATAATTTGAATATTTTCTAAAATGTTCGAAGCAATTTGTGAATTTTAAATGCGCTTAAAAAATGCTTTGAAAAATTAGGTCCCATAGGGTTCAATGTATTTCATTTTTTCAACCCGGATTCAATCCAAAACTAATTGGGTGATAGTATTTATTTATATTCCAATAGGTTCCACAGACCGTTTGAACAACATACTAAAATATCATTTTGATAAAGTCTTTTTTACTGCAGTTATCGTGCTAACAGACAAACAGATAGACAGACAGAATGAACAAAGTCATAAACAATTTTCAACTATGTTGTAAAAAGTTAAAAACGTGGGCCAAGTTTTAGGAGGTGGTAGTATACACCAAATCGAGCATTTTTCGCCATAGTTTACCAGGTCGGAAATAAGTCTAGTGATACTTGAGCCACAAATAAACCCTTTTACGCATGAGTATGTCAAATGTTGTCATATGTTGCATGTTAAAAAATATATAATTTCAAATGAATTTCTAAGTTTTTATTCGAATTAAAAAAACAATTTATATCTAGTTCTAGATATTTTTATAACAAAGCTGGATATAAAGTGATCGGTGTACACAAATTCGCAGACTGATAGGCAGACTGACATCACTCCATAAATAGTCAAAATATGTTCAGTAAGTCTTAAAATATATATTGGCATTGATATCTTAATCGAAAATTTTCGTGAAAACAATACTTTCTCAATACTGTATGAGAAAGTGGAAATGTAATTTAATATTTAGAATAATAAAAATTTATTTCAATTATTTACAATAATAACTTGATTCGAGATTCAGTAGTTTTATTAAATTATATTATACTTGAATATTAAAGATATTAAATTATTAGCATTTATTTTAAACTTTTTTACAATAACAAGTTACTCAATTTTGGTGTTGTATTTAGGGGTTGTTACACGTGATTGATTAAGGATAGAAGTTTACTCTGTGGGAAATATACTCAAAGAACAAAAATTAACGAAATTTCCGAGGTTGAAATGAGATTAATAGTCTGAAGATCCTGTCCTCCATTTTAATTAGATTTGATATCACATTTAATGTCATTAAGTTCAGATACAGGTTGTTTCTAAATTAAGAGGATATTATGAACAATTAACAAAATTTTGCTTTTAAATAATCAGAATAATTATATGTCTTTATATTAAAAAAAATAGTTGACTCGGTCGCTACTTTCATCTTTTTCTTTCAGCACTCCTGTGGTGACGTCTTCATTTGTTAAAGAGAACATGTATCATTACTGTCATTAGAAGCTGACCCCAAGTTCAATGCAGTGTTCATCAAAGGACATATTTTTCTTACACATTCAGAAAGATAGTGCTTATCACATTGTCCCGTGCTTCTACTGTTGGAGAACAAATTCACAGACGTTGGTCGTTTCCCACGCTTTCTGCATAGCATTGGTGCGGATACATTTTCTTTTGAATCCTCTGTTGCATCACGGTCGGCAGGGGCCGGGAAAGACCGGATTATTAAAGGCCGGATAATTAAGGGCCGGAATATCAAGAGTCTACTGTATTAAGAATTTTCCCTTGTTTGTAAGCGTTATTTAACCGTATCCAGATAATAAATTGATTGCTTGCTCAATATGTACAAAATCTAATATTCTTAATGTATTCTTAATAGAATTTTCCATAAAGCCCTAAATATATGTATATCAATATGAGAACTATATTTTCTGGAACTTCCTTTTTTCAACAAATTCAATCATAAATTCGTATAACCGTTGTTAATATGTTACAAGAAAAATATATCAAGTTAAAATCCAGGAATTCACTTCCAATGACTCTGATTTTCTACACAACGCAGAAATGAACAAATATATATTATAAATAAACATAATAACTTCAGTAGCCTAAATTAATAGAAATATTTGAAAATTAATTGGCTCAATTTTGGCTCAATTCGGGTTTTTCATACCAGAATCCACTTTTAATAAATATTCATTTCCAAATTTTACAAGAAAAAGTTTGAAAATTTTGTATCACTGTTCCAAATGATTTCAATGGACAATTCCGGCCTCGTTTTTATATTTTTTTTAATCGATTCGAAATGTATCAAAACGGAGAAAAGTATAAAAAATTTTATTCTACGAGCTGTATTTCATGTTTGATTAGCAGTCAAAGATCGCCTTTCTGACTGTGGCGGGAAAACGACCCACTTTGGCGCGCACGGAATGTGGCGTCAGTTCGACAACGGCTCCCGTCTTTGAGAATTGGTACATAAGTTTGGTTACATTCGGAAAGTTCCAATAATTATAATTGTTTCTTCCTTTCACTTTTTCCCATGAAATTCCAAGTTTTCAAATTTAATAAATCATTGTAGTACTGTGATAATTTAAAATATATCAGCGCTGAATGCATCGCATTTTAGAGATGTTTAAATAAAATTGCATTTCAGTTGGAAAATGTTTCATAATCAGTGATTTGCGCATTATTGGTCTTTCTTGTTAGTACCTTGTTTTCTTCTTTTCTTTTATTTTTCAAATTTTAAAATATTTTTTTTTTTTAAATCCGTACCGCGTGTTCAAATGATTACAATTTAAGCTTGTTACCTTTCACTTTAAAGGGCTTGAAGAAACATTTTTAATGATACCATACTTAACAATGTACCGAGAGTTAACTTGCTCCCCCGAGAGGTGTTAATGAAAAAAACTTATCGTAGCTATCTTTCATAAGAATTATTGAAACTGTTAAGCTTCGTGATCATTAAGCCATAAATATACCCTTTTATGCATGATTATGTTCAATTTTGTCCTATGCAACCATCTTAAAAATATGTAAAATTTCGAATACATTTCGAATTTTTCGTTCGAATTTAACTAACAAAGCCGATGATAAAGTTTTGAAAAAATCCATTAATATTCGTGGCCGATATTGTGTACACAAGAAATTTTCCACAGACATACAGACAGACTGATTGACATACGGACAGGCAGGCAGACGGACATCACACCAAAAATAGAATAAACGTGTTCAGAAAGTCTTAAAATATATATTGGCACCAAAATCTCGAATTCGAAAATTTTCGTGAAAACAATACGTTCTTCATTATATATTACATGATATGAGAAAGTAAAAATTTGATATGGACAGCGCATGACTTTCAATACATAATGTTATGATTTTAATTATGTCACAGCGAAATTAAATTGTAAAATATCCACTGCACAATGTCTGACATTAAAACACATAAATTTAAATTTAGTATTAGGGGCAACTTATTAGCCAAATTACAGTGAATTATTAATATTCTTAATATTCAAGTGCACAATTATCATCAAAATTCAAATTGCAAAATAAATAACAATGCCAAAGAAATAATATCCTGCGAAATAAATAACAATGGGCGAATTTTTTGGCGCCAATATAAAAAAAAATGATTATACGTACAAATTGCTTCTAAAGTATAAAATTCAATACTTCCCATATTTCATTACGGTCGATACTTTATTTTTTTTATTATATGCTGCAATTAACGATTTTTTATATTTTTAAAACGTATTACAAAAAGTTTTTTATTTCGTGAATAGAACGAACTAGATTCACGAGAATGATGTTAACAGATTTGTTGCATAATATTGTACATTGCAAAACTAACAAATTTTACGGTACAGCTTTCTTAATTGTATGCTATGTTTTGTCAAATTTATTTGGAACACGTGCAATATCTTGAGAAGTGTTCAGTCAAGCAATTTAGACTTTATATCATTCTGTAAAAGTACCTTTCTAATTACTGATGACTTCAATCTAATATACAACTTCTCATTACCTAAGGACTAGAGTTCGACATTAATAAATAAACAACTTTATTTACAACTAACTTCGCTGGGAACTCAAAACACATATATACACGGTGTCCCAAAAACATTGACCTCGGCTATTATTCCTTAAACGTTGATCTTAAACATATATAATAAATTACAAAGTTGCGTAAAAAGGGTACAGAATTTTATGAAATCGATTAAAATGTTCAGGGAATTAAATTTGAGGAAATACAAAATTTAAATATTTATACGCCCCTGTACAAAAACATTTCCAATGAGTAAAAAAAATGTGACCCATACACCAATAAGGTAATTTACAAAATTTCAGCATTTTATCATAAAAACTCCCAGGGATATGTTTAAACAAAGGTGGTGGGGGATTAATCACACATTAAGATGTAAATATTTACAGTAAGAGTGCAAATGACGCAACGCAGAAATGCATCATAGGCAAATAATATCTGCCTCTTATCTTTAATGGAATTTTTGGCATGGATGAAAAACATTTTGAACAAGCTTTGTGTAAAGTTATTAATTCTACACTGTGTCGATACTTGTGTACCAATAAATAGCAAAATTATTATTTATTTATGTTATCATTGTTTTCTTTCGTAATTTGTGTATGACCCCCCGAACCGCAATCTGCCGATTTTTCTCCTCTGAGTGAGAGCCCATGTCTATGCATCGAAAAGTGGTTTAAGTCAGCATTTTTTTCTTTTCATATCTCTGAGACGTTTTATGATAAAATGCTGAAATTTTGAATATCACCTTATTAATGTATGGGGCACATTTTACTGATTGGTAATGTTTTTGTACGGGGCCGTATAAAAATTTAAATTTTGTATTTCTGAAAATTTAACTCCCTTGAAAATTTCAATGGATTTCATAAAATTATGTGCCTTTTTATGCAACTTTGTAATTTATTATATATGTCTAAGATCAATATGTAAGGAATAAAAGCCGAGGTCCATGTTTTTGGGACACCCTGTATATATTGCAAATACATATAAAGTATATTTACAACACTACCCTTACAAATTCTACCCGAGTAATACTAAGCTACAATGAAATTCAACCGTAAGCAATTACTAAACTGATTTTAAAGCTGAACCTATGATGATTAACTACAAGACAATATATATACTTACAAGATGGTAGGATACTACTTTTCGATGCCTTATTTCACGAACGATCAGAACGCACACCCGTGTGAACTCTGCAGAATGACAGAGACATAATTCTAAAGTCTGCCCTTCTTATAGATCTGGCCAATCGTGAGAACGCGATTCTTCGGAATGGAAGTTGAGAAGTTTATAACATAGATTAAAATCAGGAAAAAGTCGAATTAGAATAAAATGATAATAAATAATAGAATCCTCACAAATCGCTTTTAAAGGAAAAATTACGGATGAAATGATTATTTATGCAACTGTAATAAAGGTCCTTATTTAACCAAAATTCGTTCGTAAATCATGTGATATATTGAAAGCGGTTCATGCTAGAATTCTAACTTTGTTTCATTCATTTTGAAATAAGAAAATTATGCATTAAATGATTATTGATTTATCATTATTAAAGGTCCTATTTTTAATTACTTTTCAAAAAATCATTCGAAACTCCGGGTGGGTGGTAGTCAAACATTTGATCGCGCTTATAATAAATAATGTTTCAGTATCCATTGATTGCAATGTACGTATCAAATGATTTCTGAAATGCTCAATTTGTTCGTGAAATATCACGTCAATATACTTACGGATAAATACGGATAAATTACATATACACAAATAGCCATCGCGTCAAAAACTCTCGATTCGTGTTCAGGAATACTTAAAAAGTACTCTTACGTCAAAAATCTGAATTCTAATTTTCAACCCCGTCACAATAGTTTTCGTATACTTTTCCTAATGCTATACTAACGTATAGGAAAAGTATTATGTATGACTAATGTATAGGTATTGTGTACTGGAATGCATGCCCGTCATATGAAGGAATTAAAAATGTGCAAAGCATTGCTTCTCATTTAAATATTTTTTTTAACAATTTGGTGACACTTTTATCAATTTAGCGACATTTTCGTCAATTTGCCAATATTTAAAAAGTCGCCAATTTTGCAACAATCTGCCAAATTTTTCGCCAAGCATTACAGAAGGGCAAAGAGCAGGATTATTAACATAGTTATGTGTTATGTTATTTCCAAGATATTGAATTTTCATCAATTAATCGTCATTTTCATTGATTTAGCGTTAATTTTTCAATTTGGCGACATTTTCGTCAATTTAGCAGCATTTAAAAAGACTCGCCGAGTTAGAGATATGCCGCCAAAATTTATTGCCAGAATTTCAGCAAGCGGTACAGATGGAGAAATAGGTTATTCATATAGTAGATTCTTATATTTTTCCCAAGATATTGAATTTTCATCAATTAGTCGTCATTTTTATCAAGTTGGCTACATCTTTATCAATTTGGTGACATTTTTATCAATGTGGCGACATTCGTCAATTTAGCAGCATTTAAAAGGACTCGCCGAGTTAGAGATATGCCGCCAAAATTTGTTGCCAGAATTTCGGCAAGCGGTACAGATGAAGAAATAGGTTATTTATATAGTAGATTCTTATATTTTTCCCAAGATATTGAATTTTCATCAATTAGTCGTCATTTTTATCAAGTTGGCTACATCTTTATCAATTTGGCGACATTTTTATCAATGTGGCGACATTTTTGTCAAATTGCTAACATTTAAAAGTCTCGCCAAGTTGGCGATGCTCCGCGAATTTTGACACCTACATTTGCCAAGCGTTTCCCAGAGATAGATAGATAAACAGACAGATAAATCAAGGTGTTTATATTATAAATGACTAATGTATAAGTTTCGTATTATGTGAAAAGTAAAAAAAAATATCAAACTGCTGTCTAAAATAATATGAAATTAAATTATTCTGTAATAATAGCATAAACATTTCATTATTTGATTTTGAAACGGGTTGATAGATTTAATTTTATAAACCCTTTGTTTATACCCTTACAACTTGAAACTTCAAACACACTTTCCGAAGCAGCACTGTACAGCAACTTACCCGTAATGTACATTATCTAAACATTTTTCTTCACCGTTGTTAATTATCCTAAAGTTAACGGTTTCTCTTCTCTGGGAATTTTAAGAGAAACCTACAGTCTAATTACATTAGAGTTGAGGTCTAACAAAATTAGTGCTGCAAATCAGGATATTCTGCTCCCTGAGTGTTTAAAATTGAAGAAGATATCTTTGTCTAAGAAATTTAACTTCCCATGTGGAATGAATTGGGTCGCTTACACAATAAACAGTTTACATAAAATTTAACTGGTCAAAACAGGGTTGAAGTGAATGATTAAAGTTAATTATGGGTGAGTTTTAATATTAATTTTTAATATATTTTTAAAGTCAGTACAATTACGGTAAAAGCAAATCTGATGTGGACAGCACATGATTTTTCCTACATAATGCAGTGACTTCCACTTCTACCACAGCAAACTAAGGATGTACAATATCTATGGTACGATGTCCTTAATTGTACATTAGCATTGTACATTAACTTTGTACATAAACGTTGGGCGCTTTTCTAAGAGATAATGTGTAAAACTATTTTGAAGTACAAAATTAACTTATATTTCCGGCAAATCTAAATTAAATATTAGAAAAATTACTAACATCCACTAAGTAATATAGTCCATATATTAAATGATTTTAATCATTGTAAAATATAGAATTCATCTATTTTGGCGTCATTTTCAATAATTAAGCGTTTGTCAATTTAGCGATATGTTTGTCAATTTAGAGACATTTTCGTCGATTTGGCAACATTTTCAAAAAGTCGCCAAATTGGTTATATTTTGACAAATTTGTCGCTAAAGTCAATATAGTCAGTTTACAGCTTGAGTGCATACATAAATTGCCTAGACATACATACAGACACACATACAGATGTCACGTTAAAAATATTTTTCAGCTACTAGAGTGCTCGAGAGGTATAGAGATTCGTCGAAAAGTCTGGTTGCAATTTCCTACACGATTCCATGACTTTCGTTATACATTACCATATATTGTAGGGAAAGTAATAGTTACAAAAAGAGATTTTGAAATACTAGCAAATAAAAGAAAACATCAAAATTATCAGGCAAGCTATTGTAAAACTTATAAACGCTATTAATGGTAGAGTCACATGCAACATTAGTACCACAATTCCTTTCAGAAAATACAGTCATAGTCTTATAGTTGAATATAGAGAAGAATGAAACCCGATCTCATTAATGACAGGAATATAATAAATATTGTTATAGAACATATTATTGAAGAGAAAGCAGTGACATGGATTTGGTCCAATATTATAAAAGTGTTAATGTCCAACAGGTTTTGAGTTTGCTGCTGTATTTTTACTTTCCTTATATACATAATGTGTAAGGAAAGTACTGTGACGGGGTCGAAAATTCGAATTCGAGTTTTCGACGGGAGAGCACGTTTCAAGCATCCCTGATCACGAATCAAGCATTTTTGAAGTGATGTCTGTCTGTGTGTGTGTGTGTGAGTGTGAAAGCATGTGTGTGTGTGTGTGTGTGTGTGTGTGTGTGTGTGTGTGTGTGTGTGTGTGTGTGAGTCAGTGAGTCTGTGGAGACGATAACTGACGAACGAATGGACCGATTCGAACCAAATTTGGTACTAAAATCATAATCCGTAAACACTGGAAGCCTATTGTTTTTATACGTAATTGAATGTTCAGAACCCACCTAAATTTTCGAATAAAATTTGGAAAAAATCGTCAAAAAATCGAAATCACTAATAAAGTTACGCAAATAGACATTTCTTATGTAATTTTTCATTAGAAAACGATTAACGATTAAAGTTCAGAACGCTAACATGAACCGTTCTCGAGATATTGCACATTTTTCAAAAAAATTATCAAAAAGTCATATAAAATGAAAAAAAAAAATTTTGCTATTGAGAAACATGTTCACTTTTCATGTGTAATACCATGCGATAAATTGAGTGACATCATTCTCGTGGATCTAGCTTGTTCCATTCATGAAAAAAGATACTTTGAGTAATACTTTTGTATTTGAACGCCAATAGTTATTTTTCTGCTGTATGAACAACTTATTTCTTCGTCCATAACGCTTGGCGAGAGTTTGGCGACCAATTTGACGGAATGTCGCCAACTTGGCGGCTTTTTTAAATGTTACCAAATTAGCGAAAATCTCGGCAAATGGATAAAAATTACGCTAAATCAGTGAAAATTACGACTAATTGTCGAAAATTCAATATCTTGGAAATAATATTAGTATCTACTATAAGAAAAACCTATTTTTTTTACTGTAAAAGTAGTAAATTCATTACATTATATAAGGAAAGTCATGTGTTGCCCACATCAGATTTTTTTAATTAGTTCTGCTTATTTCCTGTAAGAAAGCAGGTGGTGAGGAGATATCCTTCTCCACCTGCTTCATCACAGTTGGTGAAAATGCATTTCTATGATTATGTATTTTGACTGAAGACTGCCGGCTTGCTATATGCTGGGTAGAGTCAAGGACTGTGCCGTAGGCTACTAGACTTCAAAGCTTGGATTATATATTTCTTTGGGAGAAAAATAAAAACGTATATATTTATATAATATATCCTATATTTATATAATACATCCTATAGTTATATAATATGTTCGCTTAAATTACATTGGAAGTATGCCAAGTATAGTAAATGGAAGTATTGCCAAGTATAGTAATGTAATATATAGTAATAGAAGTATTACCAAGATATACAATATCGGTCCAATATTAGAATCATATTAAATGCTACTAGGATTAACGCAGCGTCATGGGAAACTCCTATGGCACACTATATGACGAAACAACTTTGGGAAAGATGGCCCCCTCGGTCTTATAGGGAGTGGAGGGCTATCTCGCTCGCTTTCAGAAAGAGAAATGTCTACAAAGCTGTAGAACGTTGACAAATTAGTATAAAAATGTCTTTGATTGACAAAAAAAATCTCAAAGGAACCCTGGAAACTAGGGAAAATGCACATAAGTCTTCCCCATATAAAGCAACATTATCGTATTCAGACGATTGAGTTGTCTTGCATTAAAAAACGCCATGCGTATAATCGTTCAGCTGCACTGGCATTCCGGTTACATTTCCAACAATAAGGATCATTTTGCAATATTCTTCATTAGTAAGTATACTAAACGAGGTTCATAAAATCGAAGTAAAAATGTGACGAAGTGACAAACACATAGATAAAGATACAATATGAAGAGAAGAAATGTTCTTTCAATCTCAGATTAGTTTACTTATTTTTCTGGCTTCGATTACGATGATGTTTAAGAACAAATCGTCTGTCGAATAAAACAATTGGCATTTAAATTGAATTTATTAAATCGTTTGTTATACAACTGTTTGTTATACAACTGTCGCTAGACAAATTTGCAGTTTAAAGAATCGCATGCGTTTAAAAATATTTTTTGGACAATTATTCACAGCTTTTTCTCTCGGTCATACACATTTTTATACTAATTTGACAACTCTCTAAAACTTTGTAATTAATTAGTTCTCTTTCTCTAAAAATGAGCGAGATATTGCCCCGACCCCCTAAGAAGGGGGGGGGGGTCATCCCTGCGAATGTTATCTTGTCGTGTAGCGCCATAGGGGTTTCCTGAAAAATGAGGATAACACTCTTCTCTTCCTTCTCAAGAAATTTTCTCTGATACGGTTTTTCTCAGACACCCCGTATATAAGTATACAATAAAAACTTATATAATTAATATAAGTTAACCGTTAAAACTTATATAATAAACAGTTATATAAGTTAACACTTATATAATAAACGGTTTGTATACTTATCCAATAAAACCTTAGTCTTTAACGGCTAAGGGTTTATTGTATTACGATAAAATAAAAACATCGAAAATACAGCATAAATACAAATAAAAACTTGTCAACCAGTTTCAAAGATACAAAGATCTTCATATCAGTCAAAATCGGAAACACTGTTGCTGATATTACTTGAATACCGTAAAATTCCATCGATACCGCCCCCTACCCTCTTCAAATATAACTGAAAATCGCAAAAAAAACTTGGAAGGCAGATTACTGAGACATTTTTGGTATAATTATTTATTACAAATAGTCAGTCACTTGACTTTCCATCATTCGCCTATACATCGGTCAACATCGTGAGTTACTTAACCGTTACACGACGTTGCCCGGGCGCACAAGTGGGGACGGAACCACTGCGCCCAACAACACAACATCCTTGCCCGCAGGTAGAACATGAATCCACAACCCATCAGCCGAGCGAGCACCAGTAAATGCTTGCTCTGACCGCTTAACCACTGCGTCGACATTTTCTGCAATGAGAAAGAATTCTGTCGATCTAAAAAAGTAGTATTCTGTCGATCCGTTTCCTCAAGGAGAAGGAAAAACGTGGACTATATAGGGAAGAAAATGCTTATTTGAAAATTTTAGTAGAAAGAAACTAAGTATATTTTTATGAATGAATTTATTTATTTCACAGCGAATTTTTCCCCTAATTTTTCTCCGATGTATAGAGAGGAAAGGGTGTTTAATGGAATTTTTCAGAATTTCAAATTGAGACAAAATGGAGGGGCACTTTCCATGGAAGGATCAACGGAATTCCACAGTAATTGATGTGAAGTTTCTTGGAAATCTTGAAAAAGATACTGGGTGATTCAAAAGTTCGGAGCAAATGTAAAAAGCTATGAAAATATCTATGGGTCGGATAGACATGCGGTTTGCAGATTAATATGCAGCGTGGTAGGGGATTTTGTATGGCATAAAAAATAGGTCAAAATTTTGACACTAGGGGGCTCTGCTGCAGATAAAGCCATGGAGGTGACTTATGCATATCGCTCACACAACGCAAAATTAGGATCAGACAAAAACATTATTGAGTACTACCCCACACGGCACGTCAAGAGATGGAGTTGCTACGGTCAACCTTTGGCGTCGATCGCCTACTGAGCAAGCATAGCACACATGAATGGCCTGCGAGATCCCCAGATCTCACACCCTGTGATTTCTGGTTGTGGGAATACCTAAAATCACAGGTCTATAGAGGAAATACCCAGTCCTTACCAGCACATAAAGACGCCTAAAGGCAGGAGGTAGTAGCCATTCCCGTTTATATGCTGTTTCATGCTGTTTCAGCCGTAATACCGCGTCTGCACTCAGTACCGGAATGTGGTGGTGGTCATGCTGAAATAAAATATCTCATTTCACAATTATTACCTCGCATTGTTTTCTTTGCAGAAGCGCCCCCTAGTGTCGAAATATTGAAATATTTTTATTTTCATGCCATACAAAATCCCCCACCATGGTGAATATTAATCTGCAAACCGCATGTCTCTCCGATCCATGGATATTTTTTTATAGTGTTTCACTTTTGTTCCGAACTTTTGAATCACCCTGTACTTTTGGGACTATGGAACCAGTTGATCAGTTTATATTTCTGTTTACGATTTTTATTTTATCGTATTATTATTGCAGAATATTTTTGATCGTTTTTTTATGATCCACTGTATATTGATGAAGAAAAGGAAAATAAAACATTATCAAATAATATTATCCCCACAAGCAATATTTATCGTTCGATTCGATAAATATTGCTCCAGCAAGAAATGCCGTAGTTTAGTGTGAAACCAGAAAAAATTCAGTTGCACAAAGAGGCTATGTTCAGGGAAAGGAGACTGTCACATTCTGAAATTCTGCAATATAATGGTTTTCTTTCATGGTTTATTGTTTATTGATGAAGAAAAAGGAAATAAAACTGCCATAGTGAATATGACATTTTGTGTAATTTGAACTAACGTACATTTATTTTAAAACCCTTTTAACTTTTTTATTAAATTTTAATCGTGATTTGATCTTTAACTTAAAATTTTATATTTTCCCATTTTCCTTTTTGCTTTCCATATATACATAATGTATAAGGAAATTATTGTGACGGGGTCAAAAATTCGAATTCGAGTTTTCGACGGGAGAGCACGTTTCAGGCATCAATGATCACGAATCGAACATTTTTGAAATGGTGTCTTTGTGTGTGTGTGTGAAAGTATGTATATGTGTGGGTCAGTGAGTCTGTGGAGACGATATCTCACGAACGAATGGAGGATTCGAATGAAATTTGGTACAAAAATCACAATCCATGAATACTGGAAGCTTATTGTTTTAAAATACAATCGAATGTTCAGAACCCTCCTAAATTTTCAAGTAAAATTTTGAAAAAATCATCAAAAAATCAAAACCTTTAATAAAGTTACACAAATAGACATTTCTCATGTAATTTTTCCTTAGGAAACGATTGACATAAATTTTAGAAAGCTAGCATGAACCGTTCTCGAGATATTGCCCATTTTTCAAATAAATTTATCAATAAGTCCCATAAATTAAAAAAATATATTAACTGTTACGAAACATGTTCACTTTTCATATGTAATATCATGCGATAAATTGGGTGACATCATTCTCGTGGATCTAACTCGTTCCATTCACGAGAAAGGATACTTTGAGTAATAGTTTTGTATTTGAACACCAATAGTCATTTATCAGCTGTAAGAATAATTTATTTCTCCGTCCATAACGCTTGGCGAGATTTTAGCGACAAATTTAGCGGAATGTCGCCAACTTGGCGACATTTTTAGATGTTGTCAAATTAATGAAAATCTCGCCAAATGGATAAAAATGAGGCTAAATCAATGAAAATGACGACTAATTCAAGGAAATTCAATATCTTTGAAAGAATATATCTACTATAAGAATAACCTTTATTTAACTGTAAAAGTAGTAAATTCATTGCATTATATAAGGAAAGTCATGTGTTGCTCACATCAGATTTTTTAAATACATCTTAATAATTATTAAGATGTATTTAAAAATTAAATATTTTTAAATACAGCAGTTGCCATGATCAAAGGGCAATTTTCCAAATTTCTTTCTCACGCTAAAATTAGCATCTGCAGTATAAGTAGCCACAGCTGCAAATTCACCAGGGTAGTCTCAAGTTACTTCGCCCTCCCCAAAAACATGTGCAAGGATTTTTACATGCTTAACCCATTACGATCATAAATTTCTTCCAAGCAGATACAAACGCCCAGTACCGTCCTGATAAAAACATTATCAAATAATATTATCCCCACAAGCAATATTTATCGTTCGATTCATCTACATACTCCAACAAGATATTCCGTACAGTTCAATGCAAATCCAGAAAAAATTTAGTTGCCTAAAGAGTCAGACTATGTGCAGGAGAAGAGGACTGCCACTGTCTGAAATTCTGCAATATATTCGTTTCCCTTGAGTTTTCGTGTCGGGAAATATCGTAGGTCGAAATCACACGGACTACATTTCTAGTAAAGGGAATTTCGGATTTTTCTATGCAATATTTGTTTGAATATATGAATAGAATTTATATTCGACGAATGTAAAGTATTTAATTCTTGTCCATCTTCATTCTTATCATACGTGGTAGATGTAAACGGAGAGTATTGTGATGGAGTCAAATACCTGACAATCGAGATATGATAGATGTACACTTATGAGCATCTCTGAATAAGAATCAATCATTTTTTCAACGCTATTTGTAAATCTATGTCCGTTATAACTTTTGAATAAATTGAGCAATGCAAAATACATTTGGTTAGGTTATTCAATGTGTACGACCTATTTTTACAATAAATGTTTTCAGATTTCGCACGATAAACTTCGACAATATGTCATCAAATTCGTGGCCAAGGTTATCGAATATGTCAGTAACGTCAATCGACCCAGAATTTCAAATTGCAGCTACGGTTTTCTGTACGTATTCGTAACACTGTGATGTAACTTGCTTTACATACTTCCGTTTCATCTCCGTTACATTTATTTCAAGATTTACTGCATATTTTGCGTTTTAAGGTGTTTCACATAAAAAATAATTAGACAGAATTTTTTTGCTAGATATCACGAGCCGTTAACGAGGTATTTGCAATTTCCCCTTACAATAAAGAGAGCAATACCTTTTGAAATAATGCAGCAAACCATGTAAAGAACCTTGCTATCCCAACCGGGAATCGAACGCTAGATCTTCGATATGGCCAGACGACGTTCTATGGTTGAGATACTGTGACGAAATTGCAAGCTCTCATTATCGAAGTGGACTCTGCATTCTCCACTCTCTGATGTCAGATTGGCGTGCAGTTGACAATTTGGATGACCACCTCCTTTATTTCTACCACAGTTAAACCTCCTGATTCTATTTCTCGCTTTTAAATCGGCGCACCGTATCCTGGAGTCCACTGAATCCCTGCCAGTCGTACTAGGGTCATTTTTAGACCCCCGATATCTTTACACTAACCTACAACGTTGATTTGTTCGGACGGCTTTGTAAAGAACCTCACTGCCCCAACCGAGAATCGAACCCTGGATCTTCGAACTGACCAGCCGACGCCCTATCATTCAGCTACTGGGACGAAACTGCAAAATCTTGTTATCGAAGTGTAGTTTGCAACCGTATGAAATTTTTTATGCTTACTTTAATTAATAGCAAGGAAAATATCTTCGATTACCAACAAGTCTCAGTTAAAATTCTCATTGTGTTGTTGTTTCCCGAATATCGAAAATTCAAAATATGTATAAAAAGTCAGTGGGCAAATCAAATCCACCTCATCACGCTCTTGCCCTCCACTTCCTCATCTTAATTTTTCTGCTGATCTTAAATGACGATCACTAAACTCCGGATCTTTCTCACTTTCAACTTTTACTTTTTTATCGTAATTAAAGTACTTCTTATGTTACATTATCACACTGGCTTAAAATTAATTCATTTTATCGGATGGAAAATGCTGGCTTTATTTCCCTCATCACGACTTGATTGGAATTCCGATACATTTTGCTTTTCGTTTCTTCGTGCTGGGAAATTATGATAAAAATGTTTTTTTTTAAACTCTGTGGAAAATATGATAAATGGTATCTAATTATTATTTTCTCTATACACATAGTATAATGTACACGAACAGTATTGGGACGAGGTTGAGTTTTCAACGAAATGGCGCGTTTTAAGCATCTGTGAACTCGAATTAAACGTTTTCGAGGATAATTTTACTTTCCCTGTAATACATGGTAATGTATAGAGAAAGTATTGGAATCGTGTCGAAAATTGCAACTCGAGTTTTTAACGGATCTACACATTTTGGGACCTTTAAAACAAAACAATAAACAATTTTTAGCCTGGTATCTGTGCATGTGTGTGTGTGTGTGTGTGTGTTGAATAATTTCTCGCTTTTACGCTATATATGTTAATGGTATCGAAGTTTCTTATATTAACACAGGTAAACCTGTATCCAATTCAATGGAGTAGCTAGGCTAATGTCAGGAAAAGGTAGGGAATTTTTACGACGTATTTTAAAAGGATTTTTTTTAAGGAAAACTGATAAAAAGGTCTGGGTTTCAACAACAACAACAACAACAAGTTGACCCATAATCATAAAGTATTAATGAATGAAAAATTCATGTGATAATTTGCACTTCATATATTCATGCATGTCATGCATGTCATGCTTACATTTTTGTTTCATCCCCCTCCCCCTCACATACTCAAAAGTATCGTTTAAAAACTCTGCTTTGCATTTTTATAAAGCTAATAATTCAGGGTACTTTGATTGGTCTTTAGCGCAATTAACGCGACGCAGTGATGAAGGATTTTTCCTCAACCACTTTTGCGTCACACTCCTCCGCAGCTTCCCCTTTCCTCTCTTGATTTTTTTCCCGATCTGAGGCGATGATCACTTACTACGCCTCCTCTCCCCTTCGACTTTGTTTTTATCGCAATTAAAATACTTCTTCTGTACATTATCACACTGACTTTTAATGAATTCATTTTATCGGAAAGAAAATGTTGGGTTACTCCACCAGCCTTGATCAGAAAGGAGATAAATCCCCCTGTTAGTGTTGCTTTTGTTTCTCGTGTTTGAATATTGTAGACATTATAATCTTTAAAACTCGAAGGTAATAAAGATAAATCTTTTTTTACACGTTTTTATTCACTTTTCATTTAATTTTTTCTTTCCCTAAATATATGGTGCATATAAATGGAAAGTATAGTGTTGGAGTGGGATATCCGACATTTGGATTTGATTCTATCTGTTTTGAGCATACCTGAATGCGGATCAACAAATTTTATAATGACATCTGTGAACCAGAAATAAACGGTCATCATTGTTTATAAGTTATCACGAACCATTCTCGAAAGATTGAACATTTCATTTCTCCAAATAGAGTGCTATATCTCCTGAACAAATTGAGTAAAATGGATAAAGTTTTACTCTTTCACATGAAGTGCTATATTTTCTGAACGAATTAAGTAAATTGGAAAATATTCAATTTTTAAAAATAAAATTCTATATCTCCTGAACAAATTGAATAAAATTTTACTTCTTCATATAGAGCATTATATAGCTTTAGAGAAATTTGTGTAAGTCGGATAAAATTTTACTTTTATACATGGAGTTCTATGTCTCTCGAGAAAATTGAGTAATTTAGATAAAATTTTACTTCTTTCACATAGAGTGCTTGCTCTCCCAAACAGTTTAAGCAAATTGAATGAAATTTTATTTTTTGACATGGAGCGATATATCCCCTAAGAAAATTAAGCAAATTTAGTGAAATTTCGCATTTCAGTATGGATCGCTACATATCCCAAACAAAGTAAGAAAATTTGATATAATTTTAATTTTCCATATGGAGCACTATATCTACTGAAAAATCTAAACGAATTGTTCAAAACTTTAACTTTTTGCATGAAAACCTGCATCTCCCGAACAAATTAGATGACATTTTAATTTTCCACATGGATCACTATATCTCCTAAGAAATCTGAGCAAATTGTACAAAATTTTACTTTTTAACATGAAGCGATGGAATGAATTGGATGGATTTTTAATTTTTACATAGAGCAAGCACAACATATCCCCAAAAATCTGAGTAAACTGTATAAAATTTTACTTCTTCACACGAAAATTTGTATCTCCCGAACAAATTGGATGTTATTTTAATTTTCCACATGGAATTCTATATCTGCCAAGCAAATTGAGTACATTGAATAAAATATTCGAAAATAAATCATTTCGTTAAGCATATATGCAGCTACCAAAACGAGGGTGAAAGAAAAAACCCTTCCTGGCCTAGCCGTTGAAAAAATCAAGCATCGAAAATCTTACAAGTTCGATTGTTCAACAAATTTCAAAAATTAAAATTACTTATGAAATTGAAATTTTTAAATTTTTTCTCTTTATTAGTATGCTCGAATATATGAGAAACTTTTAGCACAATTATAGAATTGTGCCAATCCGGATATCCGGCACAAATATAGAATTGTGTTTTCCGGATTTCTCTTCTATTTCTACTTTAATTAGTTTAGTTAACTTATTACAGGGGTTGGACAAAATAATATGAACACCTGTGTAATAGCAATACTCGAGGGAAACATGTCGTATTCCCCCACCTTCTAGTGTTGGAGCGTGCCACCTAGCGGACGAGAATGTACACATATCAGTCTGTGAGTAGCAGTGATAGCGGTCGGGTGCAAAATCTATTGCGGTGTTAAAACTTCGTTATGGCTGACGTCTCAGATTTCAAAAGAGGAATGATTGTTGTGGTCTGTCTTGCCGGAGCCTCAGTAACGAAAACAGCCACACTTGTTGTTGTCGGGAAAAGTACCTTGTCCACTGTAATGACAGCCTATATCAAACAGGGAAATACATCATCTGCCAAGCGCAACAGTGACCGACGTTCAAAGCTGACTGATAGAGACAGAAGGGCTTTGAAGCAGATTATGGCCAGAAAGCACAAGACAACATCATCCTAGATAATATCTGAGACGGACACATATCTACAGGAAGCTGTATCATCGAAAACTATCCGGCGTGAACTGCATGCGGCAAACATTCACGGTAGAGCGGTGATTTCAAAACCATTGGTTACACCATGCAATGCCTTGAAACGACGAAAATGGTGTCGCGAGCATAAAAATGGGACACAACAACAATGAGAGAATGTCAGCTGTTCAGACGAATCGTCGTTCACATTATTCCGGACCCACGGACATGTTTATGCTTGGAGAACGCCAGCAGAAACCTATCATGTTCACAGTCACCTTCCTACCTCCATGGAGGAGGATCAGTGATGCTGTGGGGCGCACGCTGCGCAGTCGATTTCCACCTCCAAGGACACTTTCTGAATTAGCGACCTTTTTGCAGGGGGAGTGGCTGCGTATCCCTGTGACTCTTGTGCATGGCTTGCATTAGTCCATCTCACGTCGGATACAAACTGTAATTCAGCCAAAAAAGGGGCCATCAGCCTATTAATAAATTAATAAAGATTTTGTTTCTTTTCAAAGGTGTTCATATTATTTTGTCCAACACCCGTATATATATATATATGTATATATATATATATATATATATATATATATATATATATATAATACAATGAAAGAATGAACAGTACCAAAAAGTGGTTGCGGGGGGACTGTGACCCCCACTCCCCGGTTAAAAGCATGCTTTGAGTGCCGCGGCAAACACTCCCGGGAAACCGGCACCGTTCATGGAAAATCCTTGCGACTAAAGGAATTGCCGGATAATAGACACTGAAATAAAACAAAATCCAAAAGAAATACCTTGTGTGAAACCAATCGAATCCACTTCTCGCCAACACCACCAATACCACCAATAAATTCATCTAACTCAACACACAAACGCTCTACCCCATTCCCTTCATCACCAGAAATTGTTAATTTTTTTGACCTTAGTATTGTTAACAATAAACGTGACGGAAAACATCATAAAATATTTTTTCGTATCTATGATAAACGCAACGATTTTAAATTTGAAATTAATTATCTTGTTCCTTGGACATCTAATCTCAATAAACGAGTGTTTCGAAACGTCATTAGAAATTATCTGATCAGAAGTAGAAGATTGAAGAAAAAGACAGAAGATCAATATTTGTGTTTGAAAAGATATTTTGGGGAAGCCCGTAGGGTTGGATATCCCAGGGGATTCCTTTATGGTATCGCTTCAGATTTTTACAATATCAATATACAAGAGTGCAAATTAAGAATAACGGATTTTTAATTGAATCTGTGGCAACGGTATGCAGTATATAATCGGAGATTCGTCAGTTCTCGGAGTTATTCTGGTAATGAAGGGAATGGGGTAGAGTGTTTGTGTGTTGAGTTAGATGAATTTATTGGTGGTATTGGTGGTGTTGGCGAGAGGTGGATTCGATTGGTTTCACACAAGGTATTTCTTTTGGATTTTGTTTTATTTCAGTGTCTATATTTTCGGCAATTTGCGGCCTTGATTTTTTAATCATGTCATTACCTGTATATGAACTAGCTGTCCGCATGCTGAATTTCAATAAAAACAGTCACTTTCTTCTGGATGCTTCGTTTTTTTGCAAAAGAGTGTGTATATATATATATATATATATATATATATATATATATATATATATATATATACGGAGTCCATTTGTGTAAAAATGATGAAACATAATATAATAAACATATCAGCTAAAATTAAAAAAAATAACAACGAGGTGCACCGTCTCGGTTCTTAAAGTACCTATGTACTAAATTTCATGGTCGTACGACATCTCGATTTCCCGCTACAGCCCTCACACACAGATAGATAGACACACAGATGCATATACACAAGATACACAATACACACAGCATATACACAAGAACCACATATATCTTCCTATTATGAAATATTACGAATTATGTATAATTAAAATAAAAATTACTGGGTCGTAATTTATTTAGCTAGGGACCGTCTTCCTTGTTTCCTCTGACTCTTCTTGCAGCATAAATTTATGCCACTTCTTCTCAAACACTTATTTCAAAGAACCGTTTAAAAATATCTATTCTGCGTTTTAATAAAGATACTTCAGAAGGTATGTGCCTTTGATTAGCAGTTTGCGCAATTCGTAAGACTCAATGATTAATAATCTTCCCTCTTTATTTCCTTACTCCCCCTCCATGTTTTCTCTACTCTTGATTTTCTTCTGATCTTAAATAACGATAAGGAACTTGGAGCTACTCCACTATTTCAGCTTTGTTTTTATGGTAATTAAAGCACTTCCCTGTGTACATTATCACACTGTCTTAGAATTAATTTATTTTATCGAAAAGAAAATGTAGGCTTTATTACCATGTCGCTGCTTGATGGGAAAGCTGATATATACTGACTTTTACTTTGTTCTCTTGTGTTTGGAAACTGGAGTTTATTCATGCTACTGGGTGAAAATTTCACATGTTTTTAAATACAGTCCACTTATTTAAAAACATTAACTTATATAAAACATATTATTAATCAAACTAGTAACATTTAATATAGTTCTAATATTGGACAATTATTGTATATCAAGGCATTGCATTGGAAATATTTCCAATGTAATCCCAATATTGGGCAAATATCGGGGTTACATTGGCCTCCAATATTGGCGAATATTTTCATTACTTCATTACAATATTACGCCAATATTGGTATTACATTGTTAATATTTGCGTAATATTGTCTGGATATTTTAAGCCAATATTGGTTCAGTTCCGTCAAAATGTCCACTTTTCCATATTGGTCCCTCACAATCATTAAATTCACTGAATGTAGTTGCCATATCGGCTTTGGATGCTCAAGACCTATTGACTACTTAGAACTCATTCCTTCGCTTTTTTCAACACAGGGCAGTCACTATGAGGCTTCGCCTTCTAGATAGTTTTGACGTGAATGGCATTAATGGTTGGAGTATCAATAATTTTGATGTGAATAACATTAATGGTTAAAATAGCAATAGTTTTGATGTGAATAACATTAATGGTTGGAACATCGATAGTTTTGATGTGAATAACATTAATGGTTGGAACATTGATAGTTTTGATGTGAATAACATTAATGGTTGGAACATCAATGGTTTTGATGTGAATAACATTAATGGTTGGAACATCGATAGTTTTGATGTGAATAACATTATTGGTTGGAACATCAATGGTTTCGATGTGAATAACATTAATGGTTGGAACATCGATAGATTAGATGTAAATAGCATTAATGGCTGGAACATCAATAGTTTTGATGTGAATAACATTAATGGTTGGAGCATCGATAGTTTTGATGTGAATAACATTAATGGTTGGAATAGCAACAGTTTTGATGTGAATAACATTAATGATTGGAACATCGATAGTTTTGATGTGAATAACATTAATGGTTGGAACATCGATAGTTTTGATGTGAATAACATTAATAGTTGGAACATCAATGGTTTTGATGTGAATAACATTAATGGTTGAAATATCAATGGTTTTGATGTGAATAACATTAATGGTTGGAACATCGAAAGTTTTGATGTGAATAACATTATTGGTTGGAACATCAATGGTTTCGATGTGAATAACATTAATGGTTGGAACATCGATAGATTAGATGTAAATAGCATTAATGGCTGGAACATCAATAGTTTTGATGTGAATAACGTTAATGGTTGGAACATCGATAGTTGGCCAACCGGTGGTCGAGCGATCAGGGGCATGCGTTTCCGTCTGATCGCTGGATTGCCGGGTTGCGGGTTCGAATCCCGCCAGAGGGCTTGGATGTTGTCATGTCGAAGCCAAGTCAGACTTTCATTCATCGGGGGGTTTCTATAAATGTGAAGCTGCAAATCTCCTCCCCTTCGTCATGGGACTCCTTGGGGGGGGGGGGGGTCTTGTGGACGTGGTGCAGAGGCGCTCCTTCACCACGAGGGAATTAGTACACACACATCGATAGTTTTGATGTGAATAACATTAATGATTGAAACATCGATGACGGGAAAATAGAGCTTTGCGAAAAACGCAAACTTTGCCCTCTTATACACGTATTTATTGTCTTAAGACAATACTTACTTGCAAAAGTTAATTGTAATACTTTACTTGTAATGCATTTGTAATACACTTGTAATACTTGTATTTATGCGTTTCGTTTGTTCCTGATGTCAATTCTTACGCATTAAACAAAATTCTTCAACTTTGCAATTTTTTACTGCCTATCTTGCTTTGTAGATTAGTTCATTATCTTCACTATTTAAATTCCACACTAAACACTTTGCAATACTTTTTATTCCATAGAACATGGCCACTTTATTATAGATACACCTGAAGTATTCACTCACGGATCATGCTTTACGAAATTATTGTGGCGCAGAACTTCTGTAAGAACACTTTGATTTTAACTGCGTCCAATGAGTAAGAGTCAATGAATAAGAGTTATGTAACACGAGCGTTGTCTCCCGTCCGTTTAAAGAATACCTACAGCTTGTCGCACGAGAACGTCGGCGTTCTCGTCCGACAAGCTCCAGGCATTCTTTAACCTCCAGTCGTCACCCCCGGAAGAAAAGGCCGAACTACTTTCCCCCCCTGTACCTCGTGACGTATTAGCTGTAGGCCCAATTCTGGCCTTCGAATTCGAATTCCTCCGTCTCAACTTTTCTGGAAAGTTCTCCCCTAGTAGAGTAGCCCACACAAAGAAGTATCGTATGTGCAGTGCAGTACGTGGGCTCGCGCGTGTGGATGCATAACGGTCTTTTTATCGTATTTTTGAATGTCTTATATGTTAGTTCATCATTTAATAAACATTTTGACCAGCATACCTTCGACTACATACCTTATAACATTGGATTACTAATTACCTTATTTCTGTAATGTGAAAAACGAAAAATGCTATTTAGAAGTAAGTGCTTACCATTTTTTGCTTATTATCATGTCATTTAAAATTATATAGAATTTTAAATATATGGCAATCAAATTATTGCTATTCAATTAACGCTAACTGGATTCTAAATTGTTTTGTTGCTAATTATAACGTCAACAAACCTTTTAGAGTTTTCTTAGTTTGTTTTAAAATTTTATTGTTGTCATATTAATTAAGAACTGCCCAGGTACTTGTAAAATTAAGCTTTGCTAAGTAATTGTAAAGTATTTAAAATCATTCAATGTTTAAAATGTATATTTTATCAAGTTAGCTTGTGTCATTATACAGCTATTATACATGTGTCATTATACATAAATTATACAGTCTCCTGCAAATATTTTAAAATTACTTTAATAATGTTGTTAGTTGTGTAATATTTTATAATATACTAGCAGCATGTCCGTTCTTCATACTGACCATATAATACAAGAAACCTAAAATTCAGAATTTGATGTGAAGTTTTAATATTTAGAGTCTCAATTTTTGAAATTTTATAATAATTCTAATGAAATGAAAATAGGTGATCTCTACCGTGCTGAGTTAATAAACAGACAGATAGATGTACAACATACAATTTTATGTATACTGTTAATAGCAGATATACCCGACATTGCCCATGATTTAATATATGTGCAAATTCCTGCAGTATTCTAAATGATATTCTTACTCAAAACATTCTATTAAAATATTTCATTTAATTCTCCTTTCTGTGTTTTCTATACAAAATTATCTTCAAGCAGATCTGAATAAAACATTCTCGTTTGAAAACAAATTATAAAATATATATGAAATTGGATCAATATAAACTAAAATAAAAGCGCTAAAATTGTATAAAAATGGTTATAAAATTTTGTTTTATATTGATTTCTTTATTATTTAAATCTTAAAAAATTTAATAATCGTCTGCCTAATAAACACATTTGATTTAATTGCGTTGCTAAGCATCATGATATAATTTTCTTAATAAATTTGTGGAAAATATATCATCTGCATAATTCTATTTTTATGGAAGGTTTAATTGTGGGATTTTTATTCATATCTCGACAATCCCTGGTCCTAGAAACTCGAAACATGGACTAAATTTTAAGTAGGGCTATTTCAAAGCTACCCACAGAATGTTCATGAAATTCGATGCAGCAGTTCTACCGTGATGATGAGATAGATAAATACACAGACAGATACATGTATTTTCAATTTTATTTATATAGATAAAAAAATGTCATTCTCTTTTTAAGATATTGTCAATAGTAAGAAATCGTAGCAATAAAAATGCTACACTAAAGTTATGAAAATAAAATAATGTAAAATGGAATATTTCACACATCAAATAACATATTTTAACTGTTTGATAAGTAATTGCATATAAAAGATATAGTATCTTAATATATTGCACGTATATTTTTTATTATTTGTTATGGCATGCTGAAATTTTAGAAGAATAGGTTAGGAAGTCATTTGTGTTTAGGTTGGGCACATTTTATTTTTTATGTAGCGAGTTATTATGTTATTGAAAATTGTTAAAATAACTTGGAAAAAAGCAAAGTAACTAACTTACAATTTCAAGTTACCATTGTATATTTCATTATATTATAGTTAATGTTATTTTAATAATACAAAGCTAATTTAATCTTTCTTACATTTTCACTTCAATGGAATTGTAAATGAAATATTAATACCAAAAAGTTTTATTATACAGCTTTATTAAATTTTCAAAGCCCCTGAGGTATTTCAAACTCTATAATTAAGCAAAATTGTTTACAATTTGTTAATGTCTGGTAGTAAAAAAGGGAATATAAGATGTGCTATATTAGAAAACCTGAACTTCTACAATTTATAGTGCATAGGTTAATGAATGACATTCAACTAGTATTTTATCTTAATTCTAAATCATTTTACAATTTATAACAACAAAAAATGAATAAAATAAAATGAAATAAAAATAAATAAACACGTAAGCATATTAAAAGTTAAATTCTGAGTTTCTTTTTAATGATTATCTTATGATATTTAAAGATATAGTATTCAGTAATCATTTTAGTTTCTGCATACTTTATCTGTAAGTACGCATACTTTAGCTGAATGTACTGAAGAATTATTCAAATAAAATGCCTGATTAAGCAATAAATATACAGGGTTCTTTTTCAAACTTTTATTAAAACACTGACTGAATGGAATCCTTTCATCTTTGCTCCTACAGTGAATGAGTCATTATAAATATTTTATTTTAAGGAAATGTACAGCAATATTAAGATTTTAAATCACCCATTTTAATGAACATTATCGAAAATACTTCCAAATTTCATGAATATTATTTTCTTTACTGATAAATTATGATTCCTTTACATCGAACAGAGAATTAAAAGGGAAACAAATAGCAAAAGCTTCGATCGCGATCTGGAAGACCTACTCGCAGTGGGCCTACAAGCCAAGACGTCAAAAATTAGTGCTCCGGCCTCTGCTTTCGGAGGTGACGCTCCAGTACGTAGCGTCTCCAAAACGGACGGGAGACAACACTCATGTGTCATAACCCTAAGATTCTTTTCTAACCTGTATTTCCCTCCGTATTCCTCTTTCTGCGTATTTTCCCTGACCTTAAATACATATTATTAATCTACTGTTTCTCTTTAGCATTTTTGGTGCAATTAAATTAATCCTTTTTATTTACTATCCTAATGGCTGATAATTAATTCATTTTATCGGAAAGAAATGTGAACTGTATTATACGCAGCGCGGCTTGAGTGGGAAGCCGATAAAATGGTTTTTAGTTATTTGTCGATTTTTAAAAGTATGGATATAATTTTTCATACTGTGTGGGGATAAATGACTAGTTTGTTATTCTGTCGTTGGGGATATTGACTATTTAATGCTGGCGAGCGCATAATAACCATGAAACCGGTCCATGGATGCAGTTATCTGCATTGGGAGTGTATTCCGAACTTTTAGGAACATCCTAAAATAGGCAACAAAGGGGGACTAGGGATTCGTTAAGTTGTCATGCCGAGTCATACATATTTACACCATTAGAATAATATTCCTTCAACTTTTGCCTCTTCCCCAGGAAACGTTTTTGCTCCCCCCTCCCCCCCCCTCCCTCAAGAAATTTTTGAAATGCCCTTGAACAAGCTGTTTGTGCGCTCATCTACAGTGTTATTCCATCTTATATATACAAATGTTAAACGACATTTAAAAGTATACCTTTTAAAAAAATTATACAACAATTTTTTAAAGAAATTTTTAAAGAATTTTCTATGCACAATATTCGTAGATCTGGCATTTTTATGACACATTGAAAGCACATGTTTATACTATTTTTGGTATTTTAACTTCAATGTATATTCCACATTTCATTTATTTTAACTATATTTATTACACCTCATTGGCATTTTAATGTGGATGTTTCACGTGAGTTTGAACAAGTCATTTCGCTTTGACCTATAAAATAAAGTCGTCAAAAGTGCCAAATTTTATATTGTGTGCTGGTAATTTTATGCCAATAACATTTCAATCTGAAAGTATGTATTTAAGTACAAGTTTCGATATTTAAGAAAGTATGTATTTAAGTACAAGTTAAGCACGAGGGTATGGTGATGCCCGAAAGCGCTCTGGCCTTTTAATATTTTAAGTCTTATAGGATGGTTTTTATTTGATAAAATGGCATTTTTATCTATTGTGTCTTTAATTTTATGCTTAAATATTGAAGTAGACGTGATACCACTTTAATTGTTAAGCACGATGCTTACCATAGTTACAGATTTGCTCGGTTTTTCATACGGCGGCACCTCATTAAGACCATCATGAAGATGGCTCATATGGCCTTTTTTGTCCCTTTGCAACATGCAGTTACAGTTAATCAGCCCTTTATTCTGTTACTGACAAAGCGTTTTGATGGTATTTAAAACAGATATTTAAGTAGACTTTTTGCTTTCTCATCCTATACAATATGGTATAAAGAAAGTATTGTTTTCACGAAAATTTTCGATTTCGAGATTTTGGGGGTTTAAGACTTCCTGAACATGTTTAAATTATTTTTAGAGTAATGTCCGTTTGTTTGTCTGTCTGTCTCTGGTCTATTTCTGGTGTACACCATAGCTGCTACAAATATCAATGGATGCATCTTTATATCCCGTTTTGTCAACAAAAAATCTAGAAGTAAATAGACTTTTCTTAAATTCGAACGAAATCTTCGAAATTTATTCGAATGTTTACATTTTCTTGACATGGCAAAATAGAACAAAATTTGACATAATTATGCATAAAATGGGTTATTTATGGTTCAATGTTCATGAAACTTAACAATTTTATTAATTCATATTATGAACCAGTTCATATCATTATTCCTCCGAGGGGCAATTGGTATCAATATAAATATTTTTTCAAACCCTTTCAAATGAAGGATAATGTGAGACCAGATATAGATCTCACATGTGGTTTGGTGAGATAAGTTTATGCCACTTATTTATTGTGTCCGAAATATCGAACAATACTTGTAGTCTGGATGGCGCCGAGGTTTACAACAAACCATAAATTTATGAGCGTCAAGACAGAGGGGGCCGAGCGGGCCCTTACGAGGATACCAAGTAGCGACATTGGTTCAATGATCAACCAATGAATAAAGTGCGTGTTGCATCACACTGAATGCTGCAAATGAAAGCAAAGGGGGAGTGACAACTCCGAGGGGAAATGAGAGCCACAGCCTGTAACAGAAGAAGGACACTAGTAGTAGACTTTGACAGATAACTTCGAGACGATGACTTAATAACGATTTGTTCAGAGATAGATATACGGTGCAACCTTATGATGATTTGGAAAATATAGCACGACGACTAGAGATATAAAGTGTTCCGTAAATGTTCCAAAATAATGGCTAGATAGTGCAGTGCGACCAAGTACGAGACGGAGCCAAACACCACGAGTTATGGCCAGTACAAATTTCGGATGCCAGCATTATGATCAAAGTCCAAGACAGATTTGAAGGTATGTGTTCCTCAAAAAGATATCTAGGTCTAAACAAATATATTAGGCCAGTTAGATGATCTCACATGTTCCCCCGCCAAAACTAATAATTAATTGAGTAATCTATATAAATAAAAATGAAAATCTGTCTGTCTGTCTGTCTGTCTGTCTGTCTCTCTGTCTGTCTGTCTGTCTGTCTGTTTGTCACACCATCACGGGAGAACGGCTGAACCGAATTTGATGAAATTTTGTGAGTAGCCCAGAAATAGCCCCACTTAAAATTATATCTGTGTTTTGAGTTTCTACGACCAGTGGTTCTCGAGATATTAGTAAAAAACGAAATTTTCGTTTGTCTCATCATCACGGAAATACGGCTGGACCGAATTTAATGAAATTTGGTGAATAGCCTTGAAATATCCCCCCATAAATTTTGTCCAAGTTTCGAGTTTCTAAGACCTGGGGTTGTCGAGATATTAATGAAAAACTGAACATTTTCCTAGGAGTTCTACTCCCTAACTCCGTGGTTTATCCAAACCAAAAGCTTGAAAATCGTTTGAAAGTGAATTAAAATTTAATCTCTGAGTTTGATGGGAGATTTTTTGCGTTAATTAGTCACTTTCTGAAAAAATGAATTGTTTGAAACATGATTTAAAGGGGAAATCTATCTCCATGGTTCATGGTTTATTTAAAACAAGCTTTTGCGGAACAATGAGAAGTATAGAGAAATCAAAATCGTTATTTAATTTCGCAGTTTATGTTATAAGACATGACATATTTAACATGTTATAAGATTCTATCTTATATCATGTTACTCAGAAACGCAATTAAATTAAATCTGTCTGTTAATTTTAATAATTATTTTTTCGATTTGAATAATAAATATATGGATATAAAAATATATTTTAGAAAAGAACGATTTGATTTTTCTTATAGCATTTTTGACTGGATAATATCAATTACGGTCTTCAGGTTTAAAAATTATTATTATTTATATTTTCGGGGATTATTGATTCAAGGATTATTGATATTTTCAAGTTATTATGCAATTATTTTATTATGACAAAAATTGTTTAAACTCATATATTGTATGTTGTACGAATCTTCTACAAATACACGTGTATATCTTTCAATCTACGAGAATATAAGTAGTACAGGTATATTGACATATGTTTTGATATATATTGGCATATATTGGAATCAATTACGACCTTCTGGTATAAAGAGTACGGATATTACTGATGTTTTCAATTTATTACGTCATCTCTTTTATTTTGGCAAATATTTTTGAGACGCATATTGTAATACGGGTAATCTTCTACTAACAGATTGGCATATTTTCGGATCTGCGACAATATAATTAGTACGGGGTTGCATATATTCATTCAATTCCTATTTTTTCTTCTGTAAATTTGCTTACAAAAGGGGGCAGGATGTTTTATTCTTCAGATCTGATCGTGAAGATAATTTTGCATAGTGAGAACATATATTCTTAAACTTCTCTTTAGGAGCAATAAATTTAATATTTTAACAGAATTTGCACATGATTGCGAACTATAAGTTTCTTTAAATTATACACTCCGTACGAATAACGGGTGTGCTGTTAGTGGTTAATAAATTTTAACATTTTAGGAGGATATATCATGTTGCTCGGCATCGCAATTAAATTAAATGTGTTTGTTAATGTTTTTATTATTTTTTTTCGATTTAAATAATAAATAAATGGATAAATGGATATAAAAGTATATCTTATGAATGGACGGTTTGATTTTTCTTTTAATTATATTAATTGCTGACTGCGTACATCAATTTCATTTATTTTGGCAAAGATTTTTCAAGCTTATATCGTATTTAGCTACTAAACTCATATATTGTGTTTAGCCAATAAATTCATATAGCCGATTGTTGAAACAGAAAAAGAGTAGAGCGGGTATATCTTCTAATACAATTGTAGTGTTTTCATTTAGTATATTGAAACGGGATAAGAATGTTTCATTCAGATCTGCAAATTCAAAGCTACGAATTTGGAGGGATATCGCTAATTTGACAACTTTTCTTAAACTTTGCCAAATTGACGGAAATGTCGCCAAATTGATATAAACGACACACAAACAGCTGCCATAAACCTTCGGGTTGGTCGTGTGGCTTGGTTCTTCTACATATCAATGAAATTTTTTTTTGTTTTGTTAGAAGAGATTGCTGAAATGATGTTTGGTTAGCATTTCTCTGTCAGACCAACCATCCTACTTAGTAATACATTTAGCGAATTTTTAAAATGTCACCAAATTGATAAAAATGTTTTCAAATCTATAAAAATATCTTGAAATTGATAAAATTGCGCTACATAAATGATAGTAATTGTTTTTTGTTAGGGGATAGTATTGTGATGATATTTCGTCAATTTGTCGCAAAGTGGAACTGTCAGTTCTACAGTCCCACTTGGCGATAAATTTGGCGATTTTTTAAAATGTCGCTAATTTGACGAAACTGTCGCCAAATGTTCCATAGAAATATAACTATTTAGACGATATTTTTTCTACCAATTTATTTGAAGCAAATGATATCATGTCGCTTAGCAACGGATTTAAATCCAATGTGTTTATGCGGCAGACGATTTTTATTAAATCCTTTCCGATTTGAATAATGAAGATATGTATATAAAATAAATTTCATTGCCATTTCATTTTGGACTGCATAATATCAATTATACTCTTCAGGTTTAAACATTATTATTATTGATATTTTCCGGAATTATTGATTCAGGGATTATTGATATTTTTAAGTTATTACGCCATTGTTTTATTGCGGTAAAAATTGCTGACACACGCATATTGTACGTTGTACGAGTAATCTTCTAGGAATGCACGGGTATATCTTCTAACCTACGAGAATATAAGTAGTACAGGTATATTGGCATATATTTTGACATATATTGGCATATATATTGGAATCAAGTACAGTCTTCTGGTATGAAGATTAAGGGGATTAATTATATATTCAATTTATTACGTCGTCTGTTGTATTTTACCAATAAACATTTGAGACTCATATTGCAATATGTGGGTAATCTTCTACTAATAATCGGACATTATAAGTAGTACGTGTATATCTTCCCATATAATTTTAGCACTTTAATTTTCACATATATTGGAATAAATGACTGTCTTCAGATTTAAAGATTACGGGTTTATTGGTATTTTCAATTTATACATGTAATCTACTAATACAGGTTATATTTTCTAATATTCGCGCATATAATTAGTACGGGTCCCATACAATTTTAACGCTTTTATTTTGCATATATTGATTCAATTCCATATTTTTTTTTATATTTGCTTACATAAGGGGTCCAAGATGTTTTATTCTTCAGATATGTCCATGAAGATAATTTTATATAGCGAGAACAGAGATTCTTAATCTTCTTTTTAGGAGCATTATATTAAATATTTTAACAGAATATTTTGATTAAACATGTCATTTAGTATACTATAAGAATTTGGGCATGATTATGAATTTCAAGTTTCTTTATATTATATACTCCGTACGAAGAACGGGTATGCTGCTAGTGAATTAATAAGTGTTTATGTTGTTAATAAATGTTTTATTGGTGTGATCCATTTAGTAGTATATTAATTAATAATTCCTTTACAGAACTCGCGCAAAAGTTACATAATTGGAGGGTTTTATATAGCGGCACAACAAAGCAATGTACAATAATATTAAGTCCACTATACGAGTATTTTACGGCCATGTTAAGATATGATAGAATAATAATAATTAATTAAAAAGTTCAACTTCAAGTTAGTTTTATTTTTAAATGTGTACCACAGATAGCATGCTATAATTGTTATCATTTGGACCAACAATACATATTTAAAAAAAAATCTTGCAAAATATTAAAAAAAAATAATCTCATTTTGGAATGAGAAAGTCGTGTTGAGGCACACTCTAGCCAGCTAATTTTGTTAAAAACTACAATTTTCTTTTATCCCTCCCCTCTCTCCCCCCCCCAAAAAACCATTTATTTGAGTCACCAAAATTAAATCACTGGCTACGCCACTATTTTGGAAACTATAATTCATTAGCACAATATGAATGTTTCTGGTGAGTAGAAAATGTGTCTAGCCAGTCGCTGCTTTAACAAAATTTCGACCCTTGTCCCAATCAAATGCTGCCGCTACATTACAGGACAAGTTACAAATCTTAGTGCCATCTTCCCCTCGCTTCAGAGACAAGATCTATACCTCAGGAAAACGAGGAGCAAAACAAAGAACAAAATAAGAACAAAATAAGAACAATGACCAAATCGACATCCCATGGTTAAAGACAAAACCCCCTATCAGCCTGGAAATGGGAAAAAAGGGATGAAAGAAAAATTTCTCATTCTAACATATTCGCCTGCTTAAGGGCTTGGTGTCGTAGCCTCGCCAGATAGGACACCTCCAGTAATAGGGTTTTTTCCTCTCTGGTGACGAGACTATTTTTAACGAGGATCGCGGAAAAGGAGGGAGGCAGTCCTATCAGTGTTGATGAATTTGACCGAGATTATCTAAGGGTGGGCGCCATTTTTCTAGGGGCTTTTTCGCTACTGGTCCGTGATTAACTTCCTGTGTTATGTATCGGCGGGGAAAAAGGGTTAGGGAAAAACATAGATATATAGGGAAAAAGAGACGGGGCCAATTTCTCCAGTCGTGCGAGGGATATACGTGTGATGTGTTTCGAAGAAAGAAAATGTTGTTTGGGATAGGGAACATATAAGCAGTATGTGATTGGTTGTTGCAGGAGGGGCGCGGAAAAGGGGGGATTGGTGTATAGGATTCCACTGAAATTTGATTTTCGAAGAAAAGGTTTGTAAGTTAATTATATTGGGCGTGAAAGTTTCCATAGAAAATGCCGCAATTTCCTTCTAAAAATTGAAGAATAAAGATACTAAGAAACTCTAAAATTACATATTCGAGTTGTGAGATAATTCAAATGATTTTCATATTAGGCCTGAGCAGTGTAGTAGTGAATATAATCTTACGTAATCTATCTGATCCACTAATTACTTTTCTTATATACATAATGTATACGGAAAGTATTGTGACGGGGTCGAAAATTCGAATTTGAGTTTTCGACGGGAGAGTACGTTTCAAACATCCCTGATCACAAATCAAACATTTTTGAAGTGATGTCTGTGTGTGTGTGTGTGTGTGAAAGTATGTGTGTGTGTGTGTGTGTGTGTGAAAGTATGTGTGTGTGTGTGTGTGTCAGTGAGTCTGTGGAGACGATAACTGACGAACGAATGGACCGATTCGAACCAAATTTGGTACAAAAATCACAATCCGTAAACACTGGAAGCCTATTGTTTTTATACGCAATCGAATGTTCAGAACCCCCCTGAATTTTCGAATGAAATTTTGAAAAAATCGTCAAAAAATCAAAACCACTAATAAAGTTACGCAAATAGACATTTCTTATGTAATTTTTCATTAGAAAACGATTGACATAAATTTTAGAACGCTAACATGAACCGTTCTCGAGATATTGCACATTTAAAAAAAATATCAAAAAGTCATATAAAATAGAAAAAAAAAATATTTCCTATTGAGAAACATGTTCACTTTTCATATGTAATATCATGCGATAAATTGGGTGACACCATTTTCGTGGATCTAGCTCGTTTCATTCATGAAAAAAGATACTTTGAGTAATACTTTTGTATTTGAACGACAATAGTCATTTATTTGCTGTAAGAATAACTTATTTCTTCCTCCATAACGTTTGGCGAGATTTTGGCGACGAAACTGGCGGAATGTCGCCAACTTGGCGACTTTTTGAAATGTAGCCAAATTAACGAAAATCTCGCCAAATGGATAAATATGACGCTAAATCTATGAAAATGACGACTAATTGTCGAAAATTCAATATCTTGAAAAGAATATTAGTATCTACTATAAGCAAAACCTATTTTTTTTACTGTAAAAGTAGTAAATTCATTGCATTATATAAAGAAAGTCATGTGTTGCCCACATCAGATTTTTATACTTTATAATGTGTTATGATTTTTTTTTATTTCAAATAATACACATTCTAATAATTGCACAGGCTGACACGATTTTCGCTGACTTACATTTGAGAATTGATATTAAAGTATTTTGATGTGCTGAAATCAAAAATCATATTAGTTTCCGCGTATCACGCCACGTTTTTTTTCTAAAGTACTTTGAATGTCCAAAAATGGGCAAAGAGCGGGTACTTTGCGTAAATGGTTTAAGGTAAACAAATGGTATTCAGAATTGTATGATAAATAAGTTTTAAAAATGTAACAATGACTATCAGACAAATATAGTAATTACATTAATGTAGTTGCAGTATGACATTTCTTTCGCCAACTTTCAAAGATGTTCTTACTGGTCAGTTCTTCTGAGTCCAATGTTTGCGCCTGTCCCGTCTATCTCAGAGACACAAAAAACAGGGATATTTTTATCAGCAAATCATCAATTTATCAACAAATTCCGTATGAATTGCGGGATCAAATGTTTGATTCATATAACATTATAGCAATAAACACGGAATGCGATATTTCGACAACTTGACGTGATACAAAAAAAGAATAGCGTCATATTTGAAATCAGCATACCAAAATTAGTAAAAAAAAATCTAATGTGTGCAAAATATGACTTTCCTCATATAATGTAATGAATTTACTACTTTTACAGTTAAAAAAATGTTATTCTTATAGTAGATACTTATATTCTTTCAAAGATATTGAATTTTCTTGAATTAGTCGTCATTTTCATTAATTTAGCGAGATTTAAGAGAGTTCTGAACATTCAATTGTGTTTTAATAAGCTTCCAGTATTCATGGATTGTGATTTTTGTACCAAATTTCATTCGAATAACGCCATTCGTTCGTGAGATATCGTCTCCACAGACTCACTGACACACACACACTTTCACATTCACACACACACACACACACATATCACCTCAAAATTGTTCGATTCGTGATCAGAGATACTTGAAAAGTGCTCTGCCGTCGAAAACTCGAATTCGAATTTTCGACCCCGTCACAATACTTTCCTTATACATTATGTATATAAGGAAAGTAACTAGTGTCACATCCAAATCAGCAAATATATTTTTTTTATCGGCCTGTGTTATCATTACAAAGAAAAATGTGATGTGAGCATCGAATGATGTTCCTATATAATACAATGTATTTACTTCCTTCACAGTGAAAGAATGATGTATAAGGTCCTCGGCACAATGTTCTTAATGTCGAATTGTACATTTGGAGCTTTTCCGGAGGACAACATATAAAACTATTTCGAAGTTCCCAATTAACTTATACTTCACCCAACTAAAAATTGACAATTATCAATATTGATGGCATCCCAAAATGCAATATATCCATATATAAATATATTTTAATAATTAATTCATCAATTTAGCGTCATTTCCGTTAACTTAGTATCATTTTTAATTTTCAACAATAGTTCCGTCATACTATGGTGAAATATATCTCCGAGTTAGCGATATTTCGCAAAATGAGTTACCTAATTCGCCGAATTTATCGCCAAGCGTTATAGACAAACGGAGTGAAGAGCATTTATTACATGTAAACAACTGTTGGTGAATTGTAAGGCGTTGAAATACAAAACAATTACCCAAAATATATTTTCTCCTGAATGGAACGAACTAGATCTACGTGAATGGTTTTAACAAATTTATCGCATAACATTACATATGAAAAGTGAACATATTTCACAATAGTTAATACTTTTTCTAAATTTATAAGATTTCTTTTATAAATTTATTTGAAAAATATGACATATCTCGAGTATCAAAGGTTCGTGCTAGAGTTTTAAAGTTTATGCCAATTGCTTTCTAATGAAAAAACTACATAAGAGATGATTAATTCAATAACTGAGCCTTTTATAATAACATTATTGCAGGTTCTGATTTGATAACAATTTCAGAAAAGTAATGGGCTTCAGGTATTCACTGATTGCAGTTTTTGTTCCAAATTTCGTTCGAAATTTTCCACTCGTTCGTTAGATATCTTCTCAACAGATTCACAGACACACTCACATACATATATACACACACATACACACACATACACACATACATACACAGATATCACCTCAAAAACGACAGATTATAGTTCAAGGTTGCTTGAAATGTGCTTCTTCTGTCGAATACTCGAATTCGAATTTTCGATCATGTCACAATACTTTCACTATGCATTATACTATAAATATAGGGAAACTTTTAAAAAAATTATTTAAAGTTAGTATTACACGTGGCAATTTTGTTGCATCAATTTTTGAAGCCCCAGCTATTCATTTTGGAAATGGGTAGAATATTTTGCGCTTATCAATAGCATTTTACTTAGATATTAAAACTGGTCATCCTGATAGGATTAAATGGAAATTATAAATTGTTGTTAAAACGAATTGTTACTTATAATACCGTAATAATGTTTTATAAAGGAGAAAACCTTTATAATGAAATGTTTTATAATATACCTACACATAAAACATTATAGTAATAAATGAATGCTAATAGGCGAATACATTCAGTTAAATGCTTATTCTTTAACAAGTGTAAGTTCATTAAGATCTTCTTTCTGTCCCATCATTTGTTTGTAGGCCTGAAACTTGATTTTTGAAACTTGAGTAAAATCCATTATCCATTCCAAACAAGGCGAAGTCAACATTTGCCTGGATTTTTTTATCCCTTTTACTCGAAAACTACAATAGGTAGAAACATGAAACTTTGAATACATATGTGAAACTGCACGCAGATTTGCAGATTTACAATTTCAATTATTAAAACGAGATATAACATGGAATTATGCTCCTCCCTCCCCCCACGGCAATCTGTAGATTTCTGCCACATATCCTAGGGAGGGTGAGGGACGAGATGTGACAGGACGAAACGCCTCTTTTTAAACTGCGCATGCTCACTAAACTTCCCAAAAGTTCGCCAAATTCATCGCCAAACATTACAGACAAACGAAGAGAAGAGCATTTCTTATATGTAAATGATTGTTGGTGAATTGTAAGGCTTCAAAATACAAAGCTATTACACAAAGTATCTTTTCTCCAGATTGAAACGAACTAGATTCAAGAGAATGATTTTAATAAATTTTTCGCATAATATTACATATGAAAAGTAAAAATATTTCATAATAGTTAATAATTTTTCTTATTTCATGTGATTTATATATATATATATATAAATTTACATGAGTGCAATATCTCGAGAACGGTTCATGCTAGTGTTCTAAAATTTATGTCAATTGTTTTCTAATGAAAAACTACATACGAAATGATTAAATACGTTTTTGCGATTTAAATGGGGTGTTTTCATTTTATTGTTTCCTGTATTCTAATTTGTTTTATTTAATATTCAAATTCCAAAATTTTAAATGCTCTTTTGTGTTAGGATTTTCAATTATTGAAATTCATGTCTTATACTTCTAATTTCATAATAATTTGTTAAATTAAGATATAATTCGAAATCTTTCACAACTCGCATACTTCATATACGTGAGTTCATTCAAAGCGAGGGTTTTTGCTAGTCAAACTTAATAACGTTAAACTATTTTATTTTTATATCAAGGGGTTACAGAAATTTCAAACAGTGCTTTAGATGCAGACTTTACTGCGGAAATGCACAATCATAAAAACCAAATCAATCTACTGTTAATTATTTCATAGTGAGCTAAAAAAAAAAAATGTGAGCTGAAGTTTTAACTCCTTCCTCTGCGCAAAAAGTCTTTCCTCCGGAGTTTTTCAAGAGTGCTTATTAACTCAGAAGTTCAATTTTTACCTGAATCTTTTCCCATTTTTTCTCCTCTTCTTTCATCCCTGCTTTTAGTAATTCACTGCAATTAAGCTTCATTATCTATTGATAAAAAAGAAGGGGGGGATTAATTTCTTCTGTAGACTAACACGGCGGTTAATCGTTTTTAAAAGCAAGGAGGACCAAAAAAAGTACAGCCCAAACTTCTCAAGTATTTAACTCCCAAACAACGACGAAAAAATTAGTCTTATAAAGTAAATTAGGGGAAAACTAATCCACTGGTATTAAATACAAAAAAAGTCATTAGAAATTGAAGAAAAAACGTGATTTGTAGCCTAGAAAAACCAAGTTCTGTGAATAAAAAATATATTCCTTCATTAGTGTAAGAAGTGGGCTTACATTTTTAATCCAATTTCAGATGGGTATTACACGCATTTAAATATTAAAGTAACCTCTTAAGGTAGCATTTTTATTGGTTTTTTAGGCACCGTGGAAAGACAACGTGAATAACTGGGGAAAAAAAGTTTTTGTACGCCGTTAAAGGCGGAAAGAATTGGGGAAAAAATTCTTTACGCAAATTAACTTTAAATGCATGATATTAGAGGCTTCGATTAGGTAAGAGGTGTGTAAAAAGTCAAGAACCGTCTTAGAAGACAGTTTTAAGTGTCAGTTACTGATTTGTCAGTCTCAGTCTAAATATTTGGAGAATAAAAATTGAAATAAGAGTGGTTTATTGCTTCGAAGAATAATGATTTAAGTGTGAATTTTGTCTTAATTCTACGGCTTATAATTTTACAGCATAAAAGTACAAAACCCTCCTCCTCTTCTCCACTTTATCCTTCTCACTTCTTTTTGGTTTTATGACAATTGCTCGAGAACATTCACGTAAAAACTACGGCTTATAATTTTACAGCATAAAAGTACAACCCCCCCCCCCTCCTCTTCTCCACTTTACCCTTCTCACTTCTTTTTGGTTTTATGACAATTGCTCGAGAACATTCACTTTAAGACTAAGTTTAAAATTATGAGCAATTGATATAGCTCCATGTAATCATGGAACTCGGTCGTTGTAGTTCCGTGTAGTCTAATCTCCATCTATAAAACATTTTAAACTGGCTAAATAGTAAGACTGAATTTTCCGGAGGCAAAATTAATTCCTGCTGCAAGTTTTCTTCCTACACTGTAAAACATTTTCAAGAATGTTACTGAAAGTTTCAGGGGAATCATCTGTCCATAATGAGCAGTAAGGTTCCTGATAGTTATGATAATATATATATAGATAGATATAAATACAAAAATAACGTTTCGGCAGACGATAATTAGCTGAATATTTCATAAATGAAGATAGAATTTTCATGCACGCCTGTAATTGTGGCTTTTCTTATCAGTTTGTTGAAATTATCAACAAAGTAGCTGAAAAAAGGAGCAAAGGCTGCAGAAGGTTTTACAGTATACTATTGCAGGTATCAACTACTCCATTAAGACCTCGATATGTCATATAGCATGAAATTATTTTGCTATTTTTTCTAAGCCCCTTGCCCTAGAAAATGATTGATAAATTCCAAAAGACCACACCACCCATAAAGCAAGAGATATTATTTTCTGAAGTTTCTCTTATAATACACACATTCAATCATCGGAACAGATGGAGGGATTTCCTAAAAATTCATCAAATCCTGCCCAGGAAGGATTTAATTCCCCACTTTTGGATTTGCACATTACTGATCGAACCATCTAGCCTCAAAACATATTTTCACATTCTCCTATCTCTAAGTTTTAAAACGAGATTTCTTGGATTTCAAAGACTTCACTTTGTTTCATCTATGAAAATTACAATCTTGCAGTTTAAATTAAAAAAAAATACCAAAAGTAGTAATTAAATTTATCTGGCAATTAAAATTAAATGAAGATATCCATCAAATATTGGCGATGTGTTGAAATACACAATAACCTACATATAAATTGCTGACTACTGTTACCCAAACAATCAAAAATTGCTGAAGGGAAAAACATGAACTTTTGAAGTTCAAACAATAAAAAAAGGCTTAGAAGATAATTAATAAATTATAAGAAAAAACTAGTTTTTCTATATTCACCCCTAAACAACAGTGGAATACTAGAAAATAAATTTTAATCATACATGAAATTAAACGAAATTGATGGTGTAGGCAGATTCAATTGATAAAAAATTACGTATGAATCTCATCATTAATCCACATTTACCATTATGCAAAATTGCCAAGGATAAATGAAGGTGTAAGCAGATGCATTAGTTTCGACAATTTTGCATAATATTAAAGCATATGATTTCGCATAATATAATATTCGTCTCAAAGTTATCCTTGTACACAACTTGAAATATCAAAGCAGAAAATCCAGTTCCAATTTTCCGTGAGTGAGAACACTAGTTGTTTAAAATATTGCACGATGCGTCGTTCTCATACGCATTGCATGAGCCCTATACCATCATTGCCGCTGAGAATTTATTCATTTGCATAACACTTAAAACGGTATTTGCATGCCGAGTTTCGTGGCTGTAGCTCAATTTTTTATGGGTGCTACATAGTGTTTCCTTCAGGACTTTTTAGCCGGGGAAGGAGGGGCTGCAATTAAAATTTTAGAGGGGGCACATTTTTCATTTGCCCTATATTAATATATTTAAAATACTGTAACATAAATAGAAACTGGGTTAACATAAAATGTCTCCGGAAGGAGTAAATAATCGTCTCCCTGGAGCCACCCCCTCCCCGGACGAAATACCTGAAAGAAACACTTGGTGCATATATTTTTACTTTCCTTATATACATAATGTATAAGGAAAATATTGTGACGGGGTCGAAAATTCGAATTCGAGTTTTCGACGGGAGAGCACGTTTCAAGCATCCCTGATCACGAATCAAACAGTTTTGAAGTGATGTCTGTGTGTCTGTGTGTGTGTGTGTGTGTGTGTAGGTGTGTGTGTCAGTGAGTCTGTGGAGACGATAACTGACGAACGAATGGACCGATTTGAACCAAATTTGGTACAAAAATCACAATCCGTAAACACTGGAAGCCTATTGTTTTTATACGCAATCGAATGTTCAGAACCCCCTGAATTTTCGAATGAAATTTTGAAAAAATCGTCAAAAAATCAAAATTACTGATAAAGTTACGCAAAAGACATTTCTTATGTAATTTTTCATTAGAAAACGATTGACGTAAAGTTTAGAACGCTAACATGAACCGTGCTCCAGATATTGCACATTTTTCAAAAAAATTATCAAAAAGTCATATAAAATAAAAAAAAATATTTCCTATTGAGAAACATGTTCACTTTTCATATGTAATTCCATGCGATAAATTGGATGACATCATTCTCGTGGATCTAGTTCGTTCCATTCATGAAAAAAATAACTTTGAGTAATACTTTTGTATTTGAACGCCAATAGTCATTTATCTGCTGTAAGAATAACTTATTTCTTCGTCCATAACGTTTGGCGAGATTTTGGCGACGAATTTGGCGGAATGTCGCCAACTTGGCGACTTTCTTAAATGTTGCCAAATTAACGAAAATCTCGCCAAATGGATAAAAATGACGCTAAATCAATGAAAATGACGACTAATTATCGAAAATTCAATATCTTGGAAAGAATATTAGTATCTACTATAAGAAAAACCTATTTATTTCACTGTAAAAGTAGTAAATTCATTACATTATATAAGGAAAGTTATGTGTTGCCCACATCAGATTTTTTTTGCAACAGAGTGTATTTCAAAGGATTCCAACAAAAGACTAACGAGCACTTTTGATTGACCAAGACAGAAAAAAAAAGAAAAAAGAAACTTATATTTGAATCAGCGAATTTTATACCTTCTATGTACCTAAAATATACTTTATACACGTTACATTGCTTTACCCTCATAAGATATACTCATAGATTGCTTCAGAATTTCTTTTCCCAAACAAGAGCCATAAACGCCCCAAGAACCTTCAAAACGAAACTACTGGTTCTAATACACTGATTTGTTTATTTGGAGAAAATCCGCTTAACTCTTCGTGGACTTCCCCATCAGTGTCAAGCAAAAGGGTTTAAACTTGAAATCTTAAAGCAGGGATGTTGATTCCTGTGTAAGGATGGATAAAGCTGAAGAGATGGATAAAGTTTCCGGCTTTTCCCTCGAACTCAAGAGATTTTTTTTGTTTTCCCTACAATATAATAAACAGTGAAGAGAAATTCCGTTATAACGAGCAACTTGAAAGCTACGTATTTGTTCGCTATATTCGGATGCTCGCTATAACAACTTATACAGTAAACTAACAATAAAAAAGTACATATACGAATCATGCAACCCCACAGGGCAAGAACATTCTCTGTAAATTAAATTTGTATATAAATTATATAATATATAGTCTATATTATGTAATCCGTACAATATACAGTATACATCAGTATATTATATAGAGTCTGTATTATACATTAAAGAGGGAGAGAGAGTACTACAAGAGAGATTATTACGAGAGAGAGAGAGAGTATTACGAGAGAGAGAGTATTAAGAGAGAGAGAGTATTACAAGAGAGAGAGAGTATTACGAGAGAGAGATAGTATTAAGAGAGAGAGAAAGTATTACAAGAGAGAGATTACGAGTATTACAAGAGAGATTATTGCAAGAGAAGATATTATAGTGATTAACTTTTATCACTACAGTCTTATAAAAATCTGCTCAATTAATATTTTTGTGATATAAACTTACAGCTCCATTAATCTTTTTGTGATATAAACTTACAACTTCAATTTCTACTTCCGTGTTCCGTGCAAGACTAAATTAATGTAAATTTTCTTAAAAATGAGACTGAAAAAAGGCTAAATTTTAAATTAGAAGTATGCCTGTAATTTATTAATCAGTTCAAGATTTAGGTTCTGCATCCCTTTAAAGAACGTGAACTTTTCCCGGTTTTACCATAAATCTCGAAAATGTTGTTTCTGTCGATATATACACCCATATGGGGTTGAACTGGATTCAATTTTCAGTAAAAAAAAATAAGTATATCTGTAGAATTTTTGCATTCAATCTTGCTCAAAAATATTACCATCGTTGTATTCCATACACATTTCATTTTTCAGCTTGACATAATATCAGGAGAATTTGTGCACCCATACTTGCTCACAAAATTTGATATCCTCGAACTCAGTATGATTTTCTGCATGGCATATTTAAATCTGAGAAATTTGTGGTGTAGTAACTGTTGCATACAGTAAATGCTTTAGTAACCTTGAGCTCCATACAATTTTTAGCAGGTTATATGGAAAAATTTGTATATCTGGAAATTTGTGCATCCAATATTGCTAAAAAGCTTTGATATCATTGAACTTCATACAATTTTCTCCATTCCATGTGTCGATTTCCCACAACTCTTTCGCAAAAAAATTGATATCCTTAAAGTTTCAGCATGACTAGATCTGGGGAATTTGTGCATTCACTATTGCACAAACTCTTTCATCAAATACATTTTTCATTTAGACTGTTTATGAATTTAGACTGTTTATGAATTTAGACTGTTTATGCATTAAGACGTAATTTACATTTGATGGCATAATCTATAACGATAAAAATAAATGTACATTTCTGTGTCCATGTGTAAATAATTTGCATAAAAAGTAAAAACCCTTTTTATTTTACACCACCATTTTTACTTTCCTTATATACATAATGTATAAGGAAAGTATTGTGACGGGGTCGAAAATTCGAATTCGAGTTTTCGACGAGAGAGCACGTTTCAAGCATCCCTGATCACGAATCGAACATGTTTAAAGTGATGTCTGTGTGTGTGTGTATGTGTATGTGTGTGTGTGTGTGTGTCAGTGAGTCTGTGGAGACGATATCTCAGGAACGAATGGAGCGATTCGAATGCAATTTAGTACAAGAATCAGAATCCGTGAACACTGGAAGCCTATTGTTTTAAAACATAATCGAATGTTCAGAACTCCCCTAAATTTTCGAGTGAAATTTTGAAAAATCATCAAAAGATCAAAACCTTTAATAAAGTTACGCAAATAGACATTTCTTATGTAATTTTTCCTTAAAAAACGATTGACATAAACTTTAAAACGCTAGCATGAACCGTTCTCGAGATATTGCACATTTTTCAAATAAATTTATCAAACATCCCATAAATTAAAGAAATATATTAACTGTTAAGAAACATGTTCACTTTCCATATGTAATATCATGCGATAAATTGGGTGACATCATTGTCGTGGATCTAACTCGTTCCATTCATGATAAAAGACACTTTGAGTAATATTGTTGTATTTGAACGCCAAGAGTCATTTATCCTTTGCAAGAATAACTTATTTCTCCATCCATAACGCTTGGCGAGATTTTGGCGACGAATTTAGCTAAATGTCGCCAACTTGGCGACCTTTTTGAATGTTGCCAAATTAACGAAAATCTCGCCAAATGGATGAAAATGACGACAACGAATCAATGAAAATGACGACTAATTGAAGAAAATTCAATATCTTAGAAAGAATATAAGTATCTACTATAAGAATAAGATTTTTTTTAACTGTAAAAGAAGTAAATTCATTGCATTATATAATTAAAGTCATGTTCTGCCCACATCAGATTTTTATACATTTAAACGACTTGCACAAACAACGAAAAACTTTCTTTTTAGACAATAGACTGTTTTATTTTTTTACAACATCACTCTTAACTTCAAATCTTCTTTTTCAAAGCAAAAGCCATAACCGCCAAAACACTGCTCCGGGTTTGAAAAAAAAAATGATTTGTTTATTTAGACAAAGCCGCTTACTGGACCCTTTCCCATCACTGTCAAGCAAAATGGTTCATAAGATGCCCACTTTAAATCTGAAGCAGAGATTCTGCGTCTGCTGTATGGAGGGGTAATGCTGATGGAGGGACACTGACATCAAAATACTCCGCCTGCAATGGGTTAGTTATGGAGTCATATTTTGGGTAAAATAGAAACTAAAGAAGTTATATAAACAATGAAATTGGTGTATTTATAACGTACTTTTTACATGTCAAATACAAGATTTTACTTCCCTTATATTCCGGAGTACATTAAATTTTATTATTTATTATATTTGGTGTTAACACCAATCGTAACTACAGCTTCACAAAATTCATTGCCTTGAGTTGTAGATGTATTTAGCTCAACGTTATTATACTCATACATCACGTTTTGGAACGAGATGACAATGGCAAATTTGTCTTCCACATTCTTGCTACATGTGGGAACATTAAACTATGATCAGGCAATTCGCAACCATCAGTTTCCAGCCTTCAAACAGCCTGACCTGGGATCGATCTGACATCCACCAATCATCACCATTTATTACACTACGATGAATTCACAATTCGGTTTTCTTTTCCTACGATCTCATTTCTCTCTTCTTAGGATGAGAACTACCGTATGCCAAGGGAATTTCTAAGACAGAACTTTCACTATAAGATCAAGTACTTTAGCAGACATCCATAAGGCAGCATTTAGTGCCTTGAGATGAAGGCGTCTTTGGTTCAACGCCATAATGCTCACATACCACCCTTTGGATCGATAAAAAGTTCGACAATTGTAGTAAAACGACCTAAAACAGGGTCAATAATCCAGAATGGGGTCACAATACAACATTTTCTTTTGCATTTTTACTACAAGTGATGATCTCGTACTACGAATATGCAACTCGCAATCTTCAATCCGAAGCATTCAACTTTCAAATGAGTTTCATCATTCCGAATGATTCATCTGATACCCACCACCTCGACACTATATTCATTTCGACACAATTACAATACTTCCATAACTACACAAATTTTATTTCCTTCTTCGATCTGAATTTTCTAAGCTGAGAACTGCAATATATCTCGCTGGACGATTCGGGGTAGGCTTTCTTTGCGAAGGGCAGAAATGCTGCAAACACTCATAAAACAGCGCCCGATGCCTTGAGATGAAGACTTCTTTACCTCAAAGATCTAATGCTCACCTACTACGTGTCGAGACAGTAATAAAACCTGGCGATACCAAGTTGGTCTTTGAAGATCCTTCAACACAATAAAAAAATCTGATGTGGGCAGCACATGACTTTCCTTATATAATGCAATAAATTTACTACTTTTACAGCAAAAAAAAATAGATTATTTTTATAGTAGATATTTATATTTTTTCCAAGATATTGAATTTTCGTCAATGAGTCGTCATTTTCATTGATTTAGCGTCATTTTTATCCATTTGGCGAGTTTTTCGTTCATGTAGCAACATTTAAGAAAGTCGACAAGATGGCGACATTCCACCAAATTCGTCGCCAAAATCTCGCCAAGGACGAAGAAATAAGTTAATCGTACAGCAGATAAATGCCTATTAGCATTCAAATACAAAAGTATTACTCAAAGTATCTTTTTTATGAATGGAACGAGCTAGATCCACGAAAATGATTTCACCAAATTTATCGCATGGTATTACATATGAAAAGTGAACATGTTTTTCTATATGAAATATTTTTTTTATTTTATATGACTTTTTGATAATTTTTTTTAAAAATGTGCAATATCTCGAGAACGGTTCATGTTAGCGTTCTAAAATTTATGTCAATCATTTTCTAAAGGAGAATTACATAATAAATGTCTATTTGCGTAACTTTATTAGCAGTTTTGATTTTTTGATGATTTTTTCAAAAATTTCACTCGAAAATTTAGGGGGGGGGGGGTTCTGAACATTCGATTGTGCATAAAAAAATAGACTTCCAGTGTTTACGGATTGTGATTTTTGTACCAAATTTCGTTCGAATCGGTCCATTCGTTCGTTATCGTCTCCACAGACTTACTGACACACACGCACACACATACTTTCACGCGTACACACACACACACAGACATCACTTCAAAAATGTTTGATTCGTGATCAGGGATGCTTGAAACGTGGTCTCCCGTCGAAAACTCGAATTCGAATTTTCGACCTCGTCACAATACTTTCCTTATACATTATGTATATAAGGAAAATAAAAATGTAATTATACTCAATTTGTATTGCAAACGTGAGTAGAAAATAATTACTGTGTAAGGATCGACGGGAATGGCCTCCATGATGACAGGTCTAACAACACATATCCCTACATGCAAAATCAAACAACAACTACAAAATTATTATAAATGAGTAAAATGATTAGAGACCTATTTCTACTTTACCTAGTTTACCTACTTCTCTTACATGGTAATGTATAGAAAGAGTATTGGAAAGTACTGTGTCAAAAATTGGAATTCGAGTTTTTGACAGATTAAAGCACCCCAAAACACAAACTCATTTTTTACGTGGCGTCTAACTACCTTTCTAACTACCTTTCTCTGTGTGTATCTGTCTGTTTCTGCGTTTATCCGCACAATGCATACATCCACTCTAGCTAAAAATCCAATTTATTCAAAAGCTATTTGACGAAATTTCACAAAAAACAGGCGAATCTCTTGAAAACTGGCAAAAACTTGGGGGCATTTATCTGATTCGATTTCACTAAAAAAACAAATTTCACCAATAAAGCAACTATAGAATTCACAACAAAAAATAAAACTAACTAATTAAAAATTGTCAGGCTGTAGGGAAAGCCACGCATTGTTAACATCAGATTTCATATAAAGGTCCTTATATTTGTAGTATCACATCCAGATTTTACACCTGCGTTAAATGGAACTCTTAAAACTACTTTTACACTACAGAGCTCTTCATTCTTGCAATTTATGTTTTTAAGTCCAAAACTCCATCCCCCAAACAAGTACCATAAACATCTTCAGGAACTCCGCAACATTGTTTCGGGTTCGAGCATATTGATTATTTAGAATAAATCCCTGTAAGTCCTTTATACCCCCCACCTCATCAGTGTTAGGCAAAATGTTTCGTAAAGTCCAGGTGCAGAATATCTTTTACCTTGAAATGGGGGTATATTTTTTGAGTCACTTTGGCCTAAAAATGTTAGATGCATGTGAAAAACTGCTATTTGGAGGTATATGACGCATTCTAAAGGCACAGCAGTGATATATTTGAAATTGTATTCTATAAAACAGAGTGGTTCTATAAAATGTGTTGTCTTGCTAAAGAAATGGCGAATCTCCTAATCTGCTGTTTTGAGGAATAACATTTTGAATGCATTAAATCAAAGACAACAAATCGTAGATTAAAAGGTCTTTAATAAAAACCATCCTTTACGATGTACAAATATTAAAAACGACCAGAGCGCTTTCGGGTATCACCATACCCTTCATCACTGGCTATATATAATGGCTTGTTTTAATATTTGTATGTTATAAAGGATGGTTTTCATTTAATCTACGATTTGATGTCTTTAATTTAATGCTATATTGAAGTTTATGTGTAACCACTTTAATTATTAAAACCTATAATTTTGGCTCATTTGCATATAGCCACTGATGACGGGTATGGTGATACCCGAAAACGCTCTGACCTTTTTTAATATATGTACTTCATAAAGGGTGATTTTTATTAAATGACCTTTTAATTTACGATTTGTTGTCTTTGAGTTAATGCATTATTGAACTTGACGTGTAATCACTTTGATTAGCATTTTGAAATTTACTGATCCAAACTGACAGATGCAATTGATCATCTAGATTTAACTACTTAATGTTTTGTGTGTGTTAATAAAATATTTATCTAAGCATAGGTTGTGTAATGCGCGTGAAATATTCTGTACAATATACTGCGTGATATAGGCTGTTGTATAATAATTTTTTATTTATGCAGTAGTACTTAAAAGTTCATCCACTAAGTGCTCATACACAGGAAGAGATAGATCATCAAGAGAACAGTGATTAACAAAGAAATACAAAAGCATTTACAACATACCCAAAACTGTCACAAACTCAACCATTGTCCAGCATATGGAGTCCTTTCCCTGGTCTGCTAGTATCTTAATATATCTTTCCTTCTTTCATATATGCTTCCCATGAAGGCAGAAAACACTCTCTAATATGGGAGGCGTCATTTTCACATTCTTTTTACAACAAACATTAACTTTTGAGCATATTTTCTTAGAATGAATATTAACCTTTTCCTTACGGCGGTACAACAGTTGTACCATTGAAAATCTCTTCTTCTAGAACGGCGCTGGTTCAACTGCTGTGCCAGTCTTTTTCATCCCCATTTTTCTGGGAAAGGAGGAGAGCGCCTACTGTACCCAGTTGAGAGCCTTGAAGAATGCCTGCAGCTCTTCCTTCAAGTTTCTCCTGACTGAAGATGGAGCAAGTTACGAATAAAAGACAAGGTCATTGAAGGTGTTTGTTTCGAGGGGTGGAATTTTCAGTTATTTTGCCATTCTGGAGTTGAAAAAATGGATTCTTGGAACCGTAACGTAAAGGTCAATTATTTTTCATATTTTGCTAGAAATAACATTAGTGGGCGCCAATGACTGGAAAGAAGGATGGAACTGTTTGGGATAGGGAATGTCAAATACCTGTCTTTTTGAGAGATTCTTCGCTTGGGATTGAAGCTGTCCCACCCATAAGCAAAAGGTTAACTGGTCAAGGAGAGCAAAACAAGCATCAGTGTAATGGGCAGAAATGGGAAACTGAATAAGAATAAACAATAAACAATACCATCATTTGACAATACCTTAATACGTTCGAAAAACATTAGGAATAATGGAAGGATCCTTGATTCTTCATATAGGTGCGCTTATAGGGACTTCTATCTGTCAGTCATATGGTCACGAGCGTGTGCAGCCATAGAGATGTGCGGTGTAAGGGTTGGTTTGGTGGCTTCCAACTAAAAGGATTACATGGCGATTAACTGCCTGACCTACAAATCGATGACATGCTGGTTTGGATACAGAGATAGGAAGTCCCAACAGTGCACGCTTGATTTAATCAATTGGACCACGGTTAATTCCTTGGAGGACTCGGAGATTAAAAACAGATAGATACCATGAAGGGACTTATACTTTTTGCCTGCTACATGAAAAAGTTGCTTGCTTCATTCGTTCCTAATCAATAATAAAGATATTTTCCATTTCATTTCGTCATTTTTCTGTGTTTTATTATTTTTGTTTATGAATCGAGGTAGTCATTTATCAAAATAGAAGTAGTTTATAACATGGGTCAGCAACAAGTTCATCTCATTAGTTCATTGTTCTGTGTTTCATTATTTTTGTTTATGAATCCAGGTAGCCATTTATCAAAATAGAAGTAGTTTATAACATGGGTCAGCAACGAGTTCATCTCATTAGTTCATTGTTCTGTGTTTCATTATTTTTGTTTATGAATCGAGGTAGCCATTTATCAAAATAGAAGTAGTTTATAACATGGGTCAGCAACGAGTTCATCTCATTAGTTCATTGTTCTGTGTTTCATTATTTTTGTTTATGAATCGAGGTAGCCATTTATCAAAATAGAAGTAGTTTATAACATGGGTCAGCAACGAGTTCATCTCATTAGTTCATTGTTCTGCGTTTCATTATTTTTGTTTATGAATCCAGGTAGCCATTTATCAAAATAGAAGTAGTTTATAACATGGGTCAGCAACGAGTTCATCTCATTAGTTCATTGTTCTGTGTTTCATTATTTTTGTTTATGAATCGAGGTAGCCATTTATCAAAATAGAAGTAGTTTATAACATGGGTCAGCAACGAGTTCATCTCATTAGTTCATTGTTCTGTGTTTCATTATTTTTGTTTATGAATCGAGGTAGCCATTTATCAAAATAGAAGTAGTTTATAACATGGGTCAGCAACGAGTTCATCTCATTAGTTCATTGTTCTGTGTTTCATTATTTTTGTTTATGAATCTAGGTAGCCATTTATCAAAATAGAAGTAGTTTATAACATGGGTCAGCAACGAGTTCATCTCATTAGTTCATTGTTCTGTGTTTCATTATTTTGGTTTATGAATCGAGGTAGCCATTTATCAAAATAGAAGTAGTTTATAACATGGGTCAGCAACGAGTTCATCTCATTTGTTCATTGTTCTGTGCTTCATTATTTTTGTTTATGAATCCAGGTAGCCATTTATCAAAATAGAAGTAGTTTATAACATGGGTCAGCAACGAGTTCATCTCATTACTTCATTGTTTTGTGTTTCATTATTTTTGTTTATGAATCCAGGTAGCCATTTATCAAAATAGAAGTAGTTTATAACATGGGTCAGCAACGAGTTCATCTCATTACTTCATTGTTCTGTGTTTCATTATTTTTGTTTATGAATCCAGGTAGCCATTTATCAAAATAGAAGTAGTTTATAACATGGGTCAGCAACGAGTTCATCTCATTAGTTCATTGTTCTGTGTTTCATTATTTTTGTTTATGAATCGAGGTAGCCATTTGTCAAAATAGAAGTAGATTATAAAATGGGTCAGCAACGAGTTCATCTCATTAGTTCATTGTTCTGTGTTTGATTATTTTTGTTTATGAATCGAGATAGCCATTTATCAAATTAGATAATCCATTAATATTTGTATCAGCTAGCATGTACATAAGAAATCCCCACAGACAGACAACCATACAAACAGACAGGCGGACATCACTCTATAGTCAAACAATGTTCAAGAGGTCCTAAAACAAGCATTTGCATCAAAATCTCGAAGTCGAAATTTTTCGTGAAAACAACACTCTCTCAATACTACGTATGAGAAAATAAATATTTTCTCCCCACTTCTGTCCACCTACTGATAAGTACAAAGAAATAAAACCTATCCTAAGAAATTCGGAAAAAAAATCGTTAAAGATATCTACATAGAACGGTATTCCTGTGGCTCGACCAATGGCAGTTACTGTTCCTCAGGGTATCGGGCTGGTAATGGAGGTTTTGTGTAGCACCACGGCTTAACGAGGCATCCAAGACCGCAGTTCTACGGTAATTTAAGAGCCTAATAGGAAGCGGCCAAATTAGCTGATATTGAGGTTACCACTCCGATCCCTCGCCTGCCATTTAAAGTGCCGTTAAAGAAAGTACACTTCTTCGACTTCTTTCCGATGCATGTTCTCTCTGCTTTTATGGATGTTGTTCAACATTTATGTTCTCTACATATTTGATTTTAAATGAAAATAAAACACTGGAGTAAATTCCGTAGTTAAGTATAATTGCTAGTTGGTGAAACCATATGGAAGAGAAATTAGTTATCATTTCTTTAGTTGCATACATTGGGTAGTGTAATTATATAATAAATCTCTAACGTGTTTATATCTTTCCGAACACCCTTCAACTCCCCTCTCCTCCCTGGAGCTCTAGAAGGCTGAATTTTTGTACAGTTTTAGTATCGACAATGGGACAGAACCTACCGGAGGCGTATATTTGATCCCCCCATCCTCTCGAAAGAGGTCAGAAAGTGAAGTTTTTCCGAAAAAAACATTAAGAACCACCACTTTGATGATTTAGAATACTGAATATTTGCATACTTATATCATGGACCACGTATCAGAACCTAACGGAAATAAATTTTTGATTTCTCCCTAGAGTCGGATCAAATGGAAGAGTCAAGACTCACCGATGACCTAGAAGACTGAAGCTTTACACCCTTATTATATTGGGCGCAGTAGCCCATTGGTTAGCGCGCTGGAGTTGCACTCGGTAGGCCCGGGTTCGATTCCAGCCACTGCCAAAACTGCCGCCGTGTTCATGCGGAGTACGATCACGTTAAACATGTGGGTCCGAAAGTCCTTCCGAGAGGTTGGTGGTAGGGGAAGGAGGGTACGGTCCCTGTGGATACCTCCCCCACTGGGTTCCGGTCCAAATTGGGTGGCACTTCCCGGCCGTCCAAACAGTTACCTCACACCTTTCTGGTAGGTCCGACGGTCTGGGTCTCAACAACAACCCTTATTATATTGACAGAACATGACGGATTCGGATTTTCGATTTCTCTACAGCAGTTGAAGAAATTGGAAGGCGTCAAAAAGTTTTTCCAAACCATCCAGAAGTCCCTATGACCTAAAAGTTTGATGAGGTATCGACCATGGGACAGAACCTAAAGGGAATTGATTCTCGATGTCTTCATGTCTTCCCCGGTATCGGACAGAATGAGGGAGTTAAAAGAATTTTTGTTGACCATCCAGAAGACACCTCTCCGGTGACTTGGAAGACTGAAACTTTACATCCCTTACAATATTGACAGAATATAACGGATTTGGATTTCTGATTTCTTCACAGAAGTTGAACAAAATGGATCATGGGGGGGGGGGGGGGGGAGGTCACAAAGTATTTCCAAACCTTCCAGAAGTTCCCTTCTCCAAAGACATAAAAAGTTGAAACTTAACATATAGTATCGACCACGGAGATAAAACTTAACAGAAATTGATTTTCGATTTCATCCCTGGAGTTGGATCAATGGGGAAGACAAAAGTTTATAGATCAGAAATCATCTGTGAATTCGAATCGATCGATTATGAAACTATGTCTGTGTGCTTACATATATGTGTATGTGTAAATGTGTGTGTGTGTGTGTGTGTCTGTGGATATTTGAAGGCGATATCTCACGACCGAATGGTGCGTTTAGAACGAAATTTGGTACAAAAGTTACAATCAGTGAACACTGGAAACCTACTGATCGTAAACGCAATAGGATATTTGGAAGATTCGCAAATTTTCAAATGAAATTTTGAAAAACAAAATCGTCCAAACATTAGAACTATCACTAATGTTACCCAAATAATAATTTTATGTGTAATTTTGTAAACGATTAACAGAAATTTTAGAATGCTAGCAATGGCACATACCGTTCTTAAGATATTTCACTTTTCTCTAATAAATTTAAAAAAAAAATAAATTATTTAATAATAAAAAACATAAATGAAAAAATATATATTAATAATTTTTAAATATGTTCACTTTTCATACGTAATAATATGCGTAAATTCATTAACATCATTCTTGTGAATCTAGTTCGTTTCACTTATGAGAAAAGATGCTTTGGGTAATAGTTTTGCATTTTAACGTCCAACAATTTGTTAACAGTTATTTATATATAAGATATGCTCTTCTCTCCATTTGTCTGAACATTTGGAGATAAATTGGGCAAAATTGGTTACTCATGTAGTTAATTATCACTAACATGGCGATATTTCGCCCCAGATTGATGAAAATATCATTAAAATTGCAAATATGACACAAAGTTAACGACATTCTCCCTTCACCTGAGTGAAAGCGTACGATATTGAAAATCTTACAGGTTCGCTCGTCTTATAATTAATGAAAGGATGGCTTCATGAAATTTTGGTTTTTTTTTTGAGCAGTATGTAGCATTTAAAGGAACTGATGTTAAATTATAAATATCGGATTGCCAGTCAATATTTTGTATCGCAATATAAAAATCGAGAACGTTTTAAGCACACGAAAAGTATATATATTTTTATTTCACGAAAAATATATATATTTTTATTTCACGAAAAGTATATATATTTTTATTTCACGAAAATTATATATATTTTTATTTCACGAAAATTTCTCCAATAAACGTATGTATTCAATTTAAAGTTTATTTGAAAGCTAATTTTCAATCTTTCCGATGCTATCAAGAAGGAAACTCTGTTATTGTATTTTCGGTCACTGAGGAACTGATTTGAATGAAAATCGAGCTAAAACATAAAATAACCAAAACAAATAATTTGAATTAAAAATAAAATAGAGCCGAGATGCACCCTCCAGGATCATGAAGTACTTGTGTACAAATTTTATCGCCGTACAAATCTCAGACTGAGCGCTCACATACGCACACGCATAGACCTTTCTTACATCCTTTATTATATAATATATATTTGTAATATTCATCTTTGATATAAATATTCAATGCAAACATATCAAACAAATTTTTACTGCATGTGAATTTTGAATATCATGTATAAAACAAATCACGCTCTCTACCATAAAGTTCATGCAAGTATTCCCAAGATTAGAATTAGAAAAAGTTTCCAAACAACTAATCAATAAACAAACAAAAAGTGTCCTTATCCTCCCTTGTTAGACGTCATGATCAGTGATTAATGAACATTCTTTTGTCTTTCCTTGTTCATTAAATGCTTGTTCAGGGGTCTAAACAGAAGATTCTAGACACAGTTTCAAAGTCAAAGAACTTTAGTTATACAAACTTTGATGTGTCCAACACACGACATTCTCTGCAGATGAACGATTTCTGGGACGACAAAATTTAGAGCAAACTTGTGGCTCAATCACGTTACAGATCTGTGGGCTTGCAGCCATTGCAAATTATGATAAGCAAATTATGATAAACATCATGATAAATTTTATCGAAATCACTTGTTTCCCTTGTATAATGTGTATGGGGGGAAGGGGGGGGCTGATCCTAATATCTAAAGAACGTTATATATTCCAAAATTATTTAATTCATTTTGGGTTAATATTATGAAATGGTTTCCTAATTTCATATAATGAGTATATTTATTATTTTATACAGTTTCATTTAAGTTGGTTTCTCTGTTTGTTTGTTTGTTTGTATGCTTTTTGTTTCAAATTTTGAAATCAATTTTTGACCCACTTCAGCACGATGAAGGAACAGCACGTTTCAAGGATTCCTTAATTTAAATCGAACGTTTTTGAAGTAATGTATTTCTCTCTCTTTCTCTCTCTCTATCTCTCTGAGTGTGTGTGTGTGTGTCCCGTGTCCGTGAGTCTGTGAATACGATATCTCACGAACGAAAGCAGCGTTTCGAACGTAATTCGGTACGATTATTACAATTCGTGAATACTGGAAGCCTAATTATTTTAAACGAGATCGAACATTCGAAAGACCCCCCCCCCCCCCAACATCTTTGAATGATGTTTTGAAAAAATCATGTAAAAATAAGGATATTTAATGAGGTTAAACATATAATAATTTTATAATTTTTTTTTTATTTTAAAACAAATGATACAAACTTTAGTACATTAACTTGAACCGTTCCTAAGATGTTGCACGTTTTTCAAATAAATGTATCTTAAAGTTATATAAAACTGAATAGTAAAATATCATCAAATATGTTACACTTAGCTACAAATTCGGCGTAATGCCACCAAATCGATTACAGTGTCGTCAAATTGGCAAAAATGGCTCTAAAGTTAGTATCTATAGAATTATTAAGTAGCAGTATTATCATCAAATATGTAACACATCTATCAGTATCAATAAATATGTAACACTTGGCGGAAAATTTGGCGACAGATTTAACGAAATAATACCAACGAGTCTTACTTAATGTAAGGTCAAAATGACGAAAACGTTGCCTAATTGTAAAAAATGACATTCATGTTACGAAAATGATGCCAATTGATAAATTAATAATAATTAACGTATTTTAATATAATATAATGGAATATGTTACTTGAGATATTAGCAATATTCCCAATTCTCAAGTTATATTTGCTCGAAATATAAGTTAATTGGATACTTCAAAATTATTTTACAGGTAATGATTCGGAAAACCGATTGGACAACTGAACGTTATTAACATTGTACCGTGGATCTTATGCATCATGTTTTCACTATGAAAGAAGTAAATTCATTGCATTGGTGCATTTGCAAAGTCATATGCTGCCCACATCAGATTTTCTACTTTTCCTGCAATACATGGTAATGTATAGGGAAAGTATTGGAATCATGCCGAAAATCGCAACTCTAGTTTTCGACGGATCTACACGTTTCGAGACCTCTAGAATACGAAAAAAACTATTTTTAGCATGACGTCTGTGTGTGTGTCTGTCTGGGTGCCTGAGTGTCTGTCTGTCTGTGCAGATTTTGTATCCACTCCAGCTAAAAACCTAATGGACCGAATTTCATAAAATTTGGTAAGTTACTTGTGGGCGAATCTGGTGCTGATTAGCTTTGGGTACGATTCGGGATAAAAAAATCCGTCTTTTTTTGCGAAATGGTTTGCAAAAGCTTGTATCCACTGTAGCTCAAAAACTAATGGACCGAATTTCACAAAATTTGGTAGCTAAGTCACTTGTGGGTCACTCTGGTGTTGATTAGATTTTAGTATGATTCGGAAAAAAATAACCCGCCTTATTTTGCAAAATGGCAAGAAAAAACCGCCAAAATCTAAAATAAAAAACTACGTATGCTCAAATATATCTATTAAATGCTTGTTTAATACGTAATTTGTAACAAAGAAATGAATAAGACCAACCCCATTACACTAGGACTAGCCGTTCTCGAGATATTTTAGTTTTTTCGTATTTTTTCTACGCCACCTGTGAAAATAAGTCCAATTGTCAAATGCGAAAGTAAATTGAATTAAAAGTGAATTAAATTTAATTAAAATAAAGAGAATGTGGATATAAGTTTGCAGGCAAAGTCATGGGCTGCCCACATCATATTTTTTAGAATTGCTGTGGTAGAAATAGACTGGACTAAAAATTACAATATCTCTACTAAAAAATTCTAAAGTTCCTACATTCAAACTTTTTGTACTCAATCGTCATCGTAACTCCTGCACCGTAGTGACCATCGTCTGAACTGTGCTGACCCTCGCCTGTACCGTGCAGTAACTACACAACTACGGTTAACCGGAGATTAGTGCTTATTAGTAGTGAATAGCCAGTGCGAAATGGCTACTAAATTTGTGTGCACGTTTTAACGGTAACCGTGGCTCATGTCCATCATTATTTTGCATTGAAAAAATCTGATGTGGGCAGCACATGACTTTCCCTGCAGACTTATATTAACGTTCTCTTAATTTAAATTAAATTTATTTCACTTTTAATTCAATTTTCGTTCTCATTCGGTAACCGGACGTATTTTCAAAGATGGCGTACAGAAAGTACGAAAAACTAAAATATCTCGAGAACGGCTAGTCCTAGTGTAATGGGGTTGGTCTTATTATTTTCGTCGTTAAAAATTACGAAGAAAATAAGCATTTAATAGATATATTTGAGCATACGTAGCTTTTTAGTTTAGATTTTGACAATTTTTGCGAGCCATTCTGCAAAAAAAGGCAGGTTATTTTTTATGAATCGTACCAAAATCGAATCAGCACCAGGGTGACCTATACGTGACTCATCTACCGAATTTTGTGAAATTCGGTCTATTAGTTTTTCCGCTAGAATGGATACAAACTTTTGCGGGCCATTTCGCAAAGAAAGGCGGGTTCTTTTATCCCGAATCGTACCCAAAACTAATCAGCACTAGACCCGCCCACAAATGACTTACCTACAAAATTTTGTGGAATTCGGTGTATTAGTTTTTTAGTTAGAGTGGATACAAAATCTGCACAGACACACAGAGAGACACACAGACAGACACACAGACACACACACAGACGTCACGCTAAAAATGGTTTTTTCGTATTCTAGAGGTCTCGAAACGTGTAGTTCCGTCGAAAACTCGTGTTGCGATTTTCGACATGATTCCAATACTTTCCCTATACATTACCATGTATTGCAGGGAAAGTAAAAGGTAAGGTACTTGCTTTATGTAGGGATAGTCACATGCTGCCCACATCCGATTTCCTTTGCAAGTAATAAGTATCCATCGATTTATCTACATATTCCAACCCGAGATTCAGTCGTTTAGTGTGAAGCCAGAAAAAGGTTGTTTGATCAGGGAGTCAAACTATATGCAAAGGAAGATGATTGTTATTGTCCCGAATTTTGCAATACATGCTTAAGAATTCGTGTCATGAAATATCAAATGATGTAATCATGCAAACATAAATTCTAGTAAAGAACAATCATAAAGGGAATATAGTAAGCAGACTTTTTCTGTGCAAGATTTACTTAACTACCCGAATGCGCTTTACAATAAATGCAAAGCATTTATTTATTACTTTCCCTGCAATACATGGTAATGTATAGGGAAAGTATTAGAATCATGCCAAAAATCGCAGCTCGAGTTTTCGACGAATATATACGTTTCGAGACCTCTAGAAAACGAAAATACTATTTTTAGCGTGACATCTGAATGTGTGTCTGTCTGTATGTCTGTGCAATGTATGCATCCACTAAGTCAAAAACTAATGGACCGAATTTCATAAAATTTGGTAGGTAAGTCACTTGGGTATGACCCTCATGCTGATTAGTTTCTGGTACGATTCAAGATAAAAGAACTCACTTTTCTTGCGAAATAGCCAGCAAAAATTGCCTGTATCTATTCTAGCTAAAGAACTAATGGACCGAATTTCGGTAGATAAGTTGCTTGTGGGTCACCCTGGTGCTGATTAAATTTTGGTACGATTCGGAAAAAATAAGCTGCCTTTTTTTGAGAAATGGTCCGCAAAATTCGTTAAAATCTAAAATAAAAACTACGTATGCTTAAAAAGAATAAGACCAACTCCACTACATTAGGACTAGCCGTTCTCGAGATATTTTACTTTTTTCGTATTTTCTCTACGCCACCTTTGAAAATAAGTCCAGTTACCAAATGAGAACGAAAAATGAATTAAAAGTGAATTAAATTTAATTAAAATAAAGAGAACGTGGTCTCTGCAGGGAAAGTCTGCAGGGAAAGTCATGTGCTGCCCACATCAGATATTTTTTAATGTGTCATAATATGGTATAGAGAAAGTATTGTATTCACGAAAATGTTCGAATTCCAGATTTTGATGCCGGTATGTGTGTTAAGATCTCCTGAATATGTTTTGACTATTTTTGGAGTGATGTCCGTCTGTCTGTATGATGTCTGTCTGTCTGTCTGTCTGTATGTATGTGGACGATGTACAAGATAGCGGCCGCAAATATTAATGGATTTTGACGAAACTTTATTTCCAGCTTTGTTATCATAAAATCTAGATCTAGGTATAATATTTTTGTAATTTCAGCGAAAACTTTTAATTTTATTCGAAATATTATATTTTTTAACATGGCAGCATAGGACAAAATTGGACATAATCATGCATAAAAGGGGTTTATTTATGGCTTATGATCACGAGACTTAATAGTTTTAATCATTGTCGTGAAAAATAGTCATAATTTAACAATACAATTTATTAATAGTCACAATTTAATACAATTTATTTGTTCGTGAGGAGGTACATTGGTATGGTGTTAATCGAAAGATTTTTTTCAAGCCCTTTAAAGTGAAGGGTAACACTCTATAGTTGTCATCATTTGGATTCACAATACCGATTTTTCAAATTTTTTCTTGTAAAATGTGAAAAAAAAAATGAATTCTGGTATGAGGGAGTCGAGTTCATTTTTTTGTTCATTTTTTCAATGCGCGGTAGATATAGCAAGAACGTGACGTGATGGGGTGAAATATTACATTATCCAGCTAAAAACAATTTAGAACAAAACATTATGATATTTATAAATTTATCGAACAAAATTAAAATGTTTTTTTTATTTATTTTCTTGCTACTTTAGATTAATTTAAGTAATTTTAAAGTAAAGTTTGAAGTAATTTTATTTTTAGTTTCCATTTTTCCACTTTATATACAACTCATCTGGAATGAACTCAGAAATATTATATTCATGGAAATAAGAAGTGGTTAAACTTCTCTTCGATGACGAAGCTATGCTTATCGTGCTGTTTATGGAGCATTTAAAGCTTTAACGAACATCTTTGCATATTCTTATGATTTTGTTATATGTAAGATTACAGTTCGTCCCATTTAACTATGAATGTCCCGCATTAAAGGTACGACCCTAAGTCTTGACCGGATTATCATTTTTTCCCGGTTTGCTATGTACCAGTACCACAAGCGTTTTGCGGCCTGGTACATAGCATGGCCCTGCTTACTCTTATTTGTTTTCGGTAAAACTGAGATCACAATTGTTTGATTTTGTAATTGTGATAAACAATACAGCAAATTTAGCACATGCGCGTTAAAATTCTTTTTAAAGAAACTTTAAAAAATCTGATGTGGGCAGCACATGACATCCTTATATAATTCAATGAATTTACTAATTTCATAGTTAAAAAAAATGTTATTCTTATAGTAGATACTTATATTCTTTCCAAGATATGGAATTGTCCTCAATGAGTAGTGATTTTCATTGATTTAGCGTCATTTTTATCCATTCGACGAAATTTTTGTCACTTTGAAAACATTTAAAAATGTCGCCAAGTGGGCAACATTCCGCTAAATTCGTCCTCAAAATTTCGCCAAGCATTATGGATGGAGAAATAAGTTATTCTTATAGCGGATAAATGACTATTGGAGTTCAAATACAAAAGTATTACTCAAAGTATCTTTTCTCGTGAATAGAACGAGTTAGATCCAAGAGGATGATGTCACCCAATTTATCGAATGATATTACATGTGAAAAGTGAACATGTTTCTTAACAGTTAATATATTTTTTTTTAATTTATGGGATTTTTTGATAAATTTATTTGAAAAATGAGCCAAAATATCTCGAAAACAGTTCATGCTAACGTTCTAAAGTTTATGCCAATCGTTTTCTAAGGAAAAATTACATAAGAAATATGTATTTGCGTAACTTTAGTAAAAGTGTTGATTATTTGATGATTTTTTCAAAATTTCATTCGAAAATTTAGGGGGATTCTGAACATTCAATTGTGTTTTAAAGCAATAAGCTTCCAGTACTCACGGATTGTGATTTTTGTACCAAATTTCATTCGAATCGCTTCATTCGTTCGTGAGATATAGTCTCCACAGTCTGATTGACACACACACACAGACATCACATCAAAAACGTTCGATTCGTGATCAGGGATCCTTGAAACGTATTCTCCCGTCGAAAATTCGAATTCGAATTTTCGACCCCGTCACAATACTTTCCTTATACATTATGTATATAAGGAAAATGAAAATGAAATCACAATTCACAGGTTCATTTCCTCCAAGAAAACTTGCCCTCAGCGGTATATTAAAGTTTCTCAAATTTGCTATAAAATTTTGTGTACATTTGATTGAATGGAAAGTTACTTGTTACGAAAGAAGTACACCACGGCCCAGAATGGGAAACAAGAAACCGCGGTCATCAACTTCCATTCATCATTTAATTCAATAGGGTCGAATTTTGGGAAACGCTATTAATTTCTACAGAAAATAACTCAATTTAAGGGGGGATTATGTAAACAAGAAAGATCAATCATGCATAAAGCATTGATTATGAAATACATTCCAAATTCAATGCAATTTTATATAAACATCTTTGAAATGCGATATATTCCTCGGTAATATTTTTAAAATTATCGCAATATTACATTAATTTATTATATTTGAAAACTTCATCGAAGAAAATAAACTTCATTCAAATGACGGCATTGAAATATGAATTGCTTGGTTTAAACATCTCTAAAATGCGATACTTTCCTCAGTAATATTTTTAAAATCATCATAATACTACAATACTACAATCATCATAATACTACAATAGCATTTCATTCATAAACATTTTTCCAATCGTTTCATTCATCACAATACTATAATAATTTATTTTATTTAAAAATTTGAAAAATTGCTATCTACCATATTTATTTTAAAATGCGAAACCTCTCTTACATATAAATAATTCAACACTTGGAAAGATATTTAATATATAATATATCTCTTTTTCCTTTCTGGAGGATATAGTAAGAGTCAGAATTTAATTGAATTTGTTTTTCTCCCTATATTAAATAATTTTTATTTAAAAAACTACATATTTTAGTGAAATTTTTTTTATATATTTTATGGGATAAATTGAATATTTTCTAAAATTTTCGAAGCAATTTGTGAATTTTAAATTCGCTTAAAAAATGTTTGAAAAAGTATTTCCCATGGTGTTCAATGTATTTCATTTTTTCAACCCGGGTTCAATCCAAAACTAATTGGATGATATTATTCATTTATATTCCCATAGGTGCCACAGACCGTCTGAAAAACATACTAAAATTTCATTTTGATAAAGTCATTTTTACGGCAGTTATCGTGCTAACGGACAGACAGACTCAACAAAGTCATAAACACTATTCAACTATGTTGTAAAGTGTTAATAATAAAAAGGGTTTTTTGAGTTGAATTCAGCATCAGTGATAGTGAGTTGACTAGCATAAGATTTTTTAGCTCATGAAATGACCCAGAAATCCCTTTACTAGAGCATTTTCTCATAATTGTAAACGAATTTTATGCCACCCAAGCGGAAGGACTAAAATTGTCAGTTCCCATAGAAGCTCACAAAATTGTGGTTTTTCCTGCTATCATTTTGCAGATATCATCTACTTCATACTGACGAACGCATAATAAACGAGAAACTGGTCCTTAAATGGTGGTATCTGCAATGGGAGTGCCATCCTTATTTTTAGGAACGCCACTTATATTACATCGATCAAATTTTTGGAATCATCTATAGGCGGAGAAATAAATATAACATTTGGCGAGTTTTTCGCCCCGTATACATAGCACGATGCAAGGACCACGTTATCTACACTGAAGTTCCTATAAATACTCCAGAGGAAAGAAGGAGAAAAACTTCGCGCGCGCGGACAACCAATCAATAAAGAAACAAAAACTGTTCTTATCCTTTCTTGTTAGATGTCGTGAACAGTGATTAATGAACATTCCCTGGTCTTTCTTTGTTCATTAAATGCTTGTACAGGACGCGTCGCAATTCACAGAAGATACTGAAAGCATCTTCAAAGTAAAAGGAAAACACCTCAGTAAAAATAGGACCATGCGCTTGTCACCAGAAAGTGTTATAAATAATTTATAGTTATTTATAGTTATAGTTATTTCAGTAATATTCTTTAAAATTATTGTATTTCTTGTATTTGTCCTTTTCTTTTAATTGCCCAGATCGTCGAGCTCACCCAAAGGAACGGGCGGATAAGAAAATCGCAGGAATGACAAAAATTAAAACAACATAAATACCAGAACAACAATAGCAGAACATATAAAACACACACATACACACCGAAACAGGTATCTGTACATCCAGCTGGTTTTGGGACACATTCCTCCCACGATGGAGAAACAAGGAAATTAAAGACTCACTTGTAAAACATTTGCAAGCATGCTACTGAAACTTTCAGGGGAATCAGCTGTTCATACTGGGGAGTAAGGTTCTTGTTAGATGTGATAACATGTATACAAAAATATAAAAAAAATGCTTTGACAGCCGAGAATTAGCTGAATATTTCAGAAACGAAGCTGGAATTTTCATGAACGCCTGTAATTATGGCTTTTCTGATAAGTTGCCGAAATTATTAAAGTAGCTGAAAAAATGAGCAAAGGTTGCAGAATGTTTGACAGTGTAGGGCAATAACAAGCATCTTAAATCTCCACAGGAACAGATTTACAAAATTAAAACAAAATTAGATGATCAACATTAATCATTAGATATTCCATTAGCTATGACAATGCAGTCACAAATCCTAGAAACAGAATCGCCGTTTTTAAGAACTCGAGCAACCCACTTAGGCTTATTTACAGTACTTGGTTCTTTTAAATGATTTTTAACACTTTACAACAAAGTTAAAAAGTGTTTATGACTTTGTTCATTCTGTCTGTCTGTCTGTCAGCACGATAACTGCCGTAAAAATAACTTAATCAAAATGAAATTTTAGTATGATGTTCAGACGGTCTGTAGGACCTATGGGACTATAAATGAATAATATCACCCAATTAGTTTTGGATTGAACCCGGGTTGAAAAAATGAAATACATTGAGCCCTATAGGACATAATTTTTCAAACATTTTTTAAGCGGATTCAAAATTCACAAATTGCTTCGAAAATTTTACGTAATATTCAAATTGTTCCATAAAATATATAAAAAAAATTCAGCGAAATATATTCAGTAGTTTTTTAAATAAAAATTAAAATAATAATAACAAATCTTATATGAAACGATGACGTGATCATGATATGAAAAGATCACGTAATCCACTTCAAAATGATATATGGCATCCATCTTGTTTCAAAATCGTGATTTTTAAAGTTCTTTTTAATTCATATTAAGTGTTGTATCCGTCCCAAAACCACTTTATTTTTGTCCCAAAACCACTTATCCACTAAATTCTGTGCATCTACATAGTGAAACAACGCAATTACAATATATTTGAGTTTAAATGCTCAACCAAATTTGATTATTTCTACAACGAAGCCTATTTTTCACCTATGTAAAATGTAAACAGAAAAATATGTAGAATGAGTTGTATTAGAATTGCTGTATTTCTTTAACACAAAATCATTTAGTTCATGGAGTCTGCATGGCTGATATGAATGAAATATTCATTGATTTTACAAAGAGAATGACGATTTTTTCCGATGAAGTTTTACGCATAGAGTTTAATTACTTGTAGCTCCATGGTCTTAATTTTTAAATAAAATAAATTATTATAGTATTGTGATGAATGACATGAATGGGAAATTATTTATGAATGAAATGCTGCTTTTATAGAGAGAGCCAGGCGTGTTATTTTTTCTATGACGTCATTTGAATGAATTTCAGTTGTTTCGATGAAGTTTTCAAATATAATAAATTATGGTAGTATTATGATAATTCTAAAATTATTACCGAGGAATGTATCACATTTTAGAGATGTTTAAACCAGGCAATTTATATTTCAATGCCGTCATTTGACTGAAGTTCATTTTTTTCGATGAAGGTTTAAGTTTTCAAATATAGTAAATTAATGTAGTATTGTGATAAAATTTAAAATATTACCGAGGTATGCATCGCATTTTAGACATGTTTAAATAAAATTGCATTGAAGTTGGAAAGTGATTCATAATCAATGCTTTAAGCATGATTGATCTTTCTTGTTTTATGTACAAAGGGTAAAAACATAATGTCATAGATAAAAACATTGTACTTGTCCTCAGAATTTCGAAAATCTATTTGTATATGTAATTTAATACTAGAACAAACCTACGTTGTCCGGGTCCTAAATAAGCGGCCGCTACTTAATACCACTCAGTTTGCATATCGCCAAATCAGTTTTAATCCAAATCACCACAAAATACAAAATCCTTAGTTATGAGCAAAGAGCAAGCACCACTTCATGAACATCCCCGTGAAATACGAATTCAGGATGTGAATCCACTCCACCCACGCTCTCAGAAACCGCAGAAGAAAAAATGAAATAAAATAAATGTACAGCAGAAAAAGCTTTTTAATGCATTTGCTAATAGATGGCGACAGCGGCCAGACGTTGAACAAGAACGCCAGATTATTTCCGATGTCAAATTTATCAGTATATTTATACATTTTGAAACTTATAATTGAAAAACTGATAACGCTAGGATTTTTTTTATATTAGAGCAGTGTGGAAGACCCAGACCATACGATTAACGCAAAGGTTTATAGCAACTTAATGTGGCCGGATATTAGAGCAGTGTGTAATATTTAAAGTAACTGTAATATTTAAAGTAACTCCTGTTAAATTATATATATCGGTTTGCCAGACAATTTTTGATACCGATATATAAAAGTAAGAGGCGTTTTAAACATACGAAAAATGAATATTTTTAAAAAATTCACGAAAATTCGTGTATTGAAAGTATGGATTCTGTTCAAAGTTTGTTTTGAAGATAATTTTTTTTTTATTTTCGATGTGTCAGACTGGAAACTCCTGTGATAGTATTTCCGGTCGTTAAGAAACTAATTTGCGTGAATATCGCCCAAATCGTGCTGAAACATAAAATAAATAAAAAACTAATAATAACACCGAGGTGAAGCTTCCTAAGTCCTGAAGGTTCCTTACTTTATTTAAAAATAAAATTTTTGTTGTAAACTTTGCAATTGATAACTTATCTCTTCATTTTATGATTTATCATTCTAGTTTCCTATTTTTGACACCTTCATTATCACTGGTAAACCACTGGTTTCACGCAAGCTAAGCCTCCTAAACCAAAAGAAAGTCACCCTTAAGTAAAGCGATGTAAAAGGCTTTAAGAACAGAAGCGTATCTTAAAATCTCTTTTTTGGGGATGTCAAGCTCGGTGATTAATGGTCGTTATTTATCTCGAATATCACATTAAACAAATGTATCGGTGCTACGATAACATTTCTCGGATGTACTGTTTTAACTTGTATATACAAATATGCAATAGGAAATAGTATATAATATTTGAAGAGTTAAGCTCTACTTAACCTTCTCAAATGTTTTCTTAAGAACTCAAAGGACTATCGTGGCATCTCAGGGCTAAAGCGTGGTAGGTGAGCATTATAGCGTAGAGCTAAAAACGTCTCCAGCTCAATATATTTAACAATACTGTATGAGCGTTTATTACCGTACTCTTCCTTACAGAGAATTCCGATGATTCCGGATGGTTGATATTGGATTGGAAATTAGACGTGTGTGATATAAGTAAAAGGAATGTACTGTCATTAGGTCGTGATGAGGCATTCTTGCGATTATTTGTGTTGCCAATCGCATATTCGAGGATTTTCTTTATTTCTTTTTTCAACCAACTTAGCAGTTCGGGAAACCCCAAACGTGGTAGGTGAGCATTGTAGCGTTGGGCAAAAGACATCTGCATCTCGAGACATATAACATTGCCTTATGAGCGTTCGTTACAGTGCTCCACTTTTCACAGAATGTTGACGATATCTATCAGAGCTTCTCTTGGATTGTAGATGATGCGTACGAGCTATACATGAAATGAACCATCAGTCATGAGGCCATGATGAGGTATGTTTGCATGTCAATCACATGCCGATGAATAAAGTGCAGTAAAATTTTCAATCCTTTATTCAACTGCGCCCTGGCGCCATCTCATGAGGAGTACAGAAGTTGTATTTCTGTAATGTATTAATAATTTTTAAGAAAGTTGAATAATCGGAAATATGGGACTTCGTGCACGGTCGAGGTCAGCAATGTAGTGAAAACGCGAAATGGCCAATTTAGTAGAACCAAGATTTGACCCTGATGCAAAAAAGTGGTAAAAGAGCATCATGGCGTTGAGTAAAATATTATACGAGCTCAAGGCTTTTAATACTCTATTGTGAGAGTTTGATACACCTTATAGCTTCCTATTGTTCAGTTTTACTTGTATTAAGATTAGCAATGCTCAATTAATTTCTCACTGTAAGTCTCTCGTTCTTAGACCAATAGAAACTACGAAAATCTTGAGCAACGTAAAATACAAATAAAATAGCAATGCAGCATACATCTGTTTTGAGGATACTCTGGATCCCCTTCATCAGTGCTAGATAGTCAACAAATCCGAAATAAAAAAGACGAAATGGGTACAAATAGAAGAAACAAATTATATATACAAATCCTGGATTAAGAGTCCACCTGAGCGAGTCAATTAGAAAATATAATGAAAAACAGTTTAGCTAAGGATGGAATAGCCCAGTGGTTAAGGCATGGAGATTGTACTCTGAGGACCTGAGTTCAATTCCCGGATTTTCCCAAACTAACTCTGTTTTACCCGAAGTAATGCAACTTACGACACCCTCACACTTTCGAGTAGGTCGGATGGTCTGGATCGAAAGAAAGAAGGAACAGTCAACCAAAGCCGAAACGAGAGGTAACACACATGATTGGCATACTCCAAAACACAACATAAGTTTCTGAATAATACGAATCAATTGCCAACAAAATAAATGAGGCAGCAAGATTAAAAATGAGTCAAATCGACACATAAACGCTGAGAAATACCTGTTCCAAGTAAAAATATTTTTACCGGAAGTGGAATGTGAAGTGAAAGTGGAACTACCTAGTGAGCCATTCTATTTCTTCTAAAATTCTAATGTTGAATCCGGATGATTTATTAATGTAAGCTCTATTCATAGCCAATTTGAAGAAATAGATGTTTCAAAGAAAAAGAAGAATTTTGAACAAAAAACAGAAAAAGAACCAGAAGTGGAAACCTTTAGTAAACTCCATATCTCCTTTGGATTTTGATTTTGAATTCACAGCAGTCATTACCTAAGACTATTCACATCAGTCTTTCTTAAAAATTATATATTCATAATTTTTAAGAAAGTTAAATAATCGGAAATATGGGCAATGGTTACTTCAAACACGGTCGATGTCAGCAATATAGCAAAAACGCTAAAATAGCCAATTTAGTAGAGTCAAGATTTGACCCTGATCATATCAGTCAATTCATATCAGTCATTACCTAAGATCTATCCATAAAAGTTTCTATGAAATAAATGTTTCAAGAAGTTTGAGTAAAAACAACAGTATGGCAATGTTTTTGCCAATAAAAATAAATTACCCAAATAAGTTAATGAGCAAAATTAACAATACTTTCTGTTTCACTAATTCATGTCCTCACTATGCGTTGAACCTGGTAAAAACTAGTTGATTTCATTGCACACGCATGAATGTTTACAATAGATAACATTAAATACTATTAAAGAAACAACTTTAACCAATTCTATTACAATGCTTTATTTTACTTTTATATAAAGAAATGAATTCCCCCAATACTATCAAACAGTCCATCTTTAAAATCATTACTTATATCTATCAAATATCATTTGGGAAAATATAAATGTGGTTAGAACAAAAATTTAATCTATTAAACCGAAAGCCAAGAAAGTGAAATCATGTTAAATCAGTTTCTATTTCCAGTGTTTACTTAACACTCTGTGGAGTTCTAAAGTTCTAAGCCTTTCTGTTGTCCTCTTAACAACATAATATGAAACGACATTATTGGAAGCATTGTTTACATAAAGGGAGGTAATGCAAACAATCGTACACCACATCGGTTTATTTGTATTTAAAATATTCCATTTAGCTTTTTAAAAATCACGTTGTGTAGTCATAAAATTTAGATAATGCTTCGATATTAGAAAGTGCAAGAAATATTGTATCTCTGGAGAATTACAGGTGAATAACATGTGTTTTAGAATTTAATGTTTTAATAATATCATCTTTACGTGGCTGAACGATTGTTTTAGGTACGATAACTTTCAACAATTTGCCGAAAATATATTTATTAAAAACATATATTGTTTTATTTAAATAAAGACTGGAGCACGTTAAACTTTATTACACAAAAACAATTTTATGTCCGTTTCTATTTGCGCATGATTTGCAGAAAGTTAACACGTACAGTTCTCGAGATATTGCGCGCTTATGTATAAAATTCGAAAAACAAAAACATATGAACTCTTCACTTCTATACATAAAAAACATTATTTTGCAAACGCTTTGAAACAGAAATAAATGGATTATTTTTTAATATTTATCAAGAGCCGTTCTCAAGATATTTGAAATTTGACTTTAGCACGCGTAGCGCGATATCTATCTAAATAGTCAAGCAAATTACATGGATTTGGATATATATTTTTTTCAATCAGAAAAATCAATAAATCTATTTTCGGCTAATTATCTTTTCTATAAGTCTATTATGATCAGATTTTGAACAATATCGAGTTAAATATAAGCTCTAATCTATGTTATTCCTCACCACCACACACAATATTAAGTATTTCAATATGTAAGGAAATCCATATGTTGGACACATCAGACTTTAGGTCTATACACCAAGTGATAATTCCTTATTGACTACTTGACTAACCATTTACTGGTTTACTTTAGAGTGATGAGAGACATGAAAACTCAAAGAGTCCTTGCATTTTCTATACCAAGGTGTTTAACTGTGGAATATTTGCAATCTCTTTGCTGCTGTTGTACCCTTAACAATTTCCAAGGGAAGAAGGAAGGTATAGGGAAGGAAGGAAGGAAGGGATAAGGAAGGTATAGATTTGCAAGGAAGGTATAGATATTGCAAGGAAGGTATAGATAATTTTCCAAGGAAGGTATAGATTTGCATGAGCTAGCCATTTTGGTCGTAAGAATGGCTGAAAGATGAGGCTTGTACAACGTCATTTATCCGGTGTCTTCGTTTGTAACTCTTTATATAAGAGAAACAGTTTAAGGAAAATCTGAGTCACAGATAGCAGAGTAAAGAGTAAATAGAAAATTGATATAAGTAGAGCTGTTATTTACGAAAAACTATTATAAAACTGTTATATAAATTAAATGGCCATTTACGAAAAGTTATAAGAATTCAATCCACTTAGTTCCAATCGAAAGAAAAATGGAATCCAATATGGAATATGTGTCTTCTGATGAATAATCAGACAGTTCCTACACCATTCTGATCATATGCCAACCGGTTCTCGTTAGATCACCGAAGTCATGCAGCATCGGGCGCGGTTAGTACTTGGGTGGGTGACCACCTGGGAACACCGCATGCTGTTGGCACATTTCGGACGCGGTAGCCCGGTGGTTTGCGAGCTGGATTTGCACGCTGCAAAACTGCCGCCGTGTTCATGCGAAGTACGACCACGTTAAACATGTGGGTCCGTAAGTCCTTCCGAGAGGTTGGTGGTAGGAGAAGGAATGTACGTCCCTGTTGATGACTCTTCCACTGGGTTCCGGTCTAAATTGGGTGGCACTTCCCGGCCGCCCAAACGGTTACCTTACACATTTCTGGTAGGTCGGACGGTCTGGGTCTCAACAACAACAACAACCCTTCTGACCGGCCGTCAAATCTGTTGCTCAAGTCCTCAGGATGAGTCGGACGGTCTGGGTCTTCAACAACCCTTCTGATCATGTCAAGTTACACCTTAGATCCCCCTCCTTTGAAACAATTTCGTCATGATCAGAGCTCTTCATCACAGTTCAAATATGTTGATCAGGAGAGCTAGGTATCGCCATTCCTACGTCATCTTGGCAATGCCAGGTGATACGATATCTTATATTCTACTCTATGATACAAGGGAGCACAGTTCCGATATGCTGATCTTGATAGCTAGATATTGCTATTCCTATGCTATTACTACACAGGGATGTAGTGGAAGGTATACGGCGGTATACGCCGTATACCCTCTGGTTTTTCCAGCAAATTCCGTATACCCTCTGCTTCTTCTTAAAAACTACGTACATGCTTTGCAAAACGCTTTGCTTAATGAACAACATAGTAACAGATTTGAGATCACCTTTTTTGATTTCAAACTTCTCCAATCTAATGTTTATTAATGCAAATGGGTCACTTATAGAACACTTTCAACCGGACAAATTTGTAAATTATTTTGGTTGGCCAATTATCGCTCTTCAGTTGACAATAGATCAAGAGTATGCGCTACAAAAAAAGATACAGAAACGGATTTCTTTCGTCAAGCAGTTTGGAAAATATTTCAATGAAAATGATAGAAGTAGGCCTTAAAATTCGTTAAAATAAAACAAACTTACATCCTACTTTATATGCGTTTAAATATTTTTCTCTTAACATTTCCTGTAATTATCTTATATCATAGTTAAATATTAATATAGTAAGGTTTTCAAATTTGAATATCACTCGATGCTACTCTGCATATTTTGCTTACACGAATTTCTGCTTAAGTCGAAAGTTTCTTCAAAGTTCCACAATTCCTTTCCTGTAATATAAAATTAATAGGCTTTTTTTTCTCTCGATAATTTGAACTTCGATTAGTTCGAACATTTTCCCCGGTCCTTCGAGTATACCCCCATAGGCGCCCGGAGGGGGGGGGGACAAGGAGGCGGTCGCTTCCTCTGGCTTATGGATTTCCTATATATATGCATGTATGTGCGTGTGTGTGTGTGTGTGTGTACATGTTTTTACCCCCCCCCTCGCCTGGAAAGTGTAAGTACATGTTTCGCCACCCCCTGGAAAAAATTCTGCTGACGCCCATGGTATACCCTCTGTTTTTGTACGCAGCACTGTTACTACATCATCTTGACAAAGTCAGATTTTACCTCATATCCTTCTCATATGATACAAGGGATCATAGCTCAGATATGCTGATCAGGAGACGGATATATATGAATGCATCGATCTCTTACATCATTCGAACAATGACCTGACACATAATGAATACAGAATGTCAAAATTATTATGACCGCAAGATCACTTTATACGAAGTAGCTATCCTTCAGATATTGCTAACGTTAAATGGCTGAATCAATATAAGGAAAAACTAAAGGATGCGACGGATTTTGGTTGGAATGGTAGCTGGTGATCGAAATATTCAAATGAGCATTAAAAAAAAGCTGGACTTGTGAACTGTTAAAGGACAACGATCATAGAGTGGTCTGCCAGACAAAAATGCCAGATCTGAGCACAAGGAGCGTAGTCGGCAGCATCCAAGGTTCGTAAAATAATAATAGACATGTTAATGTTCCATTAACCTTGGAAAGCAACTAATGGATGCGCGAAGTGGAAAGTTGTCATATTTGTTTTGTCCAAGGAAAAAAAAAACAGTTTGTCAAATTATAGATAAACTAAATCAGTGACCAATCCCGATGACCTCACAAAGCATTGTTTTGTAGTCTTGCAGAACAGTACCAGCCAGAAGATCATAATAATTTGGCCTCTCAGTTTAGTTAATGAAGTTAATTATGTGAAACATAACTGAAATTGCAAAATATTTACAAATAATATAATGTTATGTAAACGATAAAGCAAAATATGGAATTTATCAAATAATAATTTGGAGCAAATACACCCATTTCTTCAAACATTATAAAAATTATAAGGTATGGCGCAATTAATACAACTCTACATACTATAATTTCATATTAAAAATTATACTCCTGTATCAATAAATCTGATGATGTATATAATTATGATATGATGTATATAATTATTATATGATGTATATAATTATGATTTGATGTATATAATTATTATATGATGTATATAATTATGATATGATGTATATAATTATTATATGATGTATATAATTATGATATGATGTATATAATCATGATATAATGTATATAATTGTGATATGATGTATAAAGAAAAATTGGAAAATAATAGATTATTCGTTTTACATATGATTTTTATAAATATTTTTTCACTCACAATATTTAAAAATTCAAATGTCGACGAATAATGATTCTATATTTTATGTATGATAAAAATGTGATTTTCTGGGATAAAATCACATATATAATATTGCAACAGGGACTTCTGGTTTTTGGTATTTATGGACTACTTTTCTTGCAGATTTATTGGAGTGCTTAAAGATTTTCATAAGAACCTTGTATATTTTTCAGTTTCAAAAATAGACCACTTCTAATGTGGTTATATAAGCTAATACATCGGGTTGATACTATTTTACGTATAGTTACATAAGCTAATACAAGGAATGGATATCATTTTGCAAGACACAGGAACATGATTCAAATGTTAAAAATAGATTAAACTATTTTTTATGATTCTTAATCCAAAATAAGTACCACATTTAATATAATTGCAAATTTCAATTCCATGCCTGTAAATACTCAAAAGGACTGTCGCAACACATCCATGAACTCAACTATCCTATTTAATTCCGAAAAATTTAACAGTATTTGACTGCCTCTACTACCGATTCCATCTGTTGGTTTGTTTTAAAAAGTCACAGAACTTAGAGATTGAAGTGATACCCGGGCATTCGTCGTTAGAGATCTGGTATCAAAGTTGGGAACATTTGTGGACTCTTAACTTACTCCAAGAGATGTATTTGCATATATTTGCATGGGCTGGCCATTTTGGGATCCAGAATGGCTAAAAGATAAGACATGTATGGCACCATTTATCTAGTGTGGTCTTTTAGAGCTTGGTAAATACAGACACAGTTTAAGGAAATCCCAATATCACAGCAATGAGAGGATTTTAAAATAAACTTAAAAGAGTGGCATTCTACTACAAGTTAAACCTGCTTATGAAAGAAATGATTCGTTAATTTAACATACCGTTTATTTATAGTACATAACATATTGGGAACATTAATGCTAATATATGTCATCTATATGATTATTTATCTAGTCTAGTACGAATATCAGGGTAATGAGCGGATTTTAAAATACACTCAAAATATTTGTATCTACTACAGTTAAAATAGTTGGTTTCTACTATAGTTGAAATAATCGAATTATACTACAGTTTAACCTGCTTAAGAATTGATCGGTTAATTAAATATATCGATTATTTATAGTACGAATTATATTGGGATCATAAATGGCTAAAATAATAAGACACCTATGTCATCATTTATCTAGTATTGTCTTTTAGGGCTCGGTATATGTAAGAGATACAGTTTGAGGAAATTCTTAAGTACAAATATCAGACCAATGATCAGATTTTAAATTAAACTCATAAGAGTTGTATTCTACAGTTAAAATAGTTGTATTCTACTACAGTTGAAATTATTGCATTCTACTATAGTTGAACCTGCTTAAGAAATGATCAGTTAATTGACTTTATCGACTATTTATAGACACATTACATTCAGATTATGAATGGCTAAAATATAAGATATCTACGTCATCAATTATCTAGTGAGGTGTTTTACAGCTGGGTATAATAGACACAGTTTAAGAAAAACCTAAAGTACCAATATCAGGGCAGTGAGCAAATTTCAAAATAAAATCAAAATAGTTGTACTCTACTATAATTGAAATAGTTGCATTCTACTACAATTGAAATATTTGCATTCTACTACAGTTGAACCTGCTAAAAAAATGATCGGTTAATTGAATATATCGACTATTTATAGCTCACATTACATTGGGATCTTGAATTGCTAAAATATAAGATACCTATGCCATCATTTATCTAGTGTCATCTTTTTGAGTTCGGCAAATACGAGTATAAGAGATACATTTTAATTTCCTTAAAATGTGAACCAGAGAACTAATACTAGGGTAATAATGAGCGGATTTTAAAATAAACTGAAAATACTTGTATCCTACTACTGTTGAACCTGCTTAAGAAATGATCGTGTTATTGAATATATCGATTATTTATAGTAAGCAATAAATTGGGATTATGAATGACTAAAAAGATATCTATGTTAATATTTATCTAGTATGGTATTTTAGAGCTCGGTATATATAAGAGACACATTTTAAGGAAAACCTAATGTACCAATATCAATGCGATAGGCAGATTTTAAAATAAATTCAAAATAGTTGTATTCTACTACAGTTGAAATAGTTGTATTCTACTACAGTTGAAATCGTTGCTTTCTGCTACAGTTCAAATTGTTTTGTTCTACAACAGTTGAAATAGTTGTATTCTACTACATTTGAAATAGTTGTATTCTACAACAGTTGAAATAGTTGTATTCTACAACAGTTGAAGTAGTTGTATTCTACTACAGTTGAAATTATTTTTATTCTACGACAGTTGAAATAGTTGCATTCTGCTACAGTTGAACCTGCTTAAGAAATGATCAGTTAATTTACTATATCGATTATTTATAGCACACATTATATTGAGATTATGAAAGGCTAAGATATCTATGTCATCATTTATCTGGTATGGTGTTTTAGAGCTCGATATATGTAAGATATACAGTTTAAGTAAAGGCTTAAATACCCATATCAGGGCAATAAGCAGATGTTGAAATATCTCAAAAGAGTTATATGGTACTATAGTTGAACCTGTGTAAGAAAAGATCGGTTAATTGATTATACAGGTTCTTATAGGATTCTAAAAAGCAGGATTCTTTATGATCATGTAATAAACTCTAGAAAATTTTATACTGATTTTTTATAGTATTTGTTTCAGTTGATCATGGTATTTTGATTTATAAATTGAGGAGTATCGGTTTTTGTTCTGATCTGGCAATGTTAGTAATATTCTATTTTACTTCTAGATCTTTCTATGTTAATTATGGTTCTTACTTGGTAAAGATTTATCTGCTACTTATGAGTATCCCCAGATTTCTGTGCTCGATTTATTGTTACTTATTATTATTTTTATTAATAATATTGGTGATAATTTTAAAAATTGTTTATTTTAAAGTGTTAATTAAAAAATTATCTGTCCAAGTTTTGATACTCCTTAACAGAATAAGAACGCACACCCCTAGCTCATCCCTACAGTGGAAATTAATCTGTCCAATTCTTTATATTGATTTTTGTAACATTATTCGGTTTGAGTTATCTGTTCTTAATAAATGGTGTAATAATATATTGTCTTCATCTCCATATTAACAAATGTAATGATGTTTCTTTGACTGTTAGAGAAGTATTTTTAATGTAATTTTACAATTTATTTTCTAAAGTAATTTTACCGTTACAGAAGTATTACTATTCTTCTACTGTTAGAGAACTATTATAGTATTGGCAACTCTATTTTGTCTAGAAACTTCTCTGGCACAAATCTAGGTGTTTATAATTCTGATTTATCCTTTTGAACTCATATTACAGACATATGTGCTAAATCTTATAGAAAACTTGGTTACATAATGATGCTTACTCAATATTTTACAAATGTTATTGCTCTTTTTATTGTCTTAGTTAAGTCGGAGCTTCAATAATCCTCCATTATATGGAATCATTTTCAAGTTCATACCATTATTATTAATATGATTCAAAATAAATTTTTAAGATATTTATATTACAAGAAAAAAGGTACTTAATTTAACAGTTTATCTGCTACCTTTGTTTTTATAATGAGTTTAATTTTAAAATCTTACAGAACATAAGGGTTTACATTATGCTTTCTTCATCAATAATATATTCAATAATAAAAGTAATTGTATATCTGTAAATTATAAAATGTATAAAAGTTATGAGATTAAATTTCGTACAACTAGATCTAGGTTTTATTTGCTGAAATAAATGCTGGTACTAATATCGGATGCTGTTAATTTTATAAACTTTAGAACACTTTTTCTGATAAGTAATAACTTTAGAACACTTTTTCTGATCACACTTTCTTGAAGTTTTAAGTATAGAGTTTAATTACTTGTAGCTCCATGGTCTTAAGTTTTTTAATAAAATAAATTATTTTAGTACTGTGATGAATGAAATGAATGGGAAAATGTTATGCATGAAATGCTGCTTTTATAGAGAGAGCCAGGCGTGTTATTTTTTCTATGATGTCATTTGAATGAATTTCAGTTGTTTTCGATGATGTTTTCAAATATAATAAATTATCGTAGTATTATGATAATTTTAAAATTATTACCGAGGAATGTATTGCATTTTAGAGATGTTTAAACCAGGCAATTTATATTTCAATGCCGTTATTTGAATGAAGTTCATTTTTTTCGATGAAGGTTTAAGTTTTCAAATATAATAAATTAATATAGTATTGTGATAAGTTTTAAAATATTACCGAGGAATGTATTGTATTTTAAAGATGTTTAAATAAAATTGCATTGAAATTGGAAAGTGTTTCATAATCAATGCTTTAAACATGATTGATCTTTCTTTTGATTTTATGGTGACGGTATTACTTTTTGCGGCACACAAATTTGTATTCACTGCAACAAGGTTATTTAATGAAAATAACTTTATAAGGAAAATGGTGCATACAAGGGCTCAACCTTCATGTTTTGCTATTATTTTATTTTACCGTTGTTTTTAGCATTATTCGTAGTACCTTGCCGCTCGTGCTCTTGTTTATAACTTGATATTGTTGAAAATCAAGGACATATTTATTAATATCCCTTAAAGTAAACATGCTGAATTTCATGTAATTCGTTTGATTATCGCGATAAATGTTGCTCTTCTTATGAAAAATTAATCTTTTTAATATCTAAAGAACGGCTTATGATAACTATTATACAATGGAGTTCATTTATTTCTTGTCAAAAGTACTTTAAAATAATTTACTCATTTGATATTGGTAACCATATATAAATTTTAGATTTTTTTTAGATCAAAAATATGCAATATCTCGAAAAGGGCATAGTTTAAAGGAAATTAATATTATGTAAAGAAAGTTGAATTTCAATGCAGTCGAATCTGCCTTAAACGGAATGCAGGGGACCGGAAGAATTTTCCGCTTTGAAAAGGTTTCCGTTTCATGCAAGTCGCGTCAGGAAAAGCTAAGTTTAAAAGTTTAGCTGGAAATGCTGATAATCCATATGTAATTGCTCATCCATACATCAGACTTCTAAAAAGTGTATTTAGATAAATCCAATTAATATTATATTATACCATAATAGCTAATTTAATTATTTTAAATATGTATATACGTACATTTTTGCATACTGCAATCACAGGAGTATATGTAAATAAAAATATAGTGTACATCATGTCCTTACTGTTAGCTTATTACCATACCTTAAAACCAAGATGAATTGACTTACAGGTAAAATATCACTGCTTACCATAAAACTAAAAACAAATAAATATCGTATTTTATTTAAAATAAAATGCGAGATGAACTTTTAAAAAATCCAACGTGGTTTCTTGATACGTGTTTTACTAATGATGCGATTTTCAGTTAAAAATCGTGCATTGATCAAATATTTCTAGCATTTCAGAATCTCCCTGATTAACGAAAAATTCTTGAAGTTCTGAAATGGCTATCAGAAAATCGTGATATAATTTAATGGAGAATTCTGTGAAAAGTGGTTCTCATGAAAACAAATAATTAAAGAAGTTAGATGACTTTTCCATTGTTTGCTTGTTACAACAGGTGCTTTTATTAACAAAATATTTTAAATTGACCCTCCGTTTCCGTGTTGTGCAGGTTACGCTTCACACAGTGGAAAGCAATATGAATTTCCTATATTTTTGGACGAGGCTAAAAATATTTTCTGCTTATTACAGTATTCGTTTTGGTCAGGTTCCGTTTCAAACAGATTCGACTGTATGTCAAAAACTCGAGACAGCCCCAAATTATGATCGCATTCTGGGCATCATATGACTTTCTTTACAGACTCAAATTCATTTTCTCTTTCTTAGTCCATGAAAGTAAGTTTAATTCCACAAAATTATGCGGATAATTAATTGATATTATCTCCAATTCGCCGATTTATGACATCTCCTTTTAATTCGGAAACCTAACACATTTCATCACCTTAAAGTGTTTATACTAATTTTCTTGTCAAATATTACGTATATTAACTATTTATCTATTACATTCAAGTATATTAAATCATTTATTTGAGATTTTTGCGTTATTTGTATTTCATTTTCAAACATGGGTTCTATTTTTTTTCAAATCTAATCAAAATATAATCAACAGCAGTGAAGCCCACAAGTGATCTGTCTACCAAATTTTATGAAATTTCTTTGAATAGTTTTTGAATTACAGTGTAAAATGCCATCGAGTCCTCAAAATTCCTTGAATTCATAGAGTTCCTAGTTCCTTGAATTCCTAGATTATCCTAATGTAATGATCTTATTCGCTTCGCCGTCGAACATTACCTATGAAACAAACATTCAATTTATTCCTTTCAGCATACTTTGGAACTTGCAGAACATTTTGAAAAATTTTGCCGACCATGTCGAAAAATGGAAATCCGGTCTATTTTACTAAATAAAATCAGCACCAAGGTAACCTACAAAAGCAAAGCCTCTAACTTCGTCAAATTTTGTCAAATAGGTTTTGAGCTAGGCTGGATAGATAATTTGCCCAGACAAACAGAAATATGGAAATAAACAGACGTTATGTTGAAAATAGTTTTTTCGTGTTCTAGGTTGGTCGAAAAGTATAGATCGGTCAAAAACTCCCATTCCGATTTTCGACATAATTCCAATACCGTCTCCATGCATTACCGTGTGGAGAAAGTATTGCCAAATAAAATTAGGTGCGTTTCAATAGATGCTAATTCATTTTATTAAATATGGATCACAAAACAACAGTAATCTATAATTTTTCATCTTATAAAATTCTATTCAAAATGCCGAAAAACTATGGGGAGTCCTATTATAAAACTTCTATTTAATTTATAATCTCTTCACGTAGATACAAAGTTGCAATCTAAAAGTAATAGTAATACAAAATTATAATAAGAATTATGTGCCAATAAACCCAATAATTCTGCTCTACAAAAGCATATTTACATATTTATACTTAAGCAATGATCATAAAGATGTACGAAAAAAAATTATATATTTTTCCTTTAATTCAATTCACCTGTATTGAAAAATTACACTTCATTTGATATAATTCATGATTTGCATATAATTCATATCTTTAAAATTCAAATATTTTTATCTTATTAATCCAGTGGATAAATTCATTTAATTGAAATCTGGATTTTATTTTATCATAATTCAAATAAAAACGGATATTTGAAACGATAAGTTTTTCTCTTAATTTAGAATCAGTTTAAAAAATAAATCTAAAACAAAGCATCTATTGTAATTATTCAGAAGAAAATAGAAAAAAAATCTGATGTGGGCAACACATGACTTTCCTTATATAATACAATTAATTCACTACTTTTACAAATAAACAAAAATACAGAAATATTACATAAATACTTTTACAAAAATAGGTTATTCTTATAGTAGATACTTATATTCTTTCCAAGATATTGAATTTTCGTCAATTAGTCGTCATTTTCATTGATTTAGCGTCATTTTTATCCATTTGGCGAGATTTTCGTTAATTTGGCAACATTTTAAAAAGTCGTCAATTTGACGACATTCCGCCAAATTTGTCGTCAAAATTTCGCTAAACGTTATGGGGGGAGAAATAAATTATTCTTATAGCAGATAAATGATTATTGGCGTTCAAATATAAAAGTATTACTAAAAGTATATTTTCTCATGAATGGAACAAGCTAGATCCACGAGAATGATTTCACCAAATTTATAGCTTGATATTACATATGAAAAGTGAACATGTTTGTCAACAGTTAATACTTTTTTTAATTTATGGGATTTTTTAATAAATTTATTTGAAAAATGTTCAATATTTCAAGAGCAGTTCATGTTAGCTTTCTAAAGTTTATGTCAATCGTTTTCTAAAGAAAAATTACATAAGAAATGTATATGTCCGTAATTTTATTAAAGGCTTCGATTTTCTGATGATTTTTTTTAAATTTCACTCGAAAATTTAGGGGGTGGGGGTTTCTGAACATTCGATTGTGTTTAAAAACACACATACAGACATCACCTCAAAAATCTTCGAGTCTTGATCAGGAATGCTTGAAACGTTCTTTTCCGTAGAAAACTCGATTCGAATTTTCGACCCCGTCACAATACTTTCCTTATACATTATACTATGTATATAAGGAAAGTAATAGTTACATGCTTGTTTTGCTTATTTCTAAAAAGTTTTCATCATTTATTTTCTGAAGATTTAAATTAAACATTTATATTACTGATTAATTGTATCACAAAAAGTAACAGGACAGAAATACAACTCATTTTGAATAGTTAAAATCAGAAAATTTGCATATGAATTCAAAAAGTCATTCATATACAAAAATATCTGTGATATTAACACGATATATATGTCATTTATGAAAATTCTGATACATGCAATGATAGCAACAAAAACGCAATAGAAAGAAAATAAATGAAATCATTAAAAAATCTTAAATTCCAAATTATTTCCAATGTCTAAAATAAAAGCGTAACAAAATAATAAATGTAGATTTAATTGTAAAATATATTTGAATGAAAACGCAGTTGAATAAAGATTTAGAAATTTGAGGGAAAATTAAACTTTAAAATAAACTTAACAAAAATCTCCTGTATATCATATTTGAATTTCCGTTTGATTGAAAAAAAAAAGAAATCTATTTTCGTGACAATAATTTGTAATCTAAATAAATTTATTTTAGAAACAATGTAAGAAATGTTCGTAATTCTGCACATTTTGAGTACACAGTAAAAATACGAAAAAAATAATAATAATAATAATAATTCTTTAACTGTGCATCGTCATAAATTAATCAATATACCCACGATTTATTTCAGATTCTAAAATGGTGAAGATTTAATTAAATTTATATTTTTACACTTTAATTATTTCACGGGAAAAAATAACGTTTATTAATACATAAATATCTGTAGAAAACGCAGATATTATGTATTAAACCTCAACTCTTTCACACACACGCGTATTTTTTTGGACGCGATAGCACAGTGGTTAGCGAGCTGGAATTGCACTCGGTAGGCCCGGGTTCGATTCCAGCCACTGCCAAAACTGCCGCCGTGTTAACGCGGAGTACGATCGCGTTAAACATGTAGGTCCGTAAGTCCTTCCGAGAGGTTGGTGGTAGGGGAAGGAGGGTACGTTCCCTGTAGATGCCTCACCCACTGGGTTCTGGTGTAAATTGGGTGGCACTTCCCGACCATCCAAACAGTTACTTTACACCTTTCTGGTAGGTCTGACGGTCTGGGTCTCAACAACAACAACAACACACACGTATTTAATATCATTCATTTCTACGTGCATTTTAAAAATTATTTAAACAACTTGATGTGTGCTGCACATGACTCTCATTACATTATGCGATGATTTTACGTCTTTCACAGTGAAAACATGGCGAGCAAGATACACAGTACAATATTTCCCTTCTCATACTATAGAATACAGAATAGCAATACAGTACAGAGAAAGTATTGTCACGAAAACTTTTGATTTCGAGTTTATGATGTCAATATATGTTTTAGAACCTCCTGAACACGTTTTGACAATATTTAGAGTTATGTCCGTCTGCCTGCCCCTGATCTATTTTTTGTGCACAGGATATTGGCCATGGATTATCACGAAATTTTATTTCAGACTACAAAAATATAGAATCTGACTAAAAAAATATGAATAAAAAATCTAGAAGATTAAAAAATCTGAATGAAAAAAATCTAGATCTGACTGTTAAAAAAATCTAGAACTAGATAGAATTTTTTTTTAAATTTAAGCGAAAACTTCGAAATGTACTCAAAATTTTATATTTGCTTAATATGGCAACGAGGCACAAAATTTGACATAATCCAGCATAAAAGAGGATATTTATGGCTGAATTATTACAAAACTTTACAGTGCCAATCACTGTAATGAATTAACAGGATTGCGGCTTCACTCGACATTCTCATATCTGAATCCATTTTTAAATAATGGCCGCTGATGGTGTCCACTGCTTATGGACATTATGATAGCTGAAAGCGCAATGCCACATTCAAAAATTCTTCCTGTGCCTCAAGATGCTGTTTTAAATGCAGTATACAAATACTTGTAGTCTTTGATAGAGATTATCTCTAAATAGCTTCTTTTGTTTTTGTTTTTTTGCTTTGTCTTGTTTTGCTTTTTCCGAATTTTGTAAGTAAAATTTTGAAACAATTTTGCCGTTATTTCAAACGACCCCAAATACAGCACCTTACTCTTCATTTTAACCTTTTGCTTACGGGTGGAACAGCGTCCATCCCAAACAAAGAACCTCTTAAAAAGACAAGTATTTGACATACCCTATCCCAAACAGTTCGATCCCCACCTCTGCAGGCATTGGCGTCCATGGACGCCAATTGTACTAGGACTAGCCGTTATCCAGGTATTTTAGTTTTTTCGCATTTTCGCTAAGCCACCTTGGAAATTAAGTCAAGTTACCAAATGAGAACAAAAATTGAATTAAAAGTACGCATTCAGTGTAATTTTAGATAATTATATGCGTGTTATTTTGTGCAATAAAACTCAATGAATTATTTGCAGAAATACGGAGAACGTGAATATGAATCTGCAAGGAAAGTCATGTACTGCCCAAATCAGACTGTTTAACTTTATAGTACTTCTGTTAAACATATTTTAGAATATTGTTATATGATATAGGATTCTATTTGCCATCTGCTACTATTTCAATAAATCGAAAGAATTGTTTACGTAAGATTAAAATTTATTGAATTTCTGATTATTATCCACATGATATGCACACTAATCAACTTAGGCAAAAATTTAATTGTCTCTTAAAAAAGAAGAAAATGGTCTTACGTCTTGTTCTACTATAACGTTTTAAATAATACTACTTATTGTCTTATTTAACCTTCTTAGAGTTCCATATACTTGTTATCAAAACTAAGCAAAAATTATTTCGCAATAGTACTAATAAACACAATTATGTTAAAAACTTTTCTTTCCATAAATTTATTGATTTCTTTAATACATATTGTGCTAAAATAAATATTATTTTGACACCTACCAATTTTAAAGAAACCCGTTTTAATGTAGTTGACATGTTTACTCTTTTATATTCTGGTATTTTACGTCCTATACATTTTATGTTTTGTGGTTATTTTGAAGGTTGTTTCCACATAAATCGAATAATTAAATAAATAAATAAATTTGCATAAATCGGTTTGAGCAATCGAAACTATCTACCGCTTTAAAATCAAAAGAAAAATATTCTTAATATTTACATTCATAGGACAGACTTTGCACTTTGCAAAATGCTACGGCTGCCAAATCAAAACTATCTTCCAGTCTAAACGAAGACACTTTTAATGTTTACATTCATATGACAATCAAGGAAATTTTCAAAAGGCTACAGCTACAAAATCGAAAATATCTACCACTTTAAAATAAAAGTAAAACTTTCTTAATCATTAGATTCGTATGCCAGCCACTAAAAGGTGCAGTGTCGGATTTACTATGAAGCTTAACTTTGGGTCCCTGACCTAGGAGGCCTCCCAAAACCAACTTTCTAAGCATTTTTCATTTATATAGAACATGATTTTTTACACGTGTGCGCCAAATAATTTAAAAATATTTATATAAGTCCTAAAGTCCCAGATTTCGATATTACTTTAATCAGATATTTTCTTTTATAAAAAATCTCAGGAAACATACTAGTAATCTCATCATTTATTTCGTTAGATCACTATTCTTATAGGCGCTACCAGGTAGTTATTATTTTATTATTCCCTACAAAAGACACAACAGCATGTTAACAGTGAACTGGAGCAAAATATGCAATCATAAATGTGACTATAATATGCATACACATATACTTGTAGAAAAAAATTGGGGGTGGAGGAGCATAGTCAGTAGCATATTTAGAGAGGGGAACTACCAGATTCAAGCCCCCTTCCGAAAAATTTTGGCATTCCTTATATATCAATTATGTGTGTTTTTTTTTTGTGTGTGGTTTAGTTTTATAAATTATATAATTAGAATAAAGAATTGAGTTTTTTTCACATTTCTTGACTTGGTATCTCAAATAAATAAGACTATTGCTAGTAAGAAATTAGCTACAATGCATCCTGGAAGAAGGTAGGCATATGTCAGTGATGTGATTGTAATTGTTTCGAGGGCGTTATAAGCCCCTTCATCAGGTTAAAGAACAGTATGTGCCCTTAACAACAAGCAAACTTAGCGCATACTCTTGTTTAACGTGGTGAAGGGGGCTTATAACGCATTCCAAACAATATACATATATATGTATGTATATGTATGTATATACATATATATATATATATATATATATATAACTTTACTGACTTATATATATAACTTAACTAACTATATATATATATAACTTTTATATGACTTTATATATATATATATATATATATATATATATATATACATATATAAAGTCATGTATTGAATGCATCAGTGCTTTACAAGCTCTTAGTGAAATATAACTTATCTGTGGTAAGTTTTAAAAGTGAGACAATGTTCGAAGAATTTAAGTTTTTTTATTCTTATTATTTTAGTATATTTTTATATTTACTAAAATATGTTATATGAATTTGATTGTCTTACATCCTGTGCGTAAAACAAATGTTAATAATTCTCGATAAAATAACTAGGAATCAACTAAATTGACATAATGTCCTCTTTTATATATTATAAAATGTTTACTTATTTTAAGATCCATAAAGATCAATGTATGTGGATGAGTGTGAATGTTCTTCGCGATTGATATAATAAGCACTCAACTCTGAGACTCGAAATGTTGAACCAATATAAAAAGGATTATGACTTAAATCCTGACAAATTTTGGAATCAACATACAATTTATCTGTTTTTCCATGCATTTGTTTCATGACATGTATATCAAATATGTCATTTCCGACAGTCCAATTGAAATGAAATATTTCTCTCTTTACATTTTCCATCTTTGGCTAATAACTTACATTGCATAGTATTCCATTTGAGAACTTTGCGTTATTGAAAATTAATTGTCAGTGCATATTGTTTTTGAGAGAAAGATCCTGTGCCATTTTTGTGGTGTTGCACGGTTATAGATCCTTAGTGAAGAACTTTTTATTGTATTGAGCCTAAACATGGAAATTAACAAAGAGCCAATGCAACAAGTTAAATGCCTGGCAGACTAAATGTCTGAGAAAATTTTGGGGAGTATGTTGGCCTTATGTTATTATTAACACCGAACTCTACAAGAGTACTGGACAGAAAGCAATAGAGATGGGAATAAAAAAAACGTAGCTGGAAATGGGCTGGACATGTCTTAAGAACGCCACAGCATAATATCCCAGCTGTGGCACTTACTTGGGCGTCCGAGGGAAAAAGTTCTCGGGGTATACCCAGGCTGACTTGGAGGAGACTAATAGAACAAGAGGAAATTTTGATAGGATGGGCGAGCTGGTGAGAAACAAGGACTACGGCACAGGATCGACTGGGATGGCGACGCAAGCTGAAGGTCTTATGTGCCACTAGGCAAAATTGGTTGACGATGATGATGACGGTTTTAGAGAAAGTGGCAAAAAAGGCATAATTTCAATATTTATCACTTTTTTAATTAACCAAATATGTTGAAAAAAAAATTTAAACTGGCAGGACATGTAAATTAAAGATTAAAATAAGCAGGATAAAAACTGGCAGGACAGATTTTGCCGAAGGTCCACTTCTACTCAATAATAAGCCAATAATTAAAGAAGTTGGAAGGGGAAAAATGGAATGGTTTGATGGAGTTAATACCGATATGAGAAGGATCGCTATTGAAAGTCGTCATTGCATTTAAAGAAGGGGATTGGATAATCTGTGTGTCTATTTTGCATTTGAAAGAGAAAAAAATACAATTCCACTAAGTGAAATCTTAAATGAAAGTTTCTGAATCCCATGAAATTTCATGCTTGAAATAATTAAATCATATCATATTTGTGTATGACAGAGTATACAACATAAATATTTTATTTAAAAATTTTTATCTTTAAATGTGAATCTCTTGATGAATGCATGATTCAAAATCTTTGGTGCCAGCGATCGTTTCATTAATCGAAATACACTTCTTCGGATGTTGGGATTCATATTTTCTTGCATAAACTTGCTTAAATCTTGCATAAACTTACATAAACTTATATAAATTTTGCAAATAATTGCATGTTCTCCATTTAGTTTTTAAATTTACTAATAATTGCATGTTCTCCATTTAGTTTTTAAATTTACTAATAATTGCATGTTCTCCATTTAGTTTTAGACCTTTAACAGACCAATTTAAAGAAATGTACCATTCGAATTTAAAAAATTGATATGATTTTGTGGGTATTTCTCTAATTTAGTAATGAGAGCGGTAGTGGAGAGAAAAGATATGAGCCTTTACAGTAATTTATTTTTAGAATAGCCTCAAAATAATATAAAACGCAATGACGTATTGGAGACGTCGTCATTGGAGTTCGACACTTCAAATGTACAAAAAGGTTACGGTTGTAAAATTGAAACTATATATATCACAACAAAAACAAAAGAAAATATTCTTAATATGTATTAAAATTCATCTGAGAGTCGCTAAAATTTGCAAAAAGCTAAGTTTACAAAATCGAAACTATTTACTGCTTTAAAAATAAAACATTCTTAATGATTATAGTTATATGTCATAAGTTGAAATTTGCAAAATGCTACCACTGCGAAATCGAAACTATCTACCATTCCAAAAGAAAAACTTACTTAATATTTAAATTCATATGGCAGTCACTTAAATGTATAAATAATTAAAGATTCAAAAATTGAAAATATCTACCACTTCGAAAACAAAAGAAACATAATGAAATTTACATTGAAGGTAAATTTACGAAATCAGAAATTATCTACCGCTTAAAAAATAAGAGAAAAACTTTCTTAATGATTACATTTATGTGATAGAAGTCGAAATTTGCAAAATTCTACAACTATCAAATTAAGACTATCTACCATTCCAAAACCAAAAGAAAAGTTTCTTAATGAGATTAACAGTCACTTAAATGTGCAAATAATTACTGTTACGAAAATTGGAAATATCTACCACTTCAAAAACATAAGAAGCAGAAACTTAACTCAGCAATTATCACTAAAACTGTACTACTTTTAAATGTTAATGTTTGTTTTACCTGCCGACTTTTATTCTGTAAATTAAAATAGTAGTATTATTCAAATATTTAAAAAAAACTATTTCCAATATTATACCAAGTAGTGTCTCTGTATTAAGAGTCCAGCTGTCTGGAAAATTGTTTATTCCAGACATCATATAGAGGTTACTTTAGGTAGGTCTTATTAAGAAATTTTGTGCTTATTAAGAAATTTTGAAGCTCGATAGAAAGGTTTCATGCACGCTTCTTATGTTGATAATATATAAACCTTAGTTTTCTCTTATAATTTGAGTAATCACAAGGAATGTATAAACATTTTAATTAATTATGACTACATTATATTTCCCATTAATTATCAAGCTGTGTGTAAATTCATTCATATATTAACAGTTTTCGGAAAGCAGTTGAATGATGCCGCCGAATTAAGGCAATAGGAGAACCCCTGACCTATATATGTAAATAATATAATTTTCCTTACCTCTCCCACTCCTTCCGACGAACCTCAAATCATTGAATTTCGCTACTTGATTCTTCATCACAGCTGTAGCGTTTCGAAGTTCGCCGCAGTAATTATCGTCATTACCAGCCTTGATAGTGACCACTGTCCCGTCGACGACTTCTCCCAGACTGACCACTCTGAAAGCGACGGGGAGGGTCTTGTTCGACCGCCAGTGAGTGGGCAAAGCAGAACATACAACGTTCGGAGACCCCGTCTTGACCAATTCCCCGGGATGTTCGTTTAAAACTTCAGTAATAGTCCTTTCATAAGGGACGAAAAAGTCCGACATCGGCTCCCGGGAATTGACCCCACTCTCCGCCGACAAATGCATGGGGAGTCACCGTCGAAAGCTAAGCCTACCACGGTGATCCTCCTGTCGCTTTAGAAACAAATGTCAACTGTCAGAATTCAAGAAAAGTCCAAATTAAGGTAAAATTTCAGAGGATCATGTGTTTTGTGGGTTGAAAGCTGTTTTGCGTGATGAGCGCCGAACGCGAAAACGTTCGAAACGGCGTTCGACGTCAACAAGGGCGGCACGCTCTTCTGGGATGGAGGCGTAACAAAATCGTCTGCTACGAGTTGTGTATCCTTCCGCAGAGGCCGCCACTAGCTGGTTATGATGATTCCGCTGGTGAAAAGGAGTTCGGGGTGGAAACATGAAAGTTGTGGAGGGAATTCGAACGCTTATCTTACACAGAATAAAACATGTTTTTGTTAAAAGAGAAGTCAGGTATGACATCGATATTTAGATAAGGAAAGTTTTTTTTAGGAAGATATGTGTGTTGGGTTTATTTCTTTTTTCAACGTAGATCACATTTTGCGGATCTTTTGTATTCAGTAATCTTTTACTTAGTTGCAATTAAAATGTTGTAATTTATATTGTCAAGTAACGACAACGAAATGCAACTAGTCTCGGTTTAACTAAAACAAAAATTTTTCAAAAATATATTTAAAACAATTGTTTGTTGTAACGCATTATTTAAACCGGAATGAAAAAAATCATATTTTTAAATCGTGTGCTTCCTAAAGTTTATATATATTTTTTTACAAATGATACAAATTTCCTTTACGATGAAACTGCAACTAGTTTCAGTTTTCAGTAGAACTAAGAAATTTAAAAAATAAATTTTAAGGAATTTTTGTTACATCATATTGTTCAAATCGGGATGAAAAAACAATTTTTTAATCGCGTGTGCTTCTTATTATAGTTTTTTAAATTTTTTTACAAAACGTACAAGTTTCATTTATGTTCAAAATACAAATAGTATTGGTTTTTCATCCAAGTTTCGGTTTTTCGTATTAGTTTCTGTTTTCCATACTAGTTTCTGTTTTCTATACTAGTTTCGGTTTCACCTACTGCTTTCGGTGCGCCATACAAGTTTCGATGTTTTATACTAGTTTTGATTTTTCGTATTAGGATCTGTTTTAAACAAACGTTTTCAAAAATATAATTTTAAACTATTTTTCAGTTGCTTCAATTTACTTCAATTTATAGATGATAAACTTCATATTGTGCTTCATAGAACTCAGACATTTTTTTTAAAAAATCTATAACTTTTATTTGCGTTCAAAATACAACTAGTTTCGGTTTTCCGTACTAGTTTCGGTTTTCCATACTAGTTTCGGTTTTCAGTACTAGTTTTGCTTTAAAAACAAATGTATTTAAAAAGTAGAATTTTTAGCTACTTTTAAGTTGTTTCAATTTATTTGCTTTGAAAGAACCTTATACATATATAAGTATGTACTTCAAACTCACACATTTTTTTTTAATTGCATAATTTTGATTTGCGTTCAACATACAGCTGCTTTTGGTTTTCTATACATGGTCCGGTTTTCTATACTAGTTTTGCTTTTAAAACACATATGTTTTTCAAAAATAGAATTAAGCTAATTTTCAGTTGTATCACATTATTCGTATCCTGACATGAAAAAAAATCTATATTTTTTAAGTGTGTGCTCTTTAAGACATTATTTTTAAATGTATAATATTTTCGAAGTTACGTTCAAAATATAACTGGTTTCGGTTTACCATCAAATGTAACACAATTTCAAACTTTCTTGTACCCCGTTATCTGAAACTAGATACCAGGACGTCATATTTTGAAAATTATACTTTCTAACTCTTAAAAAATTAATTTTTTAAACGGTAAATTTGCTTTAAGTTAAATTGTTTTGCATAGAATTTTAGCTTTAGTCAATAAAACAATTAGTTTCATTTTAAATACTGACGTTTTTTAATGACTCTTTCTTTTGTCATTATGTATATTTTGATTTATGTATTTTAATATTTATAACTATACAGAATATTTTCAAATCAATGTAAAACTTTTCGAAAACTATTATAGTTTCGATAACAGTCAAAAATGAACAAATAAAATTTGCTTTTACGCATTCTTAGATATTCTCGAAGAACATCATTTTATAATGAAAGTAACATAGTCAATTGTACCGTAGACATTTTTAAATAATCAATTTTAATTCAGTGGATTATCTAATTTTATGATATCTTTCCGAAAAATAAAGGTTTAAAATATTCCATCCGCGAGTTTTTCGTATAACTATTGTTTTTATTTGACATTTCTTCTTTCTATCCTAAATACAACTACTTTCTGTTTCCTATATAATTCATGTATTTGGATGTGAAACATTTATTATTATTTTTTTTCCCATCCAGATTTTTCAAGCAAAATCTCCTTTCTCTATACTGCGATTTTCTGGTACAGAAATTTTTCACACGGTATAGCTTTCATTGTAATTCAAAACACAACCACTTTCGGTTTTTACTTTGGAATTTTTCTTTCCATTTTTTCCCCATACGTAACGTTTTCATACAAAAACTATATGATGTTTTATATGATGTACTTTTTCTCATGTATCATTTTTCATATAAAAATTACATGTATAGTTATGTAATTTACTTTTTCTTGTATGGATAGAAATTTATACAGTTTCTATCTTCCTTCGAGCCACAAGTAGGATAGTTTTCAACAAAATTCGTGTTTTACGAGAACAAGTAGGATCGTTTTTCAACAAAATTCGTGTTTTACGAGAACAAGTAGGATAGTTTTCTAACAAAATTCGTGTTTTACGAGAACAAGTAGGATCGTTTTTTAACAAAATTCGTGTTTTACGAGTTCAAGTAGGATCGTTTTCCAACAAAATTCGTGATCTACCAGAACAAGTAGGATCGTTTTAAAACAAAATTCATGGTCTACGACATTTTACTTTATTTTTTTCAAATCATTGATTTTTCAAACAAAACCTTATTTTTGTATGATGCTTTTCGGAATCAATAACTTTTTCCAAACTATATAATTTCCATTTTCTTCCAAAACTGAATTTCTGTACAAACCACTTTTAATTTTAATATCAATCATGATAAACATTTTATTCTTAGAAACTGATAAAAGTCAAAATTGTATTAGAGAATACATTTCAAGAAATCACTATTCCTTCATTGAAACAAATATACGAAGCGACAAAAATGCGAAAGCATCTATCCCAATTTAGAGTATTCTCATTGATTTAATTGCAACGAATGTTCAAAAGTAAATGAAGCTATAAATATGCAATGAATTATAATTACAAGTGAACTTGTGCACGGAGAAGGAAATGCTGAATAAAAATTTATTTTAAATAAAAAGTAATTTGTATCAATTGCTTTATATTATTTTCGCGTTAAGTGTCTTAGAACATTTAAGACAGTTTTGAGTTACATTGATTGTATGCAGAAAATTAAGTAGAATGTGGCTCATTTCTACATTCTCATACCTAAATTCTAAGTAATTAAGTAGCTTGTGATACTTTTTTGAAGAAAAAATTAGAAAATCTGTATTGTTGGGCCAAATGATTACAATTTTAGAATGTTACCCTTCATTTTAAAGGGTTTGAAAAAATCTATTCATTGATACTTTGACAATGTACCCCCGAGGGAGGGGGGGGGCTAATGATGTCACGAGCACAAAAATTGCATCACGGCAATTTTTTCATTATAATGATTGAAATTGTCAAGTTTCGTGAGATCTATCTGCCTGTGAAGATAATTTGGTATAGCAAGAAGAGAGATCCATACACATCTTTTTGGAAGAAATTTTAATTGAATATTTTGAATAACAATGTCATTTAGAATAATATAGGAATGTGCACATGATTGTGAATTTTAAGTTTCTTTATATTATTATATTCCGTACGAAGAAAGGGTATACTACTGGTATACCTGTTTTATAAATTATATCGTAGTAATTGTTTTTTGACTGGATTATATCAATTACGGCCTTCGGGTTTAAAGATTCCGGAGTTTATAGATATTTTCAATTTATAACATTATCTGTATTATTTTGGCAAATATTTTTAAGACTATTATATTGCAGTATGTGTATATCATCCAAAACACGGATATATCTTCTAATTGCGTGAATAGGAATAGTACGGGTACTTCCAATACAATTTTAGCGCTCAAATTTTAACATACATTGATTCAATTGATTCAAATTTTAGATTTTTACTTTCCTTATATACATAATGTATAAGAAAAGTATTATGACAGGGTCGAATTCGAGTTTTCGTCGGGAGAGCACGTTTCAAGCATCCCTGATCACGAATCGAACATTTTTAAGCTGATGTCTATGTGTGTGTGTGTGTGTGAGAGTGTGTGTGTGTGTGTGAAAGTATGTGTGTGTGTGTGTGTGAAAGTATGTGTGTGTGTGTGTGTGTGAAAGTATGTGTGAAAGTATGTGTGTGTGTGTGTGTGTGTGTGTGTGTGTCAGGGAATCTGTGGAGACGCTATCTCACGAACGAATGGAGCGATTCGAATGAAATATGGTACAAAAATCACAATCCGTGAATACTGGAAGCCTATTGTTTTTAAACGCAATCGGATGTTCAGAACCTCCCTAAATTTTATTGTAAAATTTTGAAAAAATCATCAAAAAATGAAAACCTTTAATAAAGAAACGCAAATAGCCATTTATAGAAAACGATTGACATAAACTTTAGAACGCTAACACGAACCGTTCTCGAGATATTGCACATTTTTCACATAAATGTATCAAAAAACCCCATAAGTTAAAAAATATATTAACTGTTGAGAGACATGTTTACTTTTCATATGTAAGATCATGCGATAAAATTGGTGACATCATTCTCGTGGATCTAGCTCGTTCCGTTCATGAGAAAAGATACTTCGAGTAATACTTTTGTATCTGAACGCCAATAGTCATTTATCTGTCATAAGAATAACTTATTTCTCCGTCCAATACGCTTGGCGAGATTTTGGCGACGTATTTGGCGGAATGTCGCCAACTTGACGACTTTTTCATATGTTGCCAAATTAACGAAAATATCGCTATTTGCATAAAAATGACGCTAAATCAATGAAAATGACGACTAATTGATGAAAATTCAATATCTTGGAAAGAATATAAGTATCTACTATGAGAATAACCTATTTTTTTGGCTGTAAAAGTAGTAAATTTATTGCATTATATAAGGAAAGTCATGTGCTGCCGACATCAGATTTTTTGTAAATGTGTTTACATACAGGACTAAGGTGTTTTATTCTTCAGATCTGCCTGTAAAGATAATTTTGTATAGCGAGAACAGATATTCTTAAACTTCTGTTTGGGACTATTAATTTAAATATTTTAATAGAATATTTTGAATAACAATGTCAATGATTGTGAATTTTAAGTTTCTAAATATTGTATATTCCATATGATGAACGGGTATACTGCTAGTATATAGAATGTAAGTTAGTCACTATAGGGTAAACCTAAATATTTTCGCTGGTTCAAAAATATTTTTGCAAGAGGTTATGTTATTGAAATTTAGAAAATTTTGTAATAGCTAAGTGCAACATTGCATTGGATAGAAATATACTTAAATACAGACTAAATCTCAAATTCTAAATCTTAAAAGCTTCTATTGAACCTAAATATGATAGAAACATATTTAGGTTCAATATAAGCAATTGTACCTGAAGTATAATTAGATACCGAAAATGTTGTTTTAGCTGCACAGTTTTTTAATAATTTATTGCACCAGTAATGTTCAGCGCAAGTATGTGTTCCATAATATTCCACCAGTTTGTTTCACAAATAGCAAAACTCTATAAAAATATTTCTTTATATTGTGTTTAGAACAAAACTGCATGCGAATAAAAATTATAGATTTATTAGAAAGAAAAAATGTGTTCTTATAATATATACTTTAAGAGATATAAAACGTTGAATATGATGAATATTTTCCCATTTTCAAAATTTTATATATCCTACGATTTCTTTCAGATTAAGTTATCTCTTCTAATAGTTATAATGCAACAGTGTAGGACAAGCGAGCAAAATAAATTTCATGGACAAATACGTATCAACACAATTTAAACGGCTTAGATCGTATGATAAATGTGTCAAATATTGAAAATGCTTCTTTTTCACTTTCCCTATAATACATGCAGTATGTAAACAAAAAGGATTCTGTAAGATAACAAAAATCGTCCATCATATTTTGATAAATTTCTGCGTTTTGAGAATCGTTAATTACTTTCCCTGTAATACATGGTATAGGGAAAGTATTGGAATCATGCCGAAAATCGCAATTCGAGGTTTCGATGGATCTACCTGGTTCGGGACCTCTAGAATACGATAAAACGATTTTTAGCATGACGTCTGCGTGTGTGTCTTTGTATGTGTCTGTCTGTCTGGCTTTACAGATATTTTATCTACTCTAACTGAAAAACTATCTGACCGAATTTCATGAAATTTGGTAAGTCCCTTGTGGATGAGCCTGGTGCTAATTAGATTTTGGTACGATTCGGGATAAAAAAAAAACTGCCTTTTTTTGGCGAAATGGTCTGCAAAAATTGCTATTTCCACTCTAGCTAAAAGACTAATAAATCAAATTTCAAGAAATTTGGTAAATAAATCACCTGTAGATTGACCTCGCGCTGATTTTGGTACGATTCGGTAAAAAGCAACCTGCTTTTTTTGCAAAATGGGCTGTAAAAATCTTTAAATCTAAAAGTGAAAAGCTACGTATAATCAAATATATCAATTAAATGTATTTTATAAGTAATTTTTGACGACGAAAATAATACCAGCCCCATTACTCTGAAATTGCCGTCCATTAGGTATTTAAGTTTTTTCGCACTTTCGCTACGCCATCTTTCTTTGAAAATAAATTGAGTTGCCAAATGGAAACAAAAATTGAATTAAAAGGGCAAATTCAGAGTAATTTAAAATAATTATGGCTGTTATTTTGTGCAATTAAACCCAATTTAATGAATTATTGAAGAAATAAAGATAACGTGAATATGGGTCTGCAGGGAAAGTCATGTGCTGCTCACATCAGATTTTTTTTGTAATAATGTCTGAGTGTATCTAATTGTCTATCATTCTATGAATCCATAAGCAGACGATAAGATGATATAATAAAATATGTCTGTTTGTTTGGCCGTCAATGTGTGCTTTCTTTGATGGAAAATCTAAATTTCGGCCAGAACCAAAAGTCGGTGCAGTGACACTATAGACCCCGTCGAGTTTTTCATTCCCTTAATTCGAATTAGTTTAAAATATATTAACTTTTGCAACCGAAAACTCCTATTTTCCACTATTTCGTCAAATCTATTTATCCATTGCAGTTGTTGTTTACCGTTCTCGCGTTCCAGCTGGAGGTGGTCTGCGAACGATATCTTACATTTTCTGTCTAGACATTGACTGCAATAAATTTGGCGATTTTCTCAATTCGTGAATTTAAAAAATAACATTTAATTTGTGGATCAGAGAATTTTTTTAATATTGTAAGACTGCTCTGAAAACGTGATTTTAAATCGGATGAAAACTCGCTAAGATAATAATTAATTTTGCGAAATTCTAAATTCGCGAACTTGAAAAATAACTTTTTAATTTGTGGAACATAAACTTTTTAATATTATAAGTGTGCTCTGAAAATTAGATTTTAAATCGGATGAAAAGTCGCTGAGATAACAATTAATTCTGCGAATTTCTAAAGTCGTGAATTTGAAAATTAACTTTTTAATTTGTGAAACATAGAATTTTTTTAATATTACAAGTGTGTTCTGAAAATTTGATTTTAAATCGGATGAAACTAGCTGAAGTAACAATTAATTTTGCAAATTTTACTTCTGAGTATTTTCATTATTTGTGTTTATTTAAAAGCAAATCCAACTTCTTGAATACCGGTTTTCTAACGTCGCGAATAATATATAGGAAAAAGCATACAAGATATTTTTGGTCGTTCTGTTCCCGAAGGACGAACCAGATGGTTGAACGTATGCGTTGCGAATTGCAGCACGCTTATTTAAGGCGTATCAAAAGAACTTATTTAGAGCGTATCCTAAGTAGAGTATCTACATTATATAAGTGGCAGGCGCTACTTTAGAAACGATACAATGGCTAGCTATTCTGTTATAATCTCAAACAAGAAAGATCAATCATGCTTAAATCTTTGATTATGAAACACTTTCCAACTTCAATGCAATTTTATTTAAAAAAGTCTAAAATGCAATACATTCCTCGGTAATATTTTAAAACTTATCACAATACTACATTAATTTATTATATTTGAAAACTTAAACCTTCATTGAAGAAAATGAACTTCATTCAAATGACGGCATTGTAATATAAATTGCCTGGTTTAAATATATCTAAAATGCAATACATTCCACGGTAATGTTTTTAAAACTATCATAATACTACGATAATTTATTATATTTGAAAACTTCATCGAAAACTACTGAAATTAATTCAAATGACGTCATAGAAAAAATAACACGAATGGATCTCTCTATAAAAACAGCATTTCATTCATAACTTTCTCCCATTCATTTCATTCATCACAATACTATAATAATTTATTTTATTTAAAAATTAAGACCATGGAGCTACAAGTAATTAAACTCTATGCTTAAAATGTCATCGAAAAAATCGTCCTTCTCTTTATAAAATCAATTAATACTTCATTTATATCAGCCATGCAGACTCCATGGGATAAATTATTTTGTGTTAAAGAAATACAGCAATTCTAATACAACTCATTCTACATATTTGGCTGTTTACATTTTACATAAGTGAAAAATAGGCTTCGTTGTAGAAATAGTCAAATTTGGATAATCAATTAAACTCATATATTGTATTTGCGTTGTTTCAGTATGTAGATGCACAGAATTTCAGCAAAAACAAAGTAGTTTTAGGACGGATACAGCACTCAATATGAATTAAAAAGAACTTAAAAAATCACGATTTTGAAACAAGATGGATGCCATATATCATTTTGAAGTGGGTCACGTGATCTTTTCATATCATGGTCACGTGATCGTTTCATATAAGAGGTGTAATTACTATTTTAACTTTTATTTAAAAAACTACCGAATATATTTCGCTGAATTTTTTTTTATATATTTTATGGAACAATTTGAATATTTCTTAAAATTTTCGAAGCAATTTGTGAATTTTAAATCCGCTTAAAAAATGTTTGAAAAATTAGGTTCAATAGGGCTCAATGTATTTCATTTTTTCACCTCGGATTCAATCCAAAACTGATTGGGTGATATTATTCATTTATATTCCCATAGGTGCTACAGATTGGCTGAACAACATACTAAAATTTCATTTTGATTAAGTCATTTTTACGGCAATTATCGTGCTAACGGACAGACAGACAGACAGACAGAATGAACAAAGTCATAAACACTTTTCAACTTTGTTGTAAAGTGTTAATAAAAAGAGCTATTTAAATATGCTACTTAATAAATATAATATATACGAACATTTTCGATCGTTAGAGAGATAACGCTAAAAGATTAAAATCTCCAACTGTTTATTCATTTTGAGTTTGACACAAAAATATTAAAAACATGTTATAAAGACTAGCCTTGATAATAAAAATTTTAAAAACTGCCAATTTAATGTTGTAATTAAAGTATATTATAATTTGATCGCGAAAATAAATATTTCGCTAATCAACAGCATAAAAATTTTGAAACAATATATATTAACTATCTATAATAAATTCTAAGCGATACTATCAATTCATTTGTGTTTAAAATTACTATGTCAGTGAATACGTATTACTGCGAATTATTACGTATTACTACGTCAATTAATTTCTATTAAGAATTACATGAATCCACTCATTCCATGATAATTGCGGTCAATTTTAATCCATAGCAAAAAAAATCTGATGTGGGCAGCACATGACTTCCTTATATGATGCAATGAATTTACTACACTTACAGTAAAAAAAATACAGATTATTTTTATAGTAGATAGTTATTTATATTCTTTTCAAGATATTGTATTTTCGTCAATGAGTCGTCTTCTTCCATTTCGTCATCATCAATAAGTAATATTGCTCATTGATTTAGTGCCATTTTTATGCATTTGGCGAGTTTTTCGTTAATTTAGCAACATTTAAAAAAGTCACCAAGTTGGCGACATTCCCCCAAATTCGTCGCCAAAATCTCGCCAAGCGTTATGGATGAAGAAATAAGTTATTCTTACAGCAGATAAATGACTATTGGCGTTCAAATGGAAAAGTATTAACTCAAAGTATCTATTTTCATGAATGGAACGAGCTAGATCCGCGAAAACGATGTCACCCAATGCATCGCATGGTATTACATATGAAAAGTGAACATGTTTCTCAATATGAAATATATATATTTTTTATTTTATATGACATTTTGATAATTCTTTTGAAAAATGTGCAATATCTCGAGAACGGTTCACGTTAGCGTTCTAAAATTTATGTCAATCGTTTTCTAATGAAACATTACGTAAGAAATGTCTATTTGCGAAACTTTATTAGCGGTTTTGACTTTTTGACGATTTTTTCAAAATTTCACTCGAAAATTCGGGGGGATTCTGAACATTCGATTGCGTATAAAAACAATAAGCTTCCAGTGTTTACGGATTGTGATTTTTGTACCAAATTTTGTTCGAATTGGTCCATTCGTTCGCCAGTTATCGTCCCCACAGACTCACTGACACACACACACACACAGACATCACTTCAAAAATATTTGATTCGTGATCAGGGATGCTTGAAACGTGCTCTCCCGTCGAAAACTCGAATTCGAATTTTCGACCCCGTCACAATATTTTCCTTATACATTATGTATATAAGGAAAGTAATAGAATGAATCCGTATACATTAATAAGATATAATAACTTATAAGCGATAATGTCAATAAATGTCTAATTAAAATTACTTATAAAGAATCCACTCATAGTTGCCATTTTTAACACTTTACAACACAGTTGAAATGTGTTTATGACTTTCTTCATTCTGTCTGTCTGTCTATCTGTCCGTTCACACGATATCTGTCGTAAAAATAACTTTATCAAAATGAAATTTTAGTATGTTGTTCAGACGGTCTGTGGGACCTACGGGAATATAAATAAATAATAACACCCAATTAGTTTGGACTGAACCTGGGTTGAAAAAATGAAGTAAATTGAACCCCATGGGACCTAATTTTTCAAACATGTTTTAAGCGAAGTTAAAATTCGAAAACTGCTTCGAGAATTTTAGGAAATATTCAAAAATATAAAGAAAATTTCAGCAAAATATATTCGGAAGTTTATTAAATAAAAATTAAAATAATAATTACACACATATTATAAGAAGAGGTCACGTCACCCATTTCAAAATAAAATATGGCATCCATCTTGTGTCAAAATCGTGATTTTTAAAGTACTTTTTAATTTATATTTAGTGTTGTATCCGTCCTAAAGCTTCTTTATTTTTGCTCAATTTCTGGGCATCTATATTCTGAAACAACGCAATTACAATATATTTGAGTTTAAATGATCATCAAACTTTGATCATTTATTTCTACAGCGAAGCCTAATTTTCACTTATGGAGACTGTGAACACATTCAGCTGTAAGATTAGTTGTATAAGAATTGCTGAATTTATTTAACGCAAAATTATTTAGCTCTGGAATCCATTGTACCTGCTGGCAGCAGCTGCAATGTTTCTGTCGGCGATTTCCATGGACGGCCAATGCCTGCAAAGGGGGATCAAACTGTTTGGGATAGGGTATGTCAAATACCTGTCTATTTGGGAGGTTCGTCGTTTGAGATGGACGCTGTCCCACCCGTAAGCAGAACGCTGAATGCATTTTTTTTCGAAACGGAATTTTCAAAGGTTTTACATTTTTAAAATGCTCCATGGGTCTTAATTTTTGTCTGAGATGCATAAAATTTGGCAAGAAGACACCTCTCATACTTTTAATGAAACTGTGTATGCATTTTATAATTGGACTTTATGAAGGCAATTAAAAGTGAATAAGATCCTAATTAAATGATGAAAATTAAATTTTAATGCAGAAAAATATTTTTATAAAAATTAGCTTTCTAAGGGATTCAAAAATGAATACCCCAATTTGTTCATAATGTGTTTTTGAGTGATCATAATGTAAAATTAATCAAAAATGTGAACAAATGGCACGCAAGGAGCATTTTCAAATTTTCGTTAAAAAAAATTAAATTAAAAAAAAAATACAAAATTGTAACAAAATTGAAAAACAATTAATGGTATTGTATATAGTAATGTTAAGAGGGATATTTATACAAATTTTCACATTTTTAAGTCAATAAATAAATAAAAAAAATTTCAACGTCCGCCGTCCCCTTAAGAAGAAACCAAAACATGTTAATAAATCAACATCAGAGAGAGAGACTTTTGACCTCATCTCTGTAATTTCCCTTTACATATACAATGCATCAAAAGGGAACATAGAAATAACTTCCTAAAAATCACCCAATAAAGAAACGCTTTAGTCATTCACGTACATAAAACCTTTCTCTTATTCAGTATAACATTTCGTGACCAACATCATAAATCAACAGTACGTCATCCACGAGTGCATCAATCATCGCCACTCATTGATGAACTCTTATCTGTAATCTAACAAGCCAACAACCGCACGAACCGGTTGAGTTTATTCTGCATGTCGTACACATTTATCCCATGTTACCGTGTAATACCTTGTGTAGTCCATTCATCCAGTGTGTTTTAATTTGTGTTCAATGTCCAATGTCTTATGCTTTAACTGCAACCGTGATCAAAACTCTTCAGGGAAGTTAGAAACGAGATAGTTCATGTACTAGCATCGCCCAAAAAGAATTCTGATGTGGGCACCACATAACTTTCCTTATGTAATGCAATTAATTTACTTCTTTCACAGCGAAAAAACGATGTATAAGGTCCACGGCAGAGTGTTTTTTAACGTTGAATTGTACATAAGATTCTTTTTTGAATGACAACATGTAAAACTATTTTGAAGTTCAAAATAAACTTGTATTTTTCGAAACTCTAAATTAAAAATCATCAATATTGATAGCATCAGCAATAAGCAATGTTGTCCAAAAAGTATTTTAATACTTAATTCATCAATTTTCATCGTGTCATTTTTGTAATTTTGTCCATATTCTTGTCAATCTAAGGCGACATATAGCCAAGTTGGCAGTATTTCGCTAAATGAGTTGCAAAATTTATCGCCAAGCTTTAAACGCAGACCGAGAGAAGAACTTTTCTATATATCAATGAATATTGAGGAATTGAAGGCCGTAAAATTCAAAACTACTATACAGATATCTTCTTTAGCGAATGGAACGATTTAGAGATACGAAAATGATGTTAACAAATATGTAGTACTATTGCATAAAGAATGGACATATTTCCCGATAGTTAATGTTTTTTTTCCTGAAATATTTCCGACCCGCCGTAAAACGTTTCCGTGGGAGGAGGTCCTTATAGTTGCACTAACTCTTCTGTCATAACACTTCTGTTCTGCTTTCTCACCAAATTTCAGAAACCCGCTTTCAAAATTATCATTCCTGAGCCTTAAAGTGACGCTTTGATTTTCTAACCATTGGTGGAAATTTATCTATTATAATTTAAGTTAGATTTTTACTTTCCCTTCAATACATGGTAATGAATAGGGAGAAAACTGGAATCATGCCGAAAATCGAATTTTCGACGGATCTATACGTTTTGACAACCCTAGAATACGCAAATCAATTTTAACGTGGCGTCTGTGTGTGTGTGTCTGTGCGTCTGTCTGTCTGTCTGTGCAATGTATGTATCCACTCTAACTAAAAAATTAATGGATCAAATTTTACAAAATCTGGCAAATAAGTTACTTGTAGGTTACCCTGGTGCTGATTAGATTTTGGTACGATTCGAAAAAATATAACTTACTTTTTTTTGCGAAATGACCCGCAAAATTCGTCAAAATCTAAAATAAGAAACTATGTATGCTCAAATATAATCATTAAATGCATGTTTTATACGTAATTTTTAGCGATAAAAAAATAAGACCAACCCCATTACACTAGGCCTAGCCGTTCTCGAGATATTTTAGTTTTTTCGCATTTTCGCTACACCACTTTTGAAAATAAGCCCAGTTACCAAATGAGAACGAAAATTGAATTTTTTAAAGTTCAAAATTCAGTGTAATTTTAAATAATTATGGGTGTTATTTTGTGCAATTAAACTGAATTCAATCAATTATTGAAGAAATAAAAACATACGTAGATATGAGTCTGCAGGGAAAGTCTTGTGCTGCCTACATCAGACTTTTTTTTATAAGTCCAAGTCCCCTTCCACATGTCGTAAGAATCAGAAAAATTAAAATACTTTGAATTGGCTATAGTTTTGCCAACGCAAAGCGTCTTTCAGTAAACCCGATCCCTATAAGACAACGGACATCACCATAACAACTTGCCAATTGCATGTCTGAGGAGAGAGTCCATATCCTATTCCTTTTGCGTGCAAAATGGGACATCCATATATCTTGATAAAGCACAGAGCAGCATTAGAATATTGGTTTCTCCATGGAACACTATCTATAAAAAATTCGACGTGGGCAGCACATGACTTTCCCTGCAGACTTATATTCACGTTCTCTTTATTTTAATTAAATTTAATTCACTTTTAATTAAATTTTCGTTCTCATTTGATAACTGGACGTATTTTCAAAGGTGGCGTAGAGAAAATACGAAAAAACTAAAATATCTCGAGAACGGCTTGTCCTAGTGTAATGGGGTTCATCTTATTCCTTTCTTCGTTAAAAATTACGTATTAAACAAGCATTTATCGGATATATTTGAGCATACGCAGTTTTTTATTTTAGATTTTGGCGATTTTTGCGGGCCATTTTGCAAAAAAAGCAGGTTACTTTTTTCGAATCGTACTAAAATCTAATCAGTACCAGGGTGTCCCACAAGTGACTTATCTACCGAATTTTGTGAAATTCGGTCCATTAGTTTTTCAGCTAGAGTGGATACAAGCTTTTGCGGGCCGTTTCGCAAAAAAAGGCGGGTTCTTTTATCCCAAATCATACACAAAACTAATCAGCACTAGATTCGCCCACAAGTGACTTACCAACCAAATTTTATGAAATTCGGTCTTTTAGTTTTTTAGTTAGAGTGGATGCAAAATCTGCACAGACGAACAGATAGATAGACAGACACACACACAGACGCCACGCTAAAATTAGTTTTATCGTATTCTAGAGGTTTCGAAACGTGTAGATCCGTTGAAAACTGGAGTTGCGATTTTCGGCATGATTCCAATACTTTCCCTATACAGTACCATGTATTGCAGGGGAAGTAAAATGAATTTGAACATCCATTTATCTGTTTGTCTGTTCATGTCATCATCGCCGGAGAACGGCTGTACCGCATATCAGGAAATCTAGATAGACTAATTAGAGTCCCACTTAAAACTTAGATGTCCATATGCCCTTTTGTCTGTCTTAACGATCCTCTGAATTTTTGCTCACTTTGAACATAAACAAATCGTTATAAAGCTTTTAAAAATATCGACGGTGGCTCCAGTCCTATAAAGTCAAAATATTTTTGTGTCAAAAACATTTTGTAACATAAAACTCCAGAAAAGTTTATTCGATTTTTTCAAATTCATATGTTTTAATTACAGGCTCTCAAAGCACTATATAGCCAGAGACGATATTGAAGAGGGGGCTGGAGAGAAATTCAAGGGGCACAACAGTCTCAACAAGGAAGGACTCCCCAAAATCACAATGAATCGTTAGCATTTATAAACCATTATTACACATTTCAATTCATATAAATTATTTGCAAATAATTTCATATTTATATTTGCAAGCTATCGACTGATTATTAATATACATATAGCTATCAATATTAATATATAATAATTACATTTGATTTGTTGTTGTTGTGTTGTTGCTTATCCTCCAGTATCTGAAGAAGTCAGACGAGATCCATAAGTCCGTTGACTCTCAGAAAGTCGAGCACAAGAAGTGGATCGCAATAGATATCCTCACTGGAGAGACCCATGTAATCCATTATATGCTCTGTAGAAGCCTGATGGTCGTGGCACTCGATGCAGGCGGCGAAGACCTCCCTGCCCTCATTAAAAGAGAGGCGCTTGATGTGACCGCTAGCTAGTCTAGAAAGTACAGTCTGGGAGCCTCTATCACACGGGAGATCTAGGGTCAATCCCGGCCTTTCACCCATAAACCAATGATGGGTGGGAGAGGGGGCTCTCTCCGGTCCATCAAAATTTTTGACTTCTCTCAAGAATATAATTCCAGATAAGTCAATGCGGAAGAGGAAAGGGTGGAACCACTGCAGCCCTCCTTAGCAAGTTTATCCGCCACCTCATTACCATGAATGTCTACATGAGAGGGAATCCACTGGAAGTGGACATCATGATTTAACGAAATCAGTTTTAGTCTAAGCAGAATAGAGACACTGGTTCTGTCACCTACAAGTATCCAATTATTAAGGTGGTGGAGGGAGCTGCGGCTATCAGATAAAATCCATAAGTCGCCATAATCCTTCTCTGGGACAATAGCCTTGAGTCCCAGGTCTATTGCTATCAATTCACTTCAGAAGACTGAGCAAAAATTAGGATTACGACGAGAAAGAGTCAAATTGTTTCGAGGGATCTCAATAAAAATGCCACTACTCGCAAGATCATCAGTTTTACTGCCATCAGTATATATCTTAATGGCATTTTTAGGTATATGACTTAAGTTTTCCAAGGTCAGTTGCCTGAGGAGTTCAGAAACAAAGTCTTTCTTGTTGACTTGAGAGTTTAAGTTAAAGTGCAAGTAGACTCTTGAGAGTACCTCTGCAGGATTCAAGGAGCATTGCAAAGAATGGGGTTCAATTAGGTAGGCCTAGGGAGGCAACTTGGCTGAAAGGGCTGTTTTCCTCTAATTTTAATGTAATGCAATTGATTTTAATGTAAGCATTAGTTAGTAATAAAGTTGTTAATAATTTGTTGAAACATTCTGAAAGTTAATACAAGTTAATGCTTAATATTAACTCTTACCTACTTATCAGTTGAATTCGACTCTATAATGTATAACAGTGAACTACACAATAGTATCCTAAATACTCGTGTCATAATTTTTAAACGAAATATGTAAATAAATTGATCTTTAGTATAATCACAAATTCAGCTAAATTGAAAAAAAACTTTAAAAATAAGTAATTTTATAAAGAAAACTCAAAGAAAATTTGTATGCAAAATTTGAATGATACTTTACATGAAATTTCATATCACTACTTAAAATTTAATATTTTATCAGGGGGGCTGAGTATACCTCTTTTGGGGGGATGCTTATTGGCTTAGCTTTGGGGGGATGCTATGTCCCCTACCTGACAATGGCTCTGTACCACAGGCAGACAGACAAGCATACGGACATCACTCTCTGGCCACTCAAATAGCGGCTGTAAACACTAAGGTCAGTCGAGTGGTTTGGGTATTCGACAGACATCACTCTAAAATAGAAAACACGTGTTTAGGATGTTTTAAATCATACATTGACATCAAAGACTCGAAATCAAAAATTTGCGTCAAAACAATACTTTCTCTATACTCTCTAGTATGAGCAAGTAAATGTATTCCAATAAAATGGAAACCACATTCCCTGACGAAGTCCTTCATGCATATATATTTTGTTAAGAATTCTTTATTGAGGCGTCGCAGCTACGTAGTCTTATCTCTTCCTCGCAAAATAAAAACAAATCTTAGTTTTTCCCAAACTGCTTAGCTCTCTTCTGCATGCCCCTGTTCCAGTATAATTAGATATTCGTATTCGGCGTCCGTTCGCAGTTCATTGTTTGGGCCGTTTTTACGGTGTATGCGGTCTGCCGCCGCAACGACACACCATTGTTTGAGTGAACGGATCTGGAGAAACTCATCCTGCAATGCGACCCGTCCAGAGGGACCAACAACAAATGACATTATTTTATTTTTAGATTTAATGCACGGTTCCTGTGACAATCCTTAAGATCTTCTTGCATAATAAAAGAAGATATATGCGTCTGTAGCAAAAAAAATCTGATGTAGGCAACACATGACTTTCACTGAAAACTTATAATCACGTTATCTTTATTTTAATTAAATTTAATTCACTTTTAATTCAATTTTCGTTCTCATTTGATAACTGAACTTATTTTCAAAGGTGGAGTAGAGAAAATACTAAACAACTAAAATATCTCGAGAACGGCTAGTCCTATTGTAATGGGGTTGGTCTTATTCTTTTCTTCGTTAAAAAGTACGTATTAAACAAGCATTTAATGGATATATTTGAGCATACGTAGTTTTTTAGTTTAGATTTTGGCGATTTTTGCGGGCTATTTTGCAAAAAAAGGCAGGTTATTTTTATTTCAAATTGTACCAAAATCTAATCAGCACCAGGGTGTCCCATAAGTGATTTATCTACCGAATTTTTTGGAATTCGGTCCATTAGTTTTTCAGCTAGAGTGGATACAAGCTTTTACGGGCCATTTCGCAAAAAAAGGCGGGTTCTTTTATCCCGAACAGTTCCCAACACTAATCAGTACCAGATTCGCCCACAAGTGACTTACCTATCAAATTTTATGCAATTCGGTCAATTAGTTTTTTAGTTAGAGTGGATACAAAATCTGCACAGACAGACACACAGACGGACACACACACAAACGTCACGCTAAAAATGATTTTTTCGTATTCTAGAGGTCTCGAAACGTGTAGATCCGTCGAAAACTCGAGTTGCGATTTTCGACATGATTCCAATACTTTCCCTATACATTACCATATATTGCAGGGAAAGTAATATAAGCATCGTACGACGATGAAATTTGGTGCACAGGTACTTCAGGTCCCAAGAATGTGCACATTGGCGTTATATATATATATATATATATATATATATATATATAGTTATTTTATGCTTTAGCATTTTCACACAAACCGGTTCCTTAGTGATTGAAAATGTTATCACAGATTTTTTATCTTATCATCATCGGAAAAACAGAATAATATTTTTTTCTAACGATGTTAGAACAGAATACGTAGAATAATTCATTTATATCTATTTATTTTCTTAACCTTTTGCTTACGGGTGGGACAGCGTCAATCTCAAACGAAGAACCTCTCAAAAAGACAGATATTTGACATACTCTATCCCAAACAGTTCAATCCCCTTTTGCAGACATTGGTGTCCATGGACGCGTAAATGCCTGCAAAGTGGAATCGAACTGTTTGGGATAGGGTATGTCAAATACCTGTCTTTTTTATATCTATCCTTTATATCTATTTATTTTCTTAACCGTTTTCTTACGAGTGGGACAGCGTCCATCCCAAACGAAGAATCTCTCAAAAAGACAGGTATTTGATATACCCTATCCCAAACAGTTCAATCCCCCTTTGCAGACATTGGCGTCGATGGAAGTGTAAGCAAATGCCTGCAAAGTGGGATCGAATTGTTTATGTGTTGTTGCTAATCTCCCATCTGGTGTAACGGAGTCAGATCAGATCATTAAAACCGTTGACTTTAATAATATCCGATGCCAAAAGGGGAGAACCATAAATGTCCTCCCTGTCCAGCCCGAGACATTCCAAAATATGTTCAGGCGAAGCCTGGACTTACCGGCACTTAGTGCAAATGGGAAAGTCTTTGGCCTCCGGAATACAACAGGCCTTTCAAGTGTCCACTGGCTAGCCGGGTTAGACAAGTATTGAGTTGCTGTCACAAGGAAGAGACAGAGAAACTCCTGGTCTATTTCCCCTATACCAGCAGTGAGAGGGAGGCAGAAGCCATTTGTCCTTGTTTTGGGCCTTTTGCCTCGAGAATAGTTCCAAGTAAGTAAGCTCCTCGTCAGCAGGAAAAGGAAGATCCAGTCCCTCCCTAGCAAGGGAATCCGCCAGTTCGTTTCCGTGAATATCCACATGGGACGGGATCCACTGAAAGTGTATTTCATGCTGGTGGGAGATGATTTTTACTTTCTGGAGGATAGATAAGCTGGTTTTATCTCCAATGTGGATCCAGTTTTTAAGGTGTTGAATAGAGCTACGGCTATCAGATAGTATCCAGATACCTCCATAGTTGCCCGCACTCATTATAATCTCAAGTCCCATATCGATTGCTTGTAATTCGCTTCGGAAAACCGAGCAGTAGTCGGGGTTTCGTTGTTTTATCGAGTATTCATCTGTAGGTGTTTTAATAAAAACTCCACTTCCTGCCTTTTCGTCCATTCTACTACCATCTGAGTAGATAGTAATATCATTTGGAAGGATTTTGGGGAGTAGTTTCAAGGCCTTCATGGAAGTGAACATTGGAAAATTCTACACAAGGATTTAGATTACTATGTAGAAAATGTGGTTTAACATTCTCTGCGATTAGTTGTTGAGATTTAATTTGACTGAATGGACTATTTTTCTTGAGTCTCTGGTTACAAGTTCAATTTTTTAAGTAACCGGCAGTTTTATTATCTTGGTTTAGACTGTAAAGTCTATTGAAGTGTTTGACCAATCCTGCCAATCTTCTGTCAATAAGAGGCTGCAAATCCGCCTCATGAAGTACAATATCTGATGGACGGCTTCGTTTCATTCCGGTAATGATGCGAGCGGCGCTTAGCTGAACTCCCTCCAGTTTATTCAAGTTTGTCTTTGAGGCACAGCAGTAAATATGAAAGCCATAATCAAGAATGGGTCTGATGAGAGCTTGATAGGAAGTCCTGAGAGTAGAAGCGTCAGGGCCCCAATCTCTACCAGCTATATGTTTAATGATATTTAAACGTTTCCTGGCTTTCAAGGTTATATATTCTATATGTTTGTTACATGTAAATTCAGGGTCGAGAGCGAAACCCAGATATCTAGGATGTTTCTCGTAGGGAAGTCTATGGTGGTTGAGCATTAAGGATGGTTGATAGTTATAGATGTGTTTATTGGTTGTAAAGAAAGTGGTAATGGACTTGGCAGGGTTAAACTTATCTTGAGCTCTTCTGCAAACCTGGACATGGCTGCCAGTGACTTGTTGAGCTCCAGCTCGACTCCTTTAACCACCTCACCACTACTCCAAAGTGCGATATCGTCCGCAAAAATTCCAATGCTAACCCCGGTGGAGACAGTTTTCTCGAATCCGGCCATGTATAGAGTAAAAAGAGTTGGACTGAGAACTGTTCCCTGGGGAACACCCTGGTTAAGGTGAAAGTTGTCCGAGAGGGTTTTAGTGAACTTAACCCTAATAAATCTTTGTTAGAGATAGTCAGACAACCAAGCCAAAGCATAACCTCGGATGTTAAAGGTATCGTGTAATTTAATAATAAGTGTATGCTTCCACACTCTATCGAAAGCCTTAGTGAGATCCAATAGAGCCGCTACACTGTGATGAGTAGGCCTGTAGTTCTGTGCATCTCTAATTGTTTGGGCGAAGAACAGAACAAAATCAATAGTGCTATGGCCTCTCCGAAAACCATATTGTTCGCCAGGGAGTAGATTATTGTTGTTTAGAAAGAAGTGCAGCCTGATAAGGACCATTTTCTCAAATAATTTACTTATAGTACAGGTCAGTGCAATAGGTCTATAGTCCTCAGGCGAGCCAGAGTTTTTATTTGGCTTCTTAATAGGTATGACTGTGGCCTTTTTCCACTCTCGAGGCACACGCCTTTTTTTCCAGGAGAGGTTAAATAAGTCTAGCACTTTCTGTTTTCCCATGGATCCAAGGTTTTCAAGCATAACTCCATGAATCCCATCCGGTCCCGGAGATTTTCTGAGATCCAGAAAAGCCAATGCAAGAAGCATCTCCTGTCCATTAAAATGAGTGATCAGAGTATGGTCTCCATGATCAGTGCTGCGACATCCATGTACAACATTTCTAGCCTTGCGCAGAATCGGTTAATCCTCGCTTGTGAAGTTGAATCTGCTAATTTGTTGGTAATGGAAAGCAAGGCCATTAGCAGCTGATTTGTCGTCTATAAATATTTGGTCATTGTTATCTTTAATTGTGTTGCATTTTACTTTCCTTATATGCATAATGTATAAGGAAAGTATTGTGACGGGGTCGAAAATTCGAATTCGAGTTTTCGACGGGAGAGCACGTTTCAAGCATCCCTGATCACGAATCAAGCATTTTTGAAGTGATGTCTGTGTGTGTGTGTGTGTGTGTGTGTGTGTGAAAGTATGTGTGTGTGTGTGTCAGTGAGTCTGTGGAGACGATAACTGACGAACGAATGGACCGATTCGAACCAAATTTGGTACAAAAATCACAATCCGTAAACACTGGAAGCCTATTGTTTTTATACATAATCGAATGTTCAGAACCCCCCTAAATTTTCGAATGAAATTTTGAAAAAATCGTCAAAAAATCAAAACCGCTAATAAAGTTACGCAAATAGACATTTCTTATGTAATTTTTCATTAGAAAACGATTGGCATGAATTTTAGAACGCTAACATGAACCGTTCTCGAGATATTGTGCATTTTTCAGAAAAATTATGAAAAAATCACATAAAAAAAAATTCCTATTGAGAAACATGTTCACTTTTCATATGTAATACCATGCGATAAATTGAGTGACATCATTCTCGTGGATCTAGCTCGTTCCATTTATGAAAAAATATACTTTGAATAATACTTTTGTATTTGAACGCCAATAGTCATTTATCTGCTGTAAGAAAAACTTTTTTCTTAGTGCATAACGCTTGGCGAGATTTTGGCGACGAATTTGGCGAAATGTCGCCAACTTGGCGACTTTTTTGAAATGTTGCCAAATTAATGAAAATCTCGCCAAATGGATAAAAATGACTCAAAATCAATGAAAATGACGACTAATTGTCGAAAATTCAATATCTTGGAAAGAATATTAGTATCTACTATAAGAAAAACCTATTTTTTTACTGTAAACGTAGTAAATTCATTACATTATATAAGGAAAGTCATGTTTTGCCCACATCAGATTTTTTCATATTGCGTTTGCTCGAATTGTTTGGGATAGGGTATGTCAAATACCTATCTTTTTGAGAGGTTCTTCGTTTGGGATGGACGCTGTTCTACCCGTAAGCAAAAGGTTAAAAATACATAGAAATTTTCATTTTTGCTGTATTTAGTATATATATATATATATATATATATATATATATATATATATATATATATATATATATATATATATATATATATATATATATATATATATATATATATATATTCGGACTTGCACATGATGGATGTGTATGTCTTGGTGTGTGATCATAGATGATGGGAGATTTGAAGATTTTATTACTTTCCTTATATATATAATGTATAAGGAAAGTATTGTAACGGGGTCGAAAATTCGAAATCGAGTTTTCGACGGGAGAGCACGTTTCAAGCATCCCTGATCACGAATCAAACATTTTTGAAGTGATGTCTGTGTGTGTGTGTGTGTGTGTGTGTGTGTGTGTCAGTGAGTCTGTGGATACGATAACTGACGAACGAATGGACCAATTCGAATCAAATTTGTTACAAAAATCACAATTCGTAAACATTGGAAGCCTATTGTTTTTTTACGCAATCGAATGTTCAGAACCCTCCTAAATTTTCGAATGAAATTTTGAAAAAATCGTTAAAAAATCAAAACCACTAATAAAGTTACGCAAATAGACATTTCTTATGTAATTTTTTATTAGAAAACGATTGACATTAATTTTAGAACGCTAACATAAACTGTTCTCGAGATATTGTGCATTTTTCAAAAAAATAATCAAAAAGTCATATAAAATAAAATAAAAAATATTTCCTATTGAGAAACATGTTCACTTTTCATATGTAATACCATGCGATAAATTGAGTGACATCATTCTCGTGGATCTAGCTCGTTCCATTCATGAAAAAAGATACTTAGAATAACACTTTTGTATTTGAACGCCAATAGTCATTTATCTGCTGTAAGAATAATTTATTTCTTATTGCATAACGCTTGGCGAGATTTTGGCGACGAGTTTGGCGGAATGTCGCCAACTTGGCGACTTTTTTGAAATGTTGCCAAATTAACGAAAATCTCGCCAAATGGATAAATATGACGCAAAATCAATGAAAATGACGACTAATTGTCGAAAATTCAATATCTTGGAAAGAATATTAGTATCTACTATAAGAAAAACCTATTTTTTTACTGTAAAAGTATAAAATTCACTACATTATATAAGGAAAGTCATGTGTTGCCCACATCAGATTTTTTTTATCGTGAGAGTGATTTTAGTTCAAAACAAGCGATTTGGAAATTTAGTATCTTGTGGTCTGTAGCTATTTTATTTAAGTAACGCAAACTTATTTAAGACTCGGGCGACGCCGGGTGAACCGTTCTAGTAACTTTATAGGAAAAGTCAATGACTGTACACGTTGCGTTGCAAAGACCTCGTGTCTCTTCGATATTCAAGCATTTCGGTCCAAGGGCAATAACACAGGAGTGCACTGTTTGAAATCAAACTCAATTTATTGTGATCTTCACAGAAATTACAGCAGTTGGATGTTTAAAGCAATTAATAACGTAGACCTTACTTATCATTGCACACGTTCAAAATAAATTACAAATTCACAAGTTACTACAAATCACTTGCCTGGATGAAATAACTCTTAAATGAAGACGATTCTGAAGCTTTAATACTTACCATTGGTTTTCTTTTACCTCACCTTGTATTGTGGCCAAACCTTGGATACTAGATTCCTCCTAGTCATAGTGGTATCTAAATGGATTTCCTTCCACTAGGCCGCCGGCCACATTCCGATCTCCTCGAAATCAAATTCTTACTCGAATGACCTTCAACCTATTATTTCTCCTTCTTTCCTCTGAAGCTATCAAATAATCCTTCTACTCAAGAACCTACTGGAAACTCTCACGATCCAAAACTTATTTCTATTCTACCTTAGGAATGCAGAAAATGCTGATTAGCTCGGTGATTGGTCTATCAACCGAAATAGTTGGAATTGTTAGTTTAAGTAAACATAAATTATAATGCAAAGTAAGGGAAACAATCCAAAGATTATTTAGATCTCACAACGTATATCTATAGTAAAGTGATCATGCCCGATCGAATGAAAGGGATTGCATCACTTCCTGTGAAGAACTTAAAACGTTTGGGTAACAAATTCGTCAGCAAAGCGATATAGATAAAAAACAATTACAAAGTTGTAGAACATCGCCTAATACGTAGGAACCAACACTAGGAACGAGCAAACCGAGTATATGAAAGACAATAGGTACTTGTTAAAAATTCGTATAAGACGCTGACATCTGATATGCTTGTCAAAGTACGCCGTCAAATCCTTTCTGGGATTCACATGTGCATTTGTCTGTGATGGGGACGTTTTAAGCAGGCTACACTAGTTTTTGTTTTTGTATGTTTTGTTTATTGCATTATTCCTGTATAAGACAGCCACTCGCAATTAACTATATTATGTCAAACAAAAACAAATTATTCGCGGTTGCACGGGTTCTTAATAAGCATCCACTACGTATAAATAATTAAATTACCGCCCCACTGCTGTAATAATAGATTTGCGGAGTAACTGCACTATTGCATCATACACTTCTACGAAAGACATCCTCGATCATTCCCTCGGCCTTAAAGAATTCTTTTGGGCCGGACGACATAGCACGGGATCAGCGATATAAAGGTTTCGAGTTCGAACCTATCCCCCACCATCAGAAATCTGCAGTCCTCTACTATTGATGACTTTGGACATACGAGCACGCAACCTTCTCTCTCTCCTACGATCTCACCTCTCTCACAAAATAGCAGCACTACAGATGACGCATACTTTCTCCTCTCATTTCCTGTTTGACTACGACTGACTTTACGAATCAGCACGGTGAAGTCCGACACGCCTCTGGGCTATTTAGTTTCCGACTGAGTTTTAGATTGGGGACGCGCTGGGGGATTTCCGGCTGGTCCCCCTCCTTACTGAAATTCGACCAAACTTCTCGCCCGTATATATCCTATCTACGTTCTCACCAGGAAAGGGACTGTGTGGCGGGGCTGTAGCATTGCGTCATACACTGATACGAAAGACATCCCAGATAATTCCCTCGGCCTTAAAGGATTCTTTTGGGCCTGACGGCATAGCGCGGGATCAGCAATCTAAAAGTTTTTAATTTGAACCTATCCCCCACCATTGGGAATCGGAAGCCCTCACAGTACCCGCCACACTTTTGAACAGAATTTAAAATGGCCTTGATTCGATTGCACGCTTCATATCGCATGCTCTCTCCGCAAAAACCAAAAGAATGAGAATCGCTATTGACCGTATATTTAATACACCGCTCATGAAAACGCGATGGACATAGCATAGCTTCAGGGGGAGTGGCTTCAGTGGTAGAACAGCTGGAAAAAAAAAGAGTACGATTTGGGGGGGGGGGGGCGTGGGGAATAACTTAAATTTATAGAATAACTTTAGCAATAGGGTCTGAGATATGTCCAGCTCAAAAAATATATGATATTGATTGGTTAAAAAAACTTATTAATCAGCGAATGGGTTTATGAAAGCATTGTTAAACCCATAGTTAGCAATTATATCTATAGTTAACAATTAGTATATATATATATATATATATACATTAATTACATCATCGATTGGAAATCGAACTTGAGCGCCAATATTTTCCACAATATCGTTAGAAATCATTTTCTACGAAACTCAAGATTGCATACTTATAAGGATGATCGTATCAAAAGTGATAAAAAATTCATAAAGGAAGCGTTGAAACAGCACTATCCAATAGGATACCTCAAACACCACTATAATGCATTGCACTGCAAGGAAATTAATGCATTTGACAGGGATATTGGCAACACCTATTTTATATAATATAATGGCAACGCATCGAATCGCTCGGCACTTTATATTTGAATTGTTGAATGATCTGTCATTCGGTTTAACTTCTTATTTCAACCTGTCTCAATCCAAAAAAAATTTTCTCCACTCAGTCCATGCATTCACTTCTGGCATACGTCTTTTGCTTTGACGTTCCACGGAAATATGGCCACAGGCACGTAACGGTTCCGTGAGTGTTTCCTCAGGAGTAATAGCTGGCTATAAACGGGAACAAGGGGTCACAATCCCCCTTGGCAATTTGTTATTTCCCTGTTGGCACTTATTTCACATCTCGAACTTTTTTGATCTTCTTATATATATATATATATATATATATATATATATATATATATATATATATATATATATATATATATATATATATATATATATATATATATATATATATATATATATATATATTATTTATTTTTTTAACTTGCAACTTTCTCTTGTGTTTTGGGTGGTTAGTAACTATTTAGATTGGGTTCCCAGTTATTTTACATATTATTTTACAATTATCTGATTGCATGGTCTACTTTTCCAGCTAAGAACGTCCTTGTTGACCATCCCTGAAATTATAGTTTCAGTGTTGAAAACGGATGTTTGGGTAGCCGCAGAACCCCGATGGGGGGAAGGACGGGTTTGAACTCGGAAACTTTAGATTGTTGATCCCCTGCTATTCCGTTAGGCTCCAAAAGAGTTCTTCGATCCCGAGGGAATAATCCGGGATGCCTTTCATAGCTGTAAGTGACGCAATGCAGCCTCGCCTCAGATGTATAGGAGGCGTTCGGATTTACTGAGCAAAGACGGCTGGTTATTGGTTTATAATATAAAAGTACTATCCATTTATCAAACTATATAATTTTCCTGTGCAAAACGAATGTATAGGCAGTGTCCGAATTTTGCAAGCAAATTAATAGAGCCCAGGCTCCTGGTCACTGGTTTAATGTAAAAGTTTTGACCATTCCTCAATTTAAATAGTTTTATTGTGTAAAACGTATGTAAAAGGAGTGCCCGAATTTAGTGAACCACTATGTGTGTCCCAGGCTCCTAGTTATTGGTTTATAACATAAAAGTAACATTGCTCAAATTATATAGTTTTACCTTGCAAAACGGATGTATGGGATGCGTCCGCATTTAACGAGCAAAGGAGTGTGTCTGTCCCAGGCTCTTGCTTATTGGTTTATAATGTAAAAGTACTAGCCATTTATCAAATTGTATATTTTTCCTGGGAAAAATGAATGTATAGACAGCGTTCTCATTTTAGAAGGAAAATAATAGACCCCAAGCACCTGATTACTGGTTTAATATAAAAGTTTTGACCATTCCTAAAGTACATAGTTTTACTGTTGTTGTTGTTGAGACCCAGACCGTCCGACCTACCAAGGTGTAAGGTAACAGATTGGATGGCCGGGAAGTACCATCCAATTTAGACCGGAACCCAGCAGGGGAGGCATCCACAGGGACCGTACCCTCCTTCCCCTACCACCAACCTCTCGGAAGGACTTACGGACCCACATGTGTAACGTGATCGTACTCCGCATGAACACGGCGGCAGTTGTGGCAGCGTGCAAATCCAGCGCACAAATCACTGGGCTACTGCGCCCGAAATGTGCCTACAGCACGCGGTCTTCCCAGGTGGTCACCCACCCTAGTACTAACCGCGCCCGATGCTGCTTGACTTCGGTGATCTAACGAGAACTGGTATTTTCAGCATGGTACGGCCGTTGGCTCATAGTTTTACTGTGTAAAACTTAGTGAATTTGGTGAACATAGGCATCCTAGGCTCTTAGTTTTTGGTTTATAACTTAAAAGTAACATTGCTTAAATTATATAGTTTTACCTTACAAAACGGATGTATAGAATGCGTTCGCATTTAAAGAGCAAATGAGTGGGCCCCAAACTCCTGGCTGTTGGTATAAACTTAAGTACAGAACATGGCGAAAATTGTATGATTTACTGTACAAAACAGAGATATAGAGAGCGTTTGGATTTAACGAATAGCTTAGTGGCCCCAGACTGTTAGACCATTGCTTAAATTATAAATTTTAAAGTGCAAAAAGAATTAATAAAGAGCGCCTAAGTTTTATAAGCAAATTAGTAGGTCTCAGACTCTTGGTTACTGATTAATAAACTAAGAGTATTGGCCTTTGCACTAATTACACAGTTTTATACTTAGATCCATGTTCAATATCTATATACTAATTATATAGGCTCCAATGTTTTCCTACCTGCTGCTTATAGAAGAAATAATAAGGTTTCTTCTTATTTTAACCTGACCTATAGTTTTATAGATTCGATTTAAATATAGCTGTCATTTCATCCTTTCTCATAAACATTAAACCTGCTCGTACATTACAATAGCATAGATTTTTCCTGGACTCCGCTTTATTTTAAGTCAGTCCATACTTGTGAGATATGTGGTTAGCCATTGTAAGCTTTCTTGTACGTTGTTAATGCATGCAGAATTTGCTTTCAAATTCAGTAAACATTCACTGGATTGCATAGAACATTGAAGAGACGCAATACAGGCGCTAAGTAAATGCTATTTATAAAATGATAGAAGCGCATCTACACAATGAACATTCTGATGTGTCAATAACCGGTCTATGTGTGACAATAACCGGTCCGATCCAGCGTCACATTTTTACTTTCCCTGCAGTACATGGTAAAGTATAGGGAAGTTATTGGAATCATGCCGAAAATCGTAGGAACTCCTAGAATTCGAAAACTACTCCCACGAAAGAAAAAAACTCCTCCCGCATATGAAACTCCTAGAATTCGAAAACACTATTTTAGCGTGATGTCTTTCTCTCTCTCTTTGTGTGTATGTGTGTGTGTGTGCGTGCGTGAGTGTATGTGCGTCTGTGTGTCTGTGTACCTATTTGTGCAATGTATGTATTCGCTCTAACTCAAAAATTAATAGGCCAAATTTCATAAAATTTGGTACATAAGTCACTTATGTGTGTAACCCTGGTGCTGATTATATTTTGGTACGATTCGGAATAAAATAACCTGCCATCTTTTGCGAAATGTAACGCAAAAATCGTTAAAGTCTAAAATAAAGACTACGTATTGCTCAAATATATCAATTAAATACTTGTTTTAATACGTAATTTTTAGCAATGAAAAGAATAAGAACAACCCCATTACACTAGGACTAGCCGTTCTCGAGATATTTATTTTTTTCGCATTTTAGCTACGCCAGCTTTGAAAATAAGTCAAGTCACCAAAAGAGAACGAAAAAGGACTTAAAAGGGCAAATTCGGTGTAATTTTAAATACTTATGGATGTTATTTTATGCAGTTAAACTCAGCATAACGAATTATAAAAGAAATAAATTGAACGGGAATATGAGTCTTCAGGGAAAGTCATGTGTTGCCCACATCAGATTTTCCTGTTTTCAACACTAATGCGGAATTTTATTGAAAAATTCAATGCGCGTTCGATATCTTAGTACCAATATTTCAAATGATTAAAACAATTTCACTGATCCTTTAAAACGAAAGCCAAATGCTGCGAGGCAGCTATCTGGGCTCAGAAACACTACTTCATTTTACCACCCTTTTGCTACGAGTAATGTATTGGAGATAGTCGGCAGAGCAGGTATTACAGAAAAAAACATTACTCTCTTAGGCTCCTCAAAGAGAAAAATCCCTCAGACTCGATAACAGATGGCGTTACTGTGCAATCGTCTTGGAGGCGCTCGAGATGAAATATCTATACAGCCAGGAGGATAAATTTTTTCGTTTTCTGTCGCTAAAATGACTGCATACTTTACTTTTAATTATACGGTTTGTTGTTGTTAATATATAGATACTAATCAATGTTTCTCTAACAATTTAAGGAAAAAATATGTGTTATTAGACGATTTTATTAACATACTTACAAATGTTGATATTAAGGGGATACAATAACACCAAATTACAGATCCTGTTTATAAGGGGCGTTCCCAAAATTTTTTATGCATCGACTTCATCATGATTAAAAACAAACTATTTGTTTTCAAAGATTAAAAAATCTGCTGTGGGCAGCACATGACTCTCCTTATATAATGCAATGAATTTTTTACTTTTACAGGAAAAACCAAGAAAGATAAATCATGCAGAAGCATTGACTATGAAACACTTTCCAACTGAAATGCAATTTCATTTAAAAATTTCTAAAATGTGATATATTCAGTGGTGATATCTTTTACATTATCACAGTACTACAGTAATTTATTATACTTAAATATTTAAAACTGTATCGAAATATAAATCATCTGATTCTCTATGCAAAATCAATGAATATTTCATTCATATAACTTGTATTCCAGACTCCAGAGCTAAATAATTTTGTGTGAAAAAAAATCAGATATTCTTATGCAACTCACCTTACAATCGATTGAGATATTTGCTTTCTGCATTAGTTAAAATTAGGTTTCGTTGAAGAAATAATAAAAGTTTAGGGATCATTTAAAATCACAACTATTGTGATTGCATAGACACGAAATTTAGATACACAGATAATAGACAGATACACAGATAATATATGTGTGTATGTGTGTGTATGTATTCAAAGAATTGGACTCGTGCCGAAGATCGGAACCCGAATTTTCGAAGGATCTACACGTTTTGGGACTTCTAGAACACGAAAAACTATTTTTAGGAAGACGTCTGTGTGTGTAAGGGTGTATCTGTTTATGTTTCGGTGTGTCTGTGAGGATATTACATCCACTCTAATGAAAAACTAATGGACCGAATTTCATAAAATTTGGTAGGTATGTTTTTTGTGGGAAATACTGATGTTCATTAGATTATAGTACGATTCGTAATAACAGAATCTGCCTTTTTTGCGAAATGGCCGGCAGAAATTGCCTTTATCCACCCTAGCTAAAAACTAATGGAACAAATTTAACAAAATTTGGTGTATAATATTTCAATAACCTACAAGTGATTTATATACGAAATTTAACAAAATTTGGCATATAAATCATTGGCATGGTAGGTTATTCTAGTGCGATTCGAAAAAAAGGAACGGGCTATTTTTGCGAAATGGCCCGCAAAAATCGCTAAATATAAAAATAAAAGACTACGTGTGCTCAATTATATCAATTAAATTTGTATTTTATACGTGATTTTTGGCAACAAAAAGAATAAGACTAACCCCATTACTCTAGGACTAGCCGTTCCTGAGTTATTCTAGTTTTTCCGTAAAGGTGGCGTTTTCGCTACGCCACCTTTGACAATAAGTTCAGCTATCAAATGAAAACCAAATTTAAGTTTAACGTGCAAATTCAATGTCATTTAAAATACTTATGACTGTTATTTTGTGCAGATAAACTCAAATTATTATTAAAGAAATAAAGGGAACGTGAATATGAGTCTTCAGGGAAAGACATGCGCTGCTCACATCAGAATTTTTAACAATATTACAACAATGATGTATAGAAGTGAACGGGGATTAATTGCAGACCATTTCGAAAAAAATGTATGATCTATATTTAAAGATCCACTAAATTTTTGTAGGATAAAATGTTCAACAAATTTAAGCTGTGTACCAAATTTTAACTCTCTAGAACGTAAGAAAGTGCATTAAAAATGCCATCAAATAAGTATATCACGACGAGTTATATAAAATTAAAAAAAAAATTGTTATCTACCAAATTTACTTTAAAATTTGAAGCCTCTTTCATATACAAAATGACCAAACTCTTGGAAATATATTTATTATATGATATATCTCTTTTTTCTTTCTGGAGGATATCCCAAAAGTCAGAATTTAATTGAGTTTGTTTTTTTCCCTATATTAAATATTTCCCTATATAATATCCCTTAATTAAAAAATTACTTTATTTTACTGAATTTTTTTTTATATATTTTATGGGATAATGTGAATACTTCCTAAAAATTTCGAAGCAATCTGTAAATTTTAAATTTGCTTAAAAAATGTTTGAAAAATTAGGTCCCATAGGGTTCAATGTATTTCATTTTTTCAACCCGGGTTCAATAAAAAACAAATTGGGTGATATTAATTATTTATATTCCCATAGGTCCCACAGACAGTCTGAAAAACATACTGAAATTTCATTTTGATAAAGTCATTTTTGCGGCAGTTATCGTGCTAACGGACAGACAGACAGACAGACAGACAGAATGAACAAAGTCATAAACACTTTTCAACTATTTTGTAAAGTGTTAAAAAATGATTATTTTTATACTAGTTATTTATATTCTTTCCAAGATATTGAATTGTCGTCAATGAGTCGTCATTCTCCATGACGTCATCATCAATGAGTCGTCATTGATTTAGCGTCATTTTTATCCGTTAATTTATCCGTTAATTTAGCAACATTTTAAAAAGTCGCCAAGTTGGCGACATTCCACCAAATCTGTCGCCAAAATCTCGCCAAGCGTTATGGACGAAGAAATAAGTTATTCTTACAGCAGATAAATGACTATTGACGTTCAAATACAAAAGTATTACTCAAAGTATCTTTTTTCATGAATGGAACGAGCTAGATCCACGAGAATGATGTCACCCAATTTATCGCATGGTATTACGTATGAAAAATGAACATGTTTCTCAATAGGAAATATTTTTACTTTCCTAATATACATAATATATAAGGAAAGTATTGTGACGGGGTCGAAAATTCAAATTCGAGTTTTCAACGGGCAAGCACGTTTCAAGCACCACTGATCATGAATCGAACATTTTTTAAGTGATGTCTGTGTGTGTGTGTGTGAAAGTTATGTGTGTGTGTCAGTGAGCCTGTGGAGACGATAACTGACGAACAAATGGACCGATTCGAACGAAATTTGGTACAAAAATCACAATTCCTGAATACTGGAAGCCTGTTGTTTTTAAACGTAATCGAATGTTCAGAACCTCCCTAAAGTGTTGAGTGAAATTTTGAAAAAATCATCAAAAAATCAAAACCTTTAATAAAGTAACGCAAATAGACATTTCTAATGTAATTTTTCCTTAGAAAACGATTGATATAAACTTTAAAACGCTAGCATGAACCGTTCTCGATATATCGTATATATTTAAAATAAATTTATCAAAAAATCCCATAAATTAAAAAAAATATATTAACTGTTGAGAAACATGTTCACTTTTCATATGTAATAGCATGCGATAAATTGGGTGACATCATTCTCGTGGATCTAGCTTGTTCCATTCATGACAAAAGATACTTTGAGTAATACTTTTGTATTTGAACGCCAATAGTTATTTATCTGCTAGAAGAATAACTTATTTCTCCGTCCATAACGATTGGTGAGATTTTGGCGCCGAATTTGGCGGAATATCGCCAAACTTCTAAATTGCAGCCTCTGGACCAAGGTATTATTCAGAGTTTTAATGTAAACTATCGCCACAAAATTAAGCTCATTTAGATCCGCCTATCTCATGTGGAAAATGTGACAGATATTGAAGAATTCAGTACCTGCAACCAAACTGTCATAGATGACTATTTAGCAAGTAAAGAAGAAATGTAAGATTAAATTTTAATAATGCATATTGCATTAAATGTGTATCCAATCATTTCAAGCTTCGCTTTATTTGTTGTCAGCAATTTCTTGGGTAATACCCAATTCTCTGTCTGTAAGATAAAGTAAGTGATTTTTTTAATAATGTGTAAAGTATAGGACTAGGATGTATATATTCTTTTATGAATTCCTTAAAATTTTTCAAATTTTCGTTATATCGAATTTTTTTTCTACCCCCTTCAAATTCGACATATCGAGGTTCGACTGCATATATATATATATATATATATATATATATATATATATATATATAATAAGTACAAAAATGTCGGAGGTCTGAAAGTGACCCTAGTACGGATTCAGTGGACTCTGGAAGATTGAGCGGAGATATCAAATTAGGAGAATAACTATCACGAATGATACTAACCTGGGTAAACATGGTAGTATCAGGAGGTTAACCTGAAGTAAAAATACCGGGAGGAGGTCGGTCAGGTTATCAGTTGCCCGAAAACCCGACATTGGAAGGTGGAGAATGCAGAGTCCACTTAAAAGGCTGCAATTTTGCCCTAGTAGCTCAACGGTAGAGCGTCGGCTGGCCCATTCGGAGGTTCGCGGTTCGATTCCCGATTGGGGCAGCAATGTTCTTTATATTTCCTTGGCATAATTGTAAATAATTCACGTCCCAACAACTGGGATTCCAACCGCGTGTCTTTCAAATACCTAGACGATGCGCTATACACTAAAAAAATTGATGTGGGCAGCACATGACTTTCCCTGCAGACTTATATACACATTCTCTTTATTTTAATTAAATTTAATTCACTATTAATTCAATTTTCCTTCTCATTTCGTAACTGGACTCATTTTCAAAGGTGGCGTAGAGAAAAAACGAATAAACTAAAATATCTCGAGAGCGGCTAGTCCTAGTGTAATGGGGTTGGTCTAATTCTTTTCTTCGTTAAAAATTACGTATAATACAAGCATTTACTGGATATATTTCAGCATACGTAGTTTTTTAATTTAGATTTTGTCAATTTTTGCGAGCCATTTTACAAAAAAAGGCAGGCTATTTTTTTCCGAATCATACCAAAATCTAACCAGCACCAGGGTGGACCACAAGCGACTTATCTACCAAATTTTGTAAAATTCGGTCCATTAGCTTTTCAGATAGAGTGGATACAAACTTTTACGGCCCATTTGCAAAAACAGGCAGGTTCTTTTATCCCGAATCGTACCAAAAACTAATCAGCGCCACACTCGCCCACAAGTGACTTACCTACCAAATGTTATGAAATTCGGTCGATTAGTGTTTTAGTTAGAGAGGAGAAAAAATCTGTACAGACAGACAGACCGACACACAGACACACGGACAGACACACAGGCACACAGACAGACGGCACGCTAAAAATGGTTTTTTCGTATTCTAGAGGACTCGAAACGTGTAGATCCGTCGAAAACTCGAGTTGCGATTTTCGGCTGGATTCCAATACTTTCCCTATACATTACCATGTATTGCAGGGAAAGTAAAAATCGGGGCAAAGACACATACAAGAAAAAATAGGTTTACTGCCACAAGAATAACTCTTTTTAAGAGGTAAATTTCCAGTTACACACATAAAAGGTAACTATTTATCTATATGAATGTATTATTTTATCCATTTATATAAGAATTGCATGAAATAATGGCAATAATTTTATTTTAAACTGAAAAGACCGTTTAAAATCGGTAAAACGATAACATGAGGTCTTCTTTTTAATCACTGTTTACCGGCTTAAATGTATTCCTCTTAAATAACCTGTTTAAGCAAGCAAGTTGGCAGGTGCGTAAAGTAAAATATATCCGTAAAATAAAATGCATCAGCATAAAATAAAATATATCCATTATTCCTTGCAATTCTCATATAGAAGAGTATAATAACGCATTCTTATAGACATGGTTACCTATTACTTTCCCTGCAATACATGGCAATGTATAGGGAAAGTATTGGAATCATGAAGAAAATAATATTTCGAGTTTCCGATGGATCGACACGTTTCGAGACCTCTAGAATACAAAAAACTATTTTTAGCGTGACGTCTGTGTGTCTGTCTGTCTATGCAGATTTTGTATCCACTCTAATTAAAACACTGATGGACCGAATTTCATAAAATTTGGTAGGTAAGTCACTTGTGGGCGAATCTAGTGCTGATTGGTTTTGTGTACGATTCGGGATAAAAAAACTCGCCTTTTTTTTGCGAAATGGCTCGCAGAAGCTTGTATCCACTCTAGCTGAAAAACTAATTAACTGAATTTCACAAAATTCGGTAGATAAGTCACTTGTGGAACACCCTGGTGCTGATTAGATTTCGGTATAATTCGGAAAAAATAACCTTTTTTGCAAAATGGCCTGCAAAAATCGCCAAAATCTAAAATAATAAACTACGTATGCTCAACTATATCCATTAAATGCTTGTTTTATACATAATTTTTAACGATGAAAAGAATAAGACCAACCCCATTGAAAAGAATGGTCGACAGCGTTGGTAAAGGTTTTAATGTTCTGAGCATTAGGAAGTGGAGAACTCTTACTTGGTGTTGGACGGGGTGATGCATACTCATTGAAGAGACCAGAGCCCATAGTGAGCTGCCAAGTCAGTCAAAATTAGGAAAGCAAACAGTTTCAATATTTTATACAAGTATACATAGTGAATTTCAATTTCCTGTACTTTATTTTATAACTACAACTGTAATTCTTTCATGAATTATCTTTGATCTCCAAAGGAAATAATGCTATGAACATATAAAATTTTGTGAAAATATTATTCTAAACATGTGAAATAGCACATCCTCTCTAGTTATGATCATCTATACATAAAATATAATAACCATATGTACTTTTTTCATGAGTTGTCAGGTCCGTACTTAATAGAAATACACACATACACAATCGAAAATATATTTAAGAATTCTTAAATATGTTCTTTTATTAAATGTTTCTATCAAATTCAATAAATTGCTATGTAATAATAAATAAGTTGCCGGTGCCTATGTTTATAGCTCAAATTTCTTGAATGTGTTTCTTTCCTGAAAACAATGCATTCAAGAAATGCAAGACTTACAAGAATGACGAAAAATGACAAGAATTACAAGAATGACGAAAATGACAAGAATTACAAGGGGATGACGAAAAATGACAAGAATTACAAGAATGACGAAAAATGACAGGAATTACAAGAAGAGAAATACAAGAATGTACATATTCAATACATTCAAGAATTCCTTGAATGTATTGATTTAGCGAAGGTAATTGTTTTTCTGAAAACCTTCGAATTATTTTCAGCAAAACAAAAATATTTTGCTGAAAACGTTCGAAAGATTTTAAACTTTAAGCACTACGACAAATTTAATTTTATAGCGATCCCTTCCTATGAAGAATATTTGTATTCTCATCACCGTTAACTTCATTGGAAAAGAAAAAAAACGTGGCTTTTGTCTGCAACCACTAGAAAAATGTAGCCCACGTTGTCTTTTGAAAGATAATATCAGCAAAATAATGGTTTTTGGCTAAACCAATTAATCAAATAATTTCTGTATTTTACGTCTTTACCTCGATATATTTACAATTACTTTTGTGACTTCATGCAGAGAGGAGGAAACCCTATGATTAGATGGTGATATAAATGAGTTTTGTTAATCAAATTCATAAAATCAAGTCTTATATATAAATTAGAAGCAAAATAAGGTGTGTAATTGTATGACTGACGTAATGGATTCTTTTAACTGTAACACTGCTGCAATGAATTCAATTATTTCAATTTACAGCGTCTCTCAGTTATACGTATTGATAATTTATACGTCCTATTAGGCACATTTTAAATATAGGAACAGAATTTTTTTTATCATTCTAATAGATCAGTGAGTAAAGCAATTCAATGAGTAACTCAATGAGCAAATTTTGAAAACGGCAATTTCGCTCTTTCTTACTATCTATGATTTATTTTAGCTTCAAATTTGAAGTTTCTATTTTATCTGGAAATTGATTTTACATCAGTTCGCATTTACAAAGGTTTGGTTTAAGCACCCCCCTCCCTTTCCCCTCTCAAATAAACATATTTAAAAAAATTTCTATTCCTAACCGACGCTTAATCAAACTATTCAACCATGCACTAAATTTCAAATCTTTGTCTCATTAAATAAATAAAATTGGCATCACGTCTGATTTCAACCAGCAGAAACAACAAGCACACAACTATAATAGAAGGTCTTTATTTCACTTCTTTAAGACGTACAAAACTTAAAAAGGCCAGAGCACTTTCGAGCGTAAATAGGCTCTTCATCAGTGGCTACATGGAAATAGAAATGATCGTTCATATATAGACCAGAAAAGGTGACAAATTTGCATAAATAAACGTAAGTTTATTAATAATTGTATTTATGCAAATTTGTCACCTTTTCTGGTCTATATATGAACGATCATTCCTATTTCCACGTAGCCACTGATAAAGAGCGTATTTACGCTCGAAAGCGCTCTGGCCTTTTTAAGTTTTGTACGTCTTAAAGAAGTAAAATAAAGACCTTCTATTATAGTTGCGTGCTTGTTGTTTCTTTGTCTCATTGTTTTCGCAGTTTATTCGCAAATCGAACAATTTGATATGAGCACCCTTAAAGTAACAAATATTTGAAAACTGAAATTGGCCATCCTTTTCTTATAGCGCAGTCTATATTTGAGCCAAATTTCCAGGCTACTCCACTGAAAATGAATTTCTTTAGAGGGGAGATAAAAAATTATTCATTATTGAATTTAATCTATTCATTAACTACACTTAAAAATGCACAATACAGGGTGTACATAAAAGAACATCTGGATTTTAAAGCTGGTTAATATCTTTTAACTTTGAATTCCAATAATGAATTACAAATAAAATGAAAGCGTAGCAAATACAGTTTTTACCTACAAGTGTTCAATGTGCGCTCCTTTAGTAAATCGGCACACATCTAACCTATAAGCGAGTTCTTCCCAAACTTTATTCAGCATGTGTGAAGTAATGGAAGCGACAGCTGTCACAATCCTGTGCCTCAAATTGCATAGAGCAGTAGGTAGCGGAGGCATATACAAACTATCCTTTATAAAAATCCGCAGATAAAAATAACATGGGATCAGATCGAGTGACTTTGGAGGCACTTCAAACAAGCCCTGTCATCCAGTCCATGGCGTCCAATGCAGCAGTTGGGGACAATGTCATTCAATCAGTCCCCTTACACAGTTATGCCAGTGAAGAGGCGCACCATATGGTTGCAAAATACAGTTATCTGGTCATTCTTGCAGTTGAGGTAAGCGCCACGACTGCAACATATCCACATAATGAACTCCTGTTATGCTTGTTCCAAAGAAAAAGAACGGCCCGCAAGCTTTCTGTCGGGATATAGCACAGAGAATACTTAATTTTGGCGAGTCTTGTTCGCATTTTAAGAGTTCACGGGACTTTCTGACCCCCAGATACGGACATTCCGTGCCTTAACTTTTCCACTGAGATGAAATGTTGATTCATCACTAAAAACAATACGGTCTAGAAAGTCGTCATATTCATGCTAAAACATGTCGATTGTGAAGTTGGTACGAACAGAGTAGTCGGTGGGCTTCAAGTTCTATATATACAAACTGTAAACTTTATGGAAGCATATGTAAGCGTTTCCTTAAAACCTTCCACACCGTCATCAATGACATTGCTAGTTCGCGGCTGTCCTTCCTAACAGATTTTGTAGGACTATGCAAAAAAAAAACTCCCTGACACGTTCAGCATTCCTTTCAAACACACGTTGTTGCCCGTACTTTTTCATTTATGCAAATATCCGGTGGAATCAAACTGCCTATGCCATCCACGAATGTAATTGTCACTTGGATGATTACAATTAAACTTTCTACGGAACACACGTTGAACTGTAACTACAGATTCAGATTTAGCAAACTGTAAATCACAGAAAGCTTTCTGTTCAGGAGTCGTCATCTTTGCTAATACCGCTGTCCGGCGGGAAGTCTGGGAAACATTGGGGCATACACACAATTAAACGCGCAAAACTAAGACTGTCGTCTCTGCTCTTTAATTCTGGAATTGAATCAATACTTTATACATCATCTAAGAGATACTATAACAAATTAAAACCCCGATATTCTTTTATGTAAACCCTGTATAAGGCAATCATAATTAAGTACTCTTAGGGGACTTGGAAATATATGATGCGAAACCACAAATTGTTGTTGTGTTGTTGTGGCTTATCCTCCGGCTGTCTGACGAAGTCAGACAAGATCCATTAGACCGTTGACCCTAAGCGGGGTCATAATGAGGAGGTGCAATGCAGCTTCTGTTGATCCGGGGATCAGAGCACCATATAGGTAGAAGTCCGTCTTGGCTCGAGTTGGTGTTCTTTTTAGTCTGGCACCTACCCTTCGGCCTGTCCGGCTTGGGAGACCCTACCGGTAGCAAGCTACCGTCGGTATAGCCCTCCGGATGAAAGGTACACGCAAGCCTCACCACCCCGACAAGGCAGGAACACCGTCGATGAGGTAATAATAATGCTGTAACAACAAATAATGTTGTCGACCTAAATTTATCTGTATCATTTCTCTACAACAACATTAAAGAGGAACATAACCTCACATCAATGCCCCCATTCTCTTTAGAGCACACTGTTGGGGATCCATGACGTGTCCTAATTCTCATAAATGATGCTGATCACAAACATTCACTTGTACAGCTCGTTTCCTAGCTTATTCAGTCATTTCTTGCGAACATTTATTTCTTGCATCTTTTCAACAACTTATTTACTTTGCATTTCGGTCTCGTCTCATCTTCTCTTGAATTTTCTAAGTGAGTTTCATCAGCAAAGTGTGTCCATGTACACCTGTCTTTCAACACTGGTTGATTCATGAGCACATTACTTAACGTCATATGGAATCTGCCTGTGGTGATTTCCATTTATAAAGCTTTTCTATGTGACTCTTATTGTCATAAATAACGAACGTTAGAGTGTCATATTATGTAATAAGACTGGCGTCCTCATAGGATTTTGGTTGAACGCATATATTTTTAAGAACAATGGCAAAAAGCAAAAATAACACACCCACTATATATATATACACTCATTGCCATAAAAATTTGCGCACCAAGAAAGAATTGTCATAATCGAACGAAATTTTATATGTGAGTGCAACGTTGATATAAGTAAGTGATTACAAAATCAAAGCAAAAGGTTCATTTATTACAGAAAAAACTACAAATGAATAGAGGCTCTAGTACCTTATTGGCCAATCTCTAGCGTGAATACACGATGCGATACGGGCGGACAGTGAGGCATACAGGTCCCGTATAGTGTCCTGCGTCATCTCATTCCACAGTTGTTGTAAGCGCGCCTCTAATCCGGCCACACTCTTAGGCTTTCCAACTTACCTTCCCAAGTGATCCCCACCATGCTCGATCGGTGACAAATCTGGGGATCGGGCGTGCCAGGGAAGGGTGGTAATGTGGCGGATGCATTCCTGTGACACCCTTGCTGTGTGTGGCCGAGCATTGTCCAGTTGAAAAATGCCTCCTGGGAGCCCTGTCATGAGTGACAACACATGCGGTTTAAGGATGACATGAACGCACCACTGGGCTGTCGTAGTTCCGTGAAATAATATTAGAGGTGACCGGATGTCGTATTCGACGCACCCCATACCATCACACCTTCTGTGGGAGCGGCGTGCCGCTGTAAAGCGAAGGCAAGATTGAGGAGTTTACCACTGGGCCTCCACACACTTACACGGTTGTCATCACTGCCCGAATGAAATCTAGATCTGTTTCTGAAGACGACCTGGTTCCATTCGGTTGCGGTCCAATCTCGTCGAGCGCGACACCACTCCAAACAAAGGCAACGGTGGGTGGGTATCAATGGCAGACATACGTAATGGGCGACGCGATACAAAATGTCCTTCAGCCAGGCCTCTCGCGATGGTACAGACAAACACAGGGTCCGTAGTGAAGGTGCTCCCTGTGTCCGGATGGCTGGCAATGATGTAGTTGGCGATGTGCGTGTGTCGGGTCATGTGACAGTCTTTCCGGCTATTGGTCTGTCGAGGGCGTCCTGAGCCTGGCCGCCGTGTATGCGACCTCTCTCTCGTCCACTGGTCCCAACACTTTCTTACAGTAAAGTCAGAACGGCCTAGGTGGCGGACTATTGGCCGAGCTAACCACCTGACTTCCATCATCCCGATTATTCTTCCCCTCTCGTACTTTGACAGCTGATCATACTGTCTTCAATGGCGGCGTAGCGGCATCCCTAATGAAAAGCGTCCCTCTGCAACAGATTAAGTACAGGCAAAAAGCCTCTGCGTGCCTTTTTTCTTCACAAGGGAGAACGAAGTTCAACGCCCTCTGGTGGCATTATGCAATGCGCAATCACGTTGTATTTCTAATCATTTGCATATCTACCTAACACGTATCTTCATGCCAAGTTTCGTTACGATCCTACGATTACTTCTTGGTGCCCATATGTTTATGACAATGAGTGTACATTGCATGTCCATAACTGGAATTAACGTCTCGGTGGGACGCTGTCCTTTATAAAGCGGATGAGTTTGGTTCTGTAGCCATGAACCAACCACTTCTAAAGGGTACATAAATAGTGGGCGTGATATGTTGGGGGGGGGGGGAGATTTCCAGGTTTATCTGGGCAAATTCTTCGTTCCATGAACCAGACTCTTCCCGGTGACGGGTAAGAACAAGCTAAATTGTGGTCTGAGTTAGTTTAAAACCAACAGTGACTGGGGTCTTGACTTGATGGGTTTTCTTCGCAACCTGCCCTGTCAATGATTCTATCAACCACGCAACTATGGATGCGTCTTTAGTAGATGGGAGATTAGATCACGAGATCCTCCTACATTCGAATAAATTTCACGGTTGCAGTGGAGAAAGCATCACTGCCCGTAATTGGAATTCGTACACTTTCTGACACCACATTATATTTTAAAAATAATTATAAAATAAATAGTTATTAGGTATACACTGAAAACTAGTTCAAGTATGCATCTTCTAATGAGAATTTTAATTTTGTTTTGTTTGTTAACATACGAATTCTAAAATAAATTCTAATTTAATATTTGTATATTCCAACTTTAAAACGCAAGATTCAGAAAATTTAATTATCTAGTTCAAAATACGATCAGAAGGGATACTAATATAGTAACGATACATCACTAAAAAATCTGATGTGGGCAGAACATGACTTTCCTTATATAATGCAATGAATTTACTACTTTTACAGTAAAAAAAATTTATTCTTATAGTAGATACTTATATTCTTTCGAAGATATTGAATTTTCTTCAATGAGTCGTCTTTTCATTGATTTAGCGTCATTTTTATCCATTTGGCGAGATTTTCGTTAATTTGGCAACATTTAAAAATGTCGCCAAGTTGGCGGCATTCCGCCAAATTTGTCGCCAAATCTCGCTAAGCGTTATGGACGGAGAAATAAGTTATTCTTACAGCCAAGCCAAGACGTTTTGCTTTCGGGGTGCCTGCGTCTCAGACGCGTATCCCCTCATCTCATATGTAGAATGTACTCTTACAGCGGCTAAATGACTATTGGCGTGCAAATACAAAAGTATTACTCAAAGTATCTTTTCTCGTGAATGGTACGAGTTAGATCCCGAGAATGATGTCACCCAATTTATCGCATGATATTACATATGAAAAGTGAATATGTTTCTTAACAGTTAATATGTTTTGTTTTAATTTATGGGATTTTTTGATAAATGTATTTGAAAAATGTGCAACATCTCGAGAACGGTTCATTCTAGCGTTCGAAAGTTTATGTCAATCGTTTTCTAAGGAAAAATTACATAGGAAATGTCTATTTGCGTAACTTTATTAAACGTTTTGAGTTTTTGATGATTTTTTCAAAATTTCACTCGAAAATCTAGGGGGATTCTGAACATTCGATTGTGTTTTAAAACAATAGGCTTCCAGTATTCACGGATTGTGATTTTTGTACCAAATTTTATTCGAAAAGCTCCATTCGTTCGTGAGATATCGTCTCCACAGACTCACTGACTGACACACACACACACACACACACACACACACACACACACACACACATACTTTCACACACACACACACACACACATACATCACTTAAAAAATGTTCGATTCGTGATCAGGGATGCTTGACACGTGCTCTTCTGTCGAAAACTCGAATTCGAATTTTCGATCCCGTCTCAATACTTTCCTTATACATTATGTATATAAGGAAAGTAACAATAAATACCAATGAACCACATAAGTTTATTCTTTTCTACTAGTGACTTGTATTGCCAATATTCTACAACACATGTTTACGCTGATTACACGCTACACTATTTTTTCTTCATTTTTTATTAAATTATTTTTTGTTTTTTGCATATATTTCGACGATTTTTTGCAAGAGATTGCCATAGTCATTACCTTTGCTCATTAGCTTTGTTTTGATATATATAGAACGAACTAATTACACTGTTTTGGATATTAATAACGCATTTTGCTTTGTTATCAATTAAAAGCAGATTACCAGTTTTAACACAACGCCGAGGATAATTTACATCATTTAGAAACAATAAAGGAGAGGTAAATAATTTGAATTATTCCTTGGGGAAGCACACCTATCGCGTTACGGACAGTGTGTGATGATTTTCATTCATTAGTTAAATTTCTAACAGGCTCTATTCACTTCCGAAAGTTTGCAACTCATATAAATCTATAAACAAATTCGCTTTAATTGCTCGAACATGTAAAAATTAATTTCTTATATATTGGAGAGAGAGAAACTTTTATAGTATTTTCTTATTCTATGAAGTGTAATTGCAGCATGATATGACACAATATTGACAAAGAATTTTTTAGCATTTTTCTTCAATTGACATATTTTAGCGACATTGGTTATAGCGATATATTTCCCGTATTAATATTATAATAGATTATATATATACAAATGTGGAAATGTGGTTTAACCACCATTTTCATATTCAGTGTATCAAACAACATAAGGGTCACATGGACTAATCTCTGAGATACAGAAAATGTCAAAATTGGTCATTCAGTGCAATTATTGTGAAAATATAAAAAAGCTGATATGGAAGGCACATGTTTTTCATGTCTTTCACAGTGAAAAAATAATGGATAGGTTCCACAGCACAATACGTTGAATTGTACAGGAATTGTTGAATTGTTTTCCGGATGACTACATGTAAAACCATTTCGAAATGCATAATTAATACACAATTATATTTCGCGCAACACTAAATTAAAAATTATCAATATTGATAACATCTGTAATATTCATTACCATAAATTAAAATATTCTAATAATTAACTCCACTTGGCATTATTTTCGTTAATTTAGCTTTATGTTTGCAATAGCGTCATTTTCGACAATATTTTCGCCAATTTGGGACAAACTACAGCCAAGTCGGCAATATTTCGTCGCATGAGTCACCAAATTGATCGCCAGGTGTTACAGACAAACAGAGAAAAATATTTCTTATATATAAATGACTGTTGGCAAACTGTACATACATACACACATATACACACAACCATCACCTCAAAAACGTTCAATTGGAGTTTGTGGATACTTGAAACGTGCTCTTCAGTCGAAAACTCGAATTCGAATTTCCGATCCAATTGCATTACCTTCCCCTCTACAGTATATAATATATGTAGGGTGAGTAAAATGTAATATTTTATCTTTTATCAGCGTTTGCTTACAGGTTATTACATTAAGATTTAAAGAAAAATCTTAAAGGAACAATTCTAAAAATATTTATGTTTTCCTGTTGGCAATTCACTGATGAAGTATCCGCCTTTCTCTAATCTGTGTTAATTTACACCATTTCAATACCCTTTTCAAACATATCTCGGCATAGCACTAGCAAAGATCTGTTAATAATGTAACATAAACAATGCAACATAATTATTTTTTTTATTTTAACATACAATGCAACAAATTGTTAAAGGCTCTGCAGCATATCTTTGAAACAAGTCATCAAGTTGCTGTTTTCACTACCATGTACCCCAGAAAATAAAAGTAGTAGAATGTTGAATTTTCTGAGAGACAGCCGCGAGAAGATAAGTTACGTGTATTTGGGCCCAGCGAATTTTCAGAATGGCCTAATTTCGCAAGTTTGTCCTTGATATTCAATACCACTGCCAATATTCAAGGAATTGTCATTGGTTTTAATAGAAAATAATGCTGCAAACAAATTCAATTTCAGATAATTAGTTTTTAATCATTCTAATTACAAAAATTATATCTATTATTATATTTTTAAATAATTCACCTATACATAATATTTCATATTAGTACAAACAATCTTTCTTGCGTTATCATATCCACATACTCACACACACAGATAGACATATCCTCAAAAGTGTTGTTCATATGTTAAAGATATCTTTAAATATATTTACTCCATTATTTCGAATTCAAATTTTTTCAGCAAACAATATAAATACAAAGAAATAAGTAAATAATATTTTCTTTTTACATTTAATCAAAAAGTCATAATTATTCAATAGAATTCCGCATTGATCATTACTCCGACTTTTATTTGGTCAAATTTTTAAATTCGTCGGGATTAAATCGTAATATTTTACCCATACGATAAAATCTAACATTTTCAATACCGAAACTTTTCAATTCAACTGAAACCTTCTCAAGGAATGTCTTCTCTATAAAAGCGGAACTATACAGATCCTGAAACTAGGAGCGGACATAAAAGATATCCCTTTTGACCGGAAAGGCTATTTAATGATACGCTAGTTATAGTCTAAAAATCTCTGGGTCATCATTTTGACTGGCCGGCAAAGTTCAATTCTCTCACTCTCTCTCTCCCTGTATATATATATATATATATATATATATATATAGGGAGGGATATATATATATATATAGATAGATACAGGGAGGGATATATATATATTAGTAGCAATTAAATAATTGTTTTATACGTCATTTTTGACGATGAAAAGGATAAGATCAAATTATTACTCTAGATATATAAGTTATTTAGTCATTCTCGGGACATTTCGCATTTTTGTTAAGTGAGTTTTGCAACGTCGGTCATAAGTTTCTTTGTATTTTTGCAACGTCGGTTTTGAAATCACATCCATATACCAAATGAAAAAGAACAAGAAAGATCAATCATGCTTAAAGCATTGACTATGAAACACTTTCCAACTTCAATGCACTTTTATTTAAACAAGTCTAAAATGCAATACATCCCTCGGTAATATTTTGAAACTTATCACAAAACTGCATTAATTTATTATATTTGAAAACTTAAACCGTCATCGAAAAAAATGAACTTCATTCAAATGACGGTATTGAAATATAAATTGCCTGGTTTAAACATCTCTAAAATGTTATACATTCCTCGGTAATAGTTTTAGAATTATCATAATACTACGATAATTTATTATATTTGAAAACTTCATCGAAAAAAAAACAATTGAAATTAATTCAAATGACGTCATAGAAAAAATAACACGCCTGGATCTCTCTATAAAAACAGGATTTCATTCATAACTTTCTCCCATTCATTTCATTCTTCACAATACTATAATAATTTATTTTATTTAAATATTTTGTTTAAGACCATGGAGCTACAAAAAATTAAACTCTATGCTTGAAACTTCATCGACAAAAATCGTCCTTCTCTTTATGAAATCAATTAATATTTCATTCATATCAGCCACGCAGACTCCATGGACTAAATTATTTTGTGTTGAAAAATACAAGAATTCTAATACAACTCATTCTATATATTTTGTTGTTTACATTTTACATAGGTGAAAAATAGGCTTAGTTGTAGAAATAATCAAATTTAGATGAGCATTTAAACTCAAATATATTGTCATTGCGTTGTTTCAGTATGTAGATGCACAGAATTTAAGCAAAAATAAAGTAGTTTTAGGACGGATACAACACTCAATATGAATTAAAAAGAACTTTAAAAAAATCACGATTTTGAAACAAGATGGATGCCATATATCATTTTGAAGTGGGTCATGTGACCGTTTCATATCATGGTCACGTGATCGTTTCATATAAGAGGTGTAATTAATATTTTAATTTTTATGTAAAAAACTACTGAATATATTTCGCTGATTTTTTTTATATATTTTATGGAACAATTTGAATATTACCTAAAATTTTCGAAGTAATTTGTGAATTTTAAATCCGCTTAAAAAATGTTTGAAAAATTAGGTCCCATAGGGCTCAATGTATTTCATTTTTTCGACCCGGGTTCAATCCAAAACTAATTGGGTGATATTATTCATTTATATTCCCATAGGTTCTACAGACCGTCTGAACAACATACTAAAATTTCATTTTGATTAAGTCATTTTTACGGCAGTTATCGTGCTAACGGACAGACAGACAGACAGACAGAATGAACAAAGTCATAAACACTTTTCAACTTTGTTGTAAAGTGTTAAAAACTGAATGAAAAGTGTAAATTTAGTGCAATTAAACTTAGTTTAATGGATTATTAATGAAATAAAGAGAAAATGAATTAATGTCCTTAGGGAAAGTCATGTGCTGTCCACATCAAATGTTTATTTTGACAGCAAAAACAACTCTACAATAGTCATTTGTTTCAAGGCATAGTCAATTGCATTTAGCTTTGAATTTTATACACGAGTAAGATTAAATAATTTTCCTTTGATCCTAAACGGCACCAAAGTTGCCAAATTGAAAATTATATGTTGCTAATTTAATCCTAATAACATTGTAGAATGGCTGCATCTATATGAATAAAATAGAAAATTTGTCTATCCGTCTGTCAGTATGTATGTATGCTTGTCTCATTGTCACGTGAAAACGAATCCATCGAATATCATGACATTTTGTGGGTAGCCGTGAAATAGCCCCACTTAGTTTTGTCCACAGATTTTAAGAAAAAAAGTTGTTGAGAAAATAACAAGAAAGATTAACCATGCATAAAGCATTGATTACTATACACTTCCCAACTGAAATGCAATTCTATTTTAACATCTCTAAAATGCGATACATTCGGCTGTAATACTTTTAAAATTATCACAATACTACATTAATTTATTATATTTGAAAACTTAAATTTTCATCGAAAAAAATGAACTTCATTCAAATAACGTCATTGAAATATAAATTGTCTCTCTATGTAAAGCGGCCTCTCTATGTAAAAACTGGTATCCCTTTTTAACACTTTACCGCAAAATTGAAAAGTCTGTCTGTCTGTCTGTCTGTCTGTCCGTTAGCACGATAACTGTCGTAAAAATAACTTTATCAAAATGAAATTTTAGTATGTTGTTCAGACGGTCTATGGGACCTATGGGAATATAAATGAATGATATCACCCAATTAGTTTTGGATTGAACCCGGGTTGAAAAAAGGGAACACATTGAACCCTATCGGACCAAATTTTTCAAACATTTTTTAAGCGGATTTAAAATTCACAAATTGCTTCGAAAATTTTAAGAAATATATTATCCCATAAAATATATAAGAAAAGTTCAGCAAAATATATTCAGTAGTTTTTAAATAAAAATTAAAATAATAATTACACCTTTTATATGACGCGATCAATGAAGAGATCACCTGATCCACTTCAAAATAGAATATGGCATCCATCTTGTGCCAAAATCGTGATTTTTGAAGTTCTTTTTAATTCATATTTAGTGCTGTATTCGTCTTAAAACCGCTTTATGTTTGCTTAAATTCTGTGTATCTACATACTGAAACAACGCAATGACAATATATTTGAGTTTAAATGATCATCCAAATGTGATTATTTCTACAACGAAGCCTACTTTTCACTTAAGGAAAATGTAAACAGCAAAATATGTAGAATGAGTTGCATGAAGAATTGCTGCATTTCTTTAACTCAAAATTATTTAGCCCATGGAGTCTGCATGGCTGATATGAATGAAATATTCATTGATTTTACAGAGAGAAGGACGATTTTTTTTTCGATAAAGTTTTAAGCATAGATTTTAATTACTCGTACCTCCATGGTCTGAAGTTTTTAAATAAAATGAATTATTATAATATTGTGATGAATGAAAGGAATGAAAAAATGTTTATGAATGGAATGTTGCTTTTATAGAGAGAGCCAGGCGTGTTATATTTCGATGACGTCATCTGAATAAATTTCATTTGTTTTCGATGAAGTTTTCAAATATAATAAATTATTGTAGTATTATGAAAATTTTAAAATATTACCGAAGAATGTGGCGCATTTTAGAGATGTTTAAACCAGGCAATTTATATTTCAATGCCGTCATTTGAATGAAGTTCATTTTTTCGATGAAGTTTTAAGTTTTCAAATATAATAAATTAATGTAGTATTGTGATAATTTTAAAAATATTACCGAGGAATGTATCGCATTTTAGAGATGTATAAATAAAATTGCATTGAAGTTGGTAAGTGTTTCATAATCAATGCTTTATGAATGATTAATCTTTCTTGTTATGTACTTATATGGTCCTTCTATTTATAATTTTGACCTTGTTCAGGTCTGAAGTTATGCCTGGCGACTCGTTCTCGATTCCCTGCATGTTAAACCTATGCATAGTTACATTGATTTATAATTATTTTCTAAAATACTTGTTACATTTTTACTTTCCTTATATAATGTATAAGGAAAGTATTGTGACGGGGTCGAAAATTCGAATTCGAGTTTTCGACGGGAGTGCACGTTTCAAGCATCCCTGATCACGAATCAAACATTTTTGAAGTGATGTCTGTGTGTGTGTGTGTGTGTGTGTGTGTGTGTGTGTGTGTGTGTGTGTGTGTGTGTGTGTGTGTGTGTGTATGTGTGTGTGCGTGTGTGTATGTGTGTGTGTGTGTGTGTATGTGTGTGTGTGAAAGTGTGTGTGTGTGTGTGTGTCTGTGTGTCAGTGGGTCTGTGGAGACGATAACTGACGAACGAATGGACCGATTCGAACCAAATTTGGTACAAAAATCACAATGTGCAAACACTAGAAGCCCATTGTTTTTATACGCAATCGAATGTTCAGAACCCCCCTAAATTTTCGAATGAAATTTTGAAAAAATCGTCAAAAAATCAAAACCAATAATAAAGTTACACAAATAGACATTTCTTATGTAATTTTTCATTAGAAAACGATTGACATAAATTTTAGAACGCTAACATGAACCGTTCTTGAGATATTGCACATTTTTCAAAAAAATTATCAAAAAGTCATATAAAATAGAAAAAAAATATTTCCTATTGAGAAACATGTTCACTTTTCATATATAATATCATGCGATAAATTGGGTGACATCATTCTCGTGGATCTAGCTCGTTTCATTCATGAAAAAAGATACTTTGAGTAATACTTTTGCATTTGAACGCCAATTTATCTGCTGTAAGAATAACTTATTTCTTCGTCCATAACGCTTGGCGAGGTTTTGGCGACGAAATTGGCGGAATGTCGCCAATTTAGCGACTTTTTGAAATGTTGCCAAATTAACGAAAATCTCGCCAAATGGATAAACATGACGCTAAATCAATGAAAATGACGACTAATTGTGGAAAATTCAATATTTTGGAAAGGATATTAGTATCTACTTGAAGAAAAACCTATTTATTTTACTGTAAAAGTAGTAAATTCATTTCATTATATAAGGAAAGTCAGGTGTTGCCCACATCAGATTTTTTAAACTGTTTTCTGAAGTATTTATCTTTGAACTTTGTATAAATTATAATTTAAATCTGATTTGTAATCCACTATTGTATGCGGCTGACATTTTTATGATATGCAAATTTTAGTTAACAGTATTGTATTGTATTTAAGTACGTTGGCAACTATATCTAATTGCATGAGGATGAATATGGAAGATGTTCGAAAGCACTTTGGCTGCATTTACGTCAGTAGGATGATTGTAAAATAAAATGACTTTTGGATCTGTTTGAGATTTGTCATTTGTTAGTAATTATATTTATTAAATCTTTTCCGATTTTAATATTAAATAAATGTATATAAAATAAATGTCATTGATTTTGCATTTTTGACGCGATAATATCAATTACTCTATTACGGTCTTCAGGTTTAAACATTATTATTATTGATATTTTCGGGATTCGGGTATTATTCATATTTTCAAGTTATTATGCCATTGTTTTATTAAGGCAAAAATTGTTGAATCTTATATATTGTACGTTGTACGAGTAATCTTCTACAAATGCACAGGTATATCTTATAATCTACAAGAATATAAGTTGTACAGATATTGGCATATATTTTGATATATATTGGCATATATTTTTATATATATTGGCATATATTTTTATATATATTGGCACATAGTGGAATCAATTATGGCCTTCTGTTATAAAGATTACGGGGATTATTGATATTTTCAATTTATTACGTCATCTATTTTATTTTGGAAAATATTGTGAAATTTGTATACTATAGTACGGGTAATCATCTACTAATACACGTTTCTACTACTAATGCACATCAAATCTACGAGAATATAAGTTGTACGTGTACTCTTCCCATACAAATTTAGTACTTTCATTTTGGCATATATTGATTCAGTGTACAATTTAACGTTAAAAACACCGTGTGCTGTGGATCTTATATATCATTTCTTCACTTTGAAAGAAGAAAGTAAATGCCATTATATAAAGTCATGTGCAGCGCATATCAGATATTTTTCTCTAGATCTCGATTTTATATACCTTTATGATCCGTATCAAAACTCTAGTTTTGCCTGGCGTCTGTTACTCGGTTTCATTTATGGAAATATATAAAGTAATCTAGTAAATATATAGAGTAAACCAACTTTTTATGTACCTAACTATTTAGATTATACTTCTGCGCTAAAACTTAACTAATTCAACTAAGCTTATAAAGATTAAGCTAATTAATAAGCTTAATAGTGCATTTTTGTATCTTAATTGTGAAAATTAAACTTTTATATTTCAGTACTTTTAATCCATTACAAATATGTTTTACTGTATTTATTTTGGTAAAAGACAATTTCAGAGCTTGGTTCAGGTCATAAATGGATTTTTATGAGATACCAACGCATTTTACATCAATAACATCTTAGTCCTGCTAATGCCAAATAACAACACGGAGAAAAAGAATTCCAAGACGTTTAAGATTTTAAACACACTAAAATCGAAAACCATTGAACAAGCAGTATAACGTGAACTTCCGTCTCCATTACTTGCAACGAAAATACTTTTCTCCTTCGATTCCCGCTTATTTATTTTCATTTTTCGATTTAACCAATTTAAGTGGAACACAGCTTCTCTTTTAATATCGAAAGATCACGTTCGTATTAGAAAAGAACTTTAAAGTACCACTCAATTATTTTGAAAACTGAAAAGACGCTTTAAAAACGATGCCAGAAGCAGAAAACGAAATATATTGACGTATTTACCTATAATGACGGAGGACCGGTAATCGCACAGACGATTCCTCCGCGAGAAAACCTTCGACACTCCAAGCTGTGTGTTTTGGGATATACCTTTCACAGACATAGCGTTGCACTTTAAAGTCATCAAAAATGCATGGGGCTTAAAATCTGTGGTGTCGAAAATTTATAAAGACTGATGATCTCTGGATTTGAGAATTTGGGAAACAATTCCACCTCAATAAAAATGAAGGTTTTTCGATAAAAGTTTGGAGATTCAGTTCCACGCTTTTATTTTGAGATGAATTTATTTCCCAGGTCCCTGAAAAGCTATTTTTATTCATACCTTTTAGAATTTTTTACAACAAATTGTATAGCTCTGGGAAAAAAAATCTGATATGGACAGCATATAATGCAACAAATTTACTTTTCAGTATAAAAAAATAATAAGATTCATGGGGTTATGTAAAAATCCACAACGATGTAACCGTTAAAGTGTACATTTGTCTGGATTACAATTATAACTATTTCAAAGAACCCAATTAACTTATATTTCGCGCATCTCTAAATTGAAAATTATCAATATTAATAGCATCCGACATAAACAATATAGTCCATGTATTAAAGTATCTATTAATTAATCCATCCATTCATACAATAAAATAAAAACCGTATTCAGCTCATAGGGCTAGAGGTGAGATCACTTCTATGATTCAGCTGAAAAAGAAGATTAATATTAAGAGGCCATCCTAATTTAAAAATCTGATGTGGGCAACACATGATTTTCTCTGCCGACTCATATTCATGTTCTCTTTATTCCTTTTATAATTCATTAAATTGAGTTTAATTGCGCAAAATAACACTAAATTTGGATTTCTAATTCATTTTTTGTTTTTATTTGGTAATTGGACATTTTTCAGAAATCGAAGTAACAAAAATGCAAGAAATCTCAAATATCTTGAACGGTTAGTACTAATGTATAATGTAGTGTGTTGTACTCTTTTCCTCGTCAAAAATTGCGTATAAAACAAGAATTTAATTGATACATTTGAGAATATACTACTTGGTCTTTTTTTGGCGATTTTACCGACTTTAGCGATGTTGGCGATTTTAGCGAGCCATCTCGTAAAAAAAGGCAGGTTGTTCTTTTCCGAATCGCACCAAAATCTAATTAGCACCAACGTAACTTATCTACCAAATTTTGTGAAATTTGACCAATTAGTATTTTAGCTTGAGTGGATACATGAAATTTTACGGACCATTTCGCAAAAGAAATGCGGGTTCTGTTTTACAAATCCTACCAAAAATCAATCAGCATCAAGATCTTACTTAAGTAACTTAGCTACCAAATTTTATGAAATTCGGTCCATTAGTTTTTTAGTTAGAGTGGATACATACATTGCACAGACAGACAGACAGACACACACACACACACACACACCAAACACACAGACACACCACACATACAGACACACCACACACACAGACACACACACAGACGTCACGCTAAAAATGGTTTTTTTGCATTCTAGAGGTCTCGAAACGTGTAGATCGTTCGAAAACTCGAGTTGTGATTTTCGGTATGATTCCAATACTTTCCCTCTACATTACCATATATTGCAGGGAAAGTAAAAATTCATAATATGAACATTTAAACCATGGAATTAGATAGACATACGTTATACTTTATCTTCCCATTCACGTTTAAATAATACAATTAATGCAAACTTTTTATATGGATAGATTGGGTAGAGCTGAATTGTACAAGCATGTCCAAAGGTTAAGAAAGAAACGAAAAAATTAGCATATTCGGCAAAAAAAAAGTATAGCGATAAAATTTGCATACCTGATAGGCGCATGCAAGTGGAAATTAACCCGCAGAAAACATTTTGTACACCAACATTTTTAACAAGGAAACATATTAGGTATGAAAGCGGCCTGTTTGTACAGAGCCTGTATCTCTACGTTGCGGATTCTAGAAGGAAAACCGAAATACTCAAATTTAAAAAATGAGTAGACGACATCATTTGAGTGACGTCAGCGATAGAAGGTAGGACGTCTAGAAGAGGGTCAGTGACAGTCAGAAGTAGCTCATGCCCTAAATGGCAATCGTTCCGTCATTTACAGTCTATGCAACCGATATCAAAGTGAAGTAACCGTATTGCGCAGACTAGTAAGTGGACGGCCAAGGGTCACAACCGCCCAGGATGACCGTTTTCTATGCCTTTGAGCATGATGCCACTCATGGTCAATCAATTCACATCAGCTTGCTTCTGACCTTGCAGCGTCAGAAGAAAGAGGTATCCTGCAAACTGTTTACAGACATCTACGTGCAGATCAGCAGTATTCAAAACAATCAGTGGTTTGTGTCCGACTGATGCCCTCGCATAAAGGGACCCGCTTAAACTGAACTCGGACTCGAAAGTAATGGGGTATTGTTCTTTTCACGGATGAGTTACTATTTGGTGTGCAGCGGTTATTGGTCTGAAAAACCCTTAGAACTCACTATCACGCCAGTAGCAACCGCGAAATGCACGCATACGGAGGTGATGGTCTCATGGTTTGGCAGGGATTACTGTTGGTGCCACATCTTCCCTAGCAGTACTGTGACTGCTGTGCAGTATACAGATGACCTCCTTGCTCTCTTGAGGCCCTGAGTCAGGATGTCATTTTTATGGAAGATAACGCACGAATTCACAGGGCTTGCATTGTCGACCAGTTCTTAGAATCGGAAACACGGCTTTATAAGAAATGACCATGGAAATCATCCGACTTGAATCCCATCGAGCATTGGAAATGCTTGAGACACGTTTAAGTTCTCTCCATGACCTTCCCCGGAACTTTTATGAGCTAAGAACATGTCTGCTCTGTAAATGGACGCAGACATATCAAACTGCCTTACATGATCTTATTCTTGGCAGGCAGGAGTCGACACTGTCAGGAATATGTTTCCGTATTGACAGACCAACCACCATCGACGAACTGTTTTTCCAACACCAAATCCTATGCTTATGTTTCTCTCTATTATTTAATTATTTATCGATAATTTTCTTTGCATTTCTCCACGTTAGTGTCTTTTGATATATACCCCATGATCTGTGAAACTTTTAATGAATTCGAAAAAATAATTTTCTTTTTATCAGCTTTTTTCACTTTGTTGCTTAACTTTTGAACATGAGTGTATGGTCTAAAAAGTTAAAGAGTATTAGTCCTTTTTCTTCCATGGTATGACCAGAAATTGGAAACTTGAGATAAAATGTTTGAGAAATTAAACTTGATAAATTAGTTTGTTAGAGGGTATAGGGAAGCGTAAGTTAATTGCGTTATGTTAGGGGTTGGTATAGAATGTATGTTTTGATAGAAAGTCGTATAAGAAATAGAAAGTTGTATAAGAAATAGAACGTCGTATAAGAAATAGAAAGTCGTATAAGAAATAGTAAGTAGGAGGGTATATGTCTCGCATGTATCTGGATATTGGGAGCGGATGTGAGAATCGACTGGAGTTGATATCCCCCGGTTCCTGTTTCCCATGCATGGTCGTGGTGCATTTGGGCGGAAGTGCAAACCCTACTGTTTATGTATAATTTTTGACCTTCTCTCTACTGAAATTATCTTATAGTGGAGCGTAAGTACCCATGGTATGCAACATGTTGCAGCAGAAAATTGTAGGTTTAATTAACATAGTGCAAAGGGTAGTGAATATTTACAAGATATTTCTGAAATTAATTCTAGAATTAAAAACTGTTTAACAATTAATCGTAATTCAGCTAAATAGATAATTGTTTATCATAGCAATTTCTCAGAATCTTATAACGAAATAATTAATAAATCTGCTGCCCAGACTATAGTGACAATAATTTTGTGAGATCTAAATAACCTTTTGATTATCATTTCCCTCAGATTGCATTATAAATTTTGTTTCTTTAAACTAACCATCCTATCGGCTTTGGTTGTTAGACGAATCACCCACCTAAGCAGCATTTTCTGGGTTCCTACAGTAGAATATGAATTATTTCGAATCGTGAGATTTTTCAGTGTTCTTGGAATGTAAGAAAAGTTCTTGAGCAGACGATGAAGGATTTAAGTAGTGAGCGGAAGGAAACCTCATTCGATACAACGATGACTAGGAAGAGTCTAGTATTCGGGGTATGGTCGCAATACGGGGCGAAGTAACAGAATGCCGGGGTAGGCATATAAGCTTTGTAAATAAGTATCCATGTAAACATTATCATCAGCCTAGTATACTGTAGTAGCTTGTATATTTGTCACTTATTATGGGCGTGTGCAATAATAATTAATATATATGTTGTTCGTTCTTTAAACAGCAAGCTGCTGTCATTTTTGTGAAGTCCCCAATAAACTGAGTTATATCTTAAACAGTGCCGTTCTGTGTTATCTCCCTTAGACTGAAAGGTCGAAATATCGAGTATTCTAAGTTTAAGTTAAGTCACTTTTGACAGATTAAGTAAAAATCCTCCACAAGGACATCTAAAAAGGATAAATAGATTTTTAGGTCTTTACAAATTACAATTGTATTCAGTAAAATAATAAAATTAATTATTTATTTTATTTATTTATTTATTTATTTATTTAAGAGAATGCAAACGAAAGGACAAATTCCCAGTAACAGCGTTTAAGATGAAATCCAAAACAAAAATGTACAGTTTAAAATAGTATATAAAATACATTAAAATTCAAACTACTGAAAAAAAGTGGTATTTTAAAAGCACTTGCGAATGAATATAAAAAAATCTGATGTGGGCAGCACATGACTTTCCCTGCAGATTTATATTCACGTTCTCTTTATTTTAATTAAATTTAATTCATTTTAATTCAATTTTCGTTCTCATTTGGTAGCTGAACTTGTTTTCAAAGGTGGCGTAGAGAAAATACGAAAAAACTGAAATGTCTCGAGAATGACCAGTCCAAGAGTAATGGGGTAGGTCTTATTCTCTTCATCGTTAAAAATTACATATACAACAAGCATTTAATGGATATATTTGAGCATACGTAGTTTTTTACTTTAGATTTTGACGATTTTCGAAGGTCATTTCGCAGAAAAGGGCAGGTTATTTCTTCCGAATCGTACCAAAATTTAATCAGTACCAGTGTGACTCACAAGCGACTTACCTACCGAATTTTGCTAAATTCGGTCCATTAGTTTTTCAGCTAGAGTAGATAGAGGCAATTTTTGCGGGCCATTTCGCAAAAAAAATGCGGGTTCTTTTATCCCGAATAGTACCCAAAACTAATCAGCACTAGATTCGCCCACAAGTGAATTACCTACCAAATTTTATGAAATTCGATCAATTCGTTTTTTAGTTAGAGTGGATACAAAATCTGCACAGACAGACAAATACACAGACAGACAGACAGACCCACACACAGAGGTCACGCTAAAAATAGTTTTTCGTATTCTAGAGGTCTCGAAACGTGTAGATCCGTCGTAAACTCGAGTTGCGATTTTCGGCATGATTCCAATACTGTCCCTATACTTTACCATGTATTGCAGGCAAAGTAATAATTGCAGGCACTAAAATATAAAATATTTAGAACAAATGATTTTTAAAAGTAATTTCAGCTAAATAAAAATTATCAAGATTAGCGGGGATGCTTTTGTTTAGTTTACATAAATTATTAATGGACAATAACAACCAATATTAGTATTAATAAACATGCTTCGAATCTTTTATTAAGAGTTTCTGTCAAGAATAGATAGTACTATAAAACCAAATAATTCTCCCACACGGCACAAATAATACAAAATGTCTGGACAGAAATCTTTCGACCTGTCCCCTATTTCCGACATGACCCCATGTGATCATGAATATAAATTCGGCAGATTTTTTTCCCTTTTGGAAGTGGGCACAAATATATGCCGCAGAAGGGACTTTCATAAATTTAAACTTGGGAATATATCGATACTAGTTTTGTTGTGGTTTTAAGAATCCTCTACCTGTTCAGTATGCGATCGTCTTTCTCAATAGCAGATCATCAGTAGCCAGAGCGATATATAAATTGGGAATTTTGGTTTATCATTATATCACTTTCATCATAATATATATAATAAAGTTTGGTGAAAATATTGGGATTGTGTTGAAAATAAGAACTCGGATTTTCGACGATCTGCACGTTTTAGGCATTCAAATATCAGTAAGTATATGCATGTGTGTGTGCAATGTATGTATACACCTAAAACTATCCGACGAAATTTTAGAAAATTTGGTAGTATCAATTACCAAAATCACTTTTAACCTTTTGCTTACGGGTGGGACCGAACCTATCTCAAACGAAGGACCTCTAAATAATACATGTATTTGACATGTCCTATCCCAGACAGTTCGATCCCCCTTTGCAGGCATTGGCGTCCATGGACGCCAATGTCAAATACCTATATTTTTGACAGGTTCTTTGTTTGGTAGGGACGCTGTCCCACCCGTAAGCAAAGGTTAATCAAATCAATAAAAAAAATCAAAATCTGAAATGAAAGACTGTAAATATAGTTAACTGAATTAATTAAATGCAATGCTTTATATGTAATTTTTGACTACTAAAAGAATACGACTAATTCTATTACTCTAAAAGAAACCGTTGTCTAGATATTCTAGCTTATTTGGAATGTTTTGAGTCCAGGCATATTTTAAAATATACTAAATTAATCATAATAAGAAACAGTTTTGTTTATCATGACTGCAATTTAGATATAATTTCAAATAATTATTTATTCATTTTACTTGATAAGACTTAAATTAATCTATTGTAAAATATATGAAGAACAATTAAGTTTAAATGTGCTGCTTACATCAAATACTTTATTCTAAAGATATAGACTGTTTTAGCTTTATTTTTGCTATTATTACTAATTTTTTATGTGGTGTACATTAGAAGTTTTTGTTTTACGGGTACGTTACAATGTATTTCCAAAGTCTTTCCGAAAAATGCAGCGTTTTAATTTTTCCACTGAATCTATTACTTATGACAACGATTTCCATTTATGAATGCTAGGACGGACAATATGGTATCTTGTATAAATTAAAAGCATTAAAATGAGGCAGTCATACATATCTAAAGTTTTACTCTGATCGTAATTGTGAAGAGGATTGTTGGGTCCAAATGCAGAAGCAGTACTTAGACACATCATGATCTTAACTGAAAGGATAGTTCAAATTGACATTCTTAACAGATTTAGTCAATTTTAGAATTTACTAGCCGACTACTAGTTGAAAATCAACGGTTTCGCAATAAGTAACCACTGAATATTGTCATTTTTTTTAATAATTCGCGTTTCACATTTATTCGGCAAATCGAATATTTTAGTGTGCGGAACCCCCTGAAGAAGAAAATATTGTAAATTTTAAATTCCGAACGTCTTTCTTTCGAACTATCTACCAGTACACCAAATTAAAGTCTCTATCTCATCACGAATCATACTATTTTATCATCTCCCCTTTCGAACGTTTTTCTGTGAAGTACACCCATAAATGAACATTTTTGAAAAACTCTGTTCGCCTTGGGTTTCCTATCAGATGATTGACCCATATACAAAATATCAAGCCTCTATCACATTTAAAGGCAGTGTGTCTCATTTATTCCGAAAATCGAACATATTGGTGTTCGGCACTCCCCAAAGTTGCAAATATTGGAAATCTGAAATTGCACTATTTCTTCCTTTCAAACTATCTACCAGTACACCAAATTTGATGTCTTTTTCCTATCGTGAAGCATGTTTTTCTATCACTTCATATTTCAAAAGTTTTTCTGTGTTGTACCCCCCTTAAATGATCATTTTTGAAAAACCGTAGAAATCGTAGGGTTTTCTAATCACATGATTACCCCATATACTAAATTTCAAGCCTCTATCACATTGTAAAGGAGGCGTTTTTCATTTGTTCATCAAATCGAGCATTTTAGTGTGCGGCACCCCCTACAATAGCAAATGTTGGAAAACTGAAAATGCACACTTTCTTCTTTTCTAACTATCTACAAGTATACCAAATTTGAAGTCTATCTCATTCCGAAGAAAACTTTTTCTATCATTTCACTTTTCGAATTTTTCTCTGTGGAGTACCCACCCTCCTTAAATATACATTTTTGAAACTCCATTCTTCTTGGGTTTTCTATTAAATGATTCGCCCATATACCAAACATCAAGCCTCTATCACGTTCCAAAATGAGTGTTTCTAATTCATTCCGAAAATCGAACAATTTTGTGTGCGACACCCCCTAAAGTAGAAAATATTGGAAAACTGAGATTGTACACTTTCGTCCTTCCAAACTATTTACCCGTACATCAAATTTCAAATCTCTATCTCATCCCGAAGTATGTTTCTTATCAATTCACCTTTCGAACGTTTTCCTCTAGAGCACCCCCCTTAAATGACCGTTTTTGAAAAACTATAATGGTCTTGGGTGTTTTTATCAAATGTTTATTCCATATACCAAATTTTAAGCCTCTACCAAATTTTAAGGGAGCCGTTTCGCATTTATTCGGTAAATCGAACATTTTGGTATGCGGCACCCCCTTAAGTAGAAAGTATAGGAAATCTGAAATTGCACTCTTTCTTCCTTTCGAACGATTTACCCATTCACGAAATTTGACGTCTCTATCTTATGGCAAAGCATGCTTTCCTATCATTTCACTTTTCGAACGTTTTGGTGTGGAGCACACCCTCTTAAGAACGTTTTCGAAAAATTCGATTTTTCCAGGGGGTTTTATCGAACGATCGAGCCGTGAACCAAATTGCAAGTTTCTATCTATTCAGGAAGTGCCTAAAAAAGCGTGATAGACAGACAGACAGACAGACAAACGGACACTTGGCAATTAGTAGATATAGATTGTAAGATCAATTTTAAAGATAGAAGAAAAATATATTCATTTTAATTACTCAATAGATAGGGATTTGGCTGGCAACGCATCACCTTAGCATCAAGGGTAGGTCCTCCTTTTAAGTACACATTTTTAAAATATTGAAATATTATATATTATTACTTCATATATATTATTACTGCAATACATGGTAATGTGTGAGTATTGGATTCATACCAAAAATCGCAACTCGAGTTTTTGACGGATCTACACGTTTTGTCACCTCTAGAATACGATAAAATCATTTTTAACGTGACGTCTGTGTGTGTGTCTATCTGACTGTCTATGCAGATCTTTTACCCTCTCTAACTAAAAAACTAATTGACCAAATTTCATAATATTTGGTAGGTGTGGGCGATTCTGGTGCTGATTAGATTTGGGTATAATTTGGGATCAAAGAACCGCCTTTTTTGCGAAATGGCCCTCAAAAATTCTCTGTATCCAATCTAGCTGAAAAACTAATAGATCAAAATTTGGTAGCTAAATCACTTGTGGGTTATTGTGGTATAATTAGATTTTAGTACGATTCGGAAAGAAAAAACCTGCCATCTTTGCGGAATGCCTGTAAAAATCGTCAAAATCTAAAATAAAAAAACTACCCATGCCGAAATATATGAATTAAATGCTTGTTTTATACGTAATGTTTAACGATCAAAAGAATAAGACCAACTCCGTTACACCAGGACTAGCCGTTCTCGAGATGGTTTAGTTTTCTCGCATTTTCTCTGCATCACTTTTGAAAATATACCCAGTTACCGAATGAGAACGAAAATTGAATTAAAAGTTCAAATTCAGTGTAATTTCAAATAATTATGGATAATTATGGATGTTATTTTGTGCAATTAAACTCAATGAAATGAATTATTGAATAAATAAAAGTAACGTGAATATGAGCCTGCAGGGAAAGTCAAGTGCTGCCCACATCAGATATTTTTTTTTTAATTTTTACATTCTTTTACACACTGACAAATTGCAAAAAGGTTGATACCAATTACTGTTTGATACTTTCACTGTATCATGATATATTTAAAAAAAGTAAATAATTGACTCCTTATTTTAATACTAATCTATGAGCTATAATTGCATTTATCATAAAACATGTTTGTACATTTTTGGTCATGATATCTCATGATCAGATTAGTAATATCTGCTTGAACTTTACGATGCAAAGACTGGAATAGGGGTTGTTTCAATTGGACTATTGTCTTTGTGTTAGTTAGTAAAATAAAAATGTTGTTTTGTATATTGTTAAATAAGACTATTTATACTTTATTTATCTAATTAAAGCACTAACCAGCAAGCAAACACCAAACTTCAGGATCCACACTTTTAATTTAAAATTGCGCTAAAACGAAAAAATAAAATTCTCACATTTTCATCTTATGCAATAGGCTAGAAATTTTATAAAACTAATATTTCATTATAATTTAGCTTATTACAAAATATCACCATTAATTGGTTTTATACATTCAATGGCGGCAATAAAACCATATATTTAATCAATTTTTCCATACATTTAACGGTGAATTTTTGGGATATACCGAATGATAACATAATAGCCACCTGCCATAATAGCCCAATTTCCAGCCACATACTTTTATTGGCTGAGATGGATATATAAGAATTTTACTTTTTATTGTTGTTTCAGTGCATTATAAAATAAAATTGTGGTTCCTGAAACTTGGTTTTTGCTTGCTATCCTTTCTACTTTTTAAGATGTGTGAATCCTTTAAAACTTAAACTGTATCGATAAAGTTCAGAATCAAAAGAATTAAAGTATACGAAATGCAATGATATACTAAATTTGAGATTTCTAGTTGCTCTAGTTCTCGAATTATTCCCATAAAATGTGTTTATTTTAGTTGCGGGTCCATAACGAGCTGGCCCGATAAGGTTCAAAATCTAAAGATTAACCACAAAATCAAAGAAATGCACCATAAAAACAACAACGATTTATGTCACCCCGATAAGTGGAACTTGGTTAGTTGGGGCCTCAAAGATTTGAAATTTAATAAATATGCACACAATAGAACGAATTATTCGACGTTGCTCAGATCCAAAATAAGAGCCTAAAACTAAAATAATAAAGGTACAGGCTATATCATTCAACTTTCGAATACTCTATTGTGAACTAAAATTATTCATGCAATTCATTCTTTCCATGCGTAACCATGCCAAATGTACAACGCCTTAAATAGGCTCTTTGATACACCCTAAATAAGTGATCGATCGCCAATAGTTGGCAGAACGACACAGCGAAAATACTTGGAGTACATATCATGCGAAAATGAAAAAAAAATGTGTTGATACCTGAAGTAAAATTAAAAAATCTGATGCGGGCAACACATGACTTTCCTTATATAATGCAATGAATTTACTACTTTTACAGTTAAAAAAATGTTATTCTTATAGTAGATACTTATATTATTTCCAAGATATTGCATTTTCTTCAATTTGGCGTCATTTTCATTGATTTAGCGTAATTTTTATCCATTTGGCGAGATTTTCGTTAATTTGGCAACATTTAAAAAGCCGCCAAGTTGGCGACATGCCACCAAACTCGTTGCCAAAATCTCGCCAAGCGTTATGGATGAAGAAATAATATATTCTTATAGCTGATTGCCGGTCAAATACAAAAGTATTAATCAAAGTATATTTTCTCATGAATGGAATGAGCTAGATCTAAGTGAATGATGATGTCACCAAATTTATCGCATGATATTACATATGAAAAGTGAACATGTTTCTCAAGAGTTAATATTCTTTTTTATTTATGAGGTTCTTTTGTAAATTTATTTGAAAAATGTGCAATATCTCGAGAATGGCTCATGCTAGCGTTCTAAAGTTTATGTTAATCGTTTCCTAAGGAAAATTACATAAGAAATGTCTATTTGCGGAACTTTAATAAAGGTTTTGATTTTTTGAATGAGAATTTCACTCGAGCATTTAAGGGGGTTCTGAACATTCAATTGTGTTTTAAAACAATAGGCTTCCAATATTCATGGATTGTGATTTTTGTACCAAATTGCATTCGAATCGCTCCATTCGTTCGTGAGATATCGTCTCCACAGACTCACTGACACACACACACACATACATACTTTCACACGCACACGCACGCACACACACACACACACACACACACACACACACACACACACACACACACACACACACACACACACACACACACACAGAGACATCACTTCAGAAATGTTCGATTCGTGATCAAGGATGTTTGAAACGTGCTCTCCCGTCGAAAACTCGAATTCGAATTTTCGACCCCTTCACAATACATTCCTTTATACATTAAGTATATAAGGAAAGTAAAAATACTGTTATCTCAGCAAGTTTTTCTACAATTGAAGTCAAATTTTAGCACAATCTCATAATTATAACATAGTAGCAAAGAAAAAAAAATTAAGACGAAATATTGTGAGTTTATAAAGTTAGAACCCGTAAATTAAACCCATTGCAATCAGCAATTCCTTTCACCTCGGCAAAACGCCTGTGACTTTACGAAAACTTTTGCTCCCAGAGATCGTCAGGACGACAGAGCAAATTAGATTTAATTTGACAAAATGGCCGGAAATGAAGATTTTTTAATTTAAAAGTTCGGAACTTTGAAATTAATTCGAATTTTTTAATTTTTTTTTCGATTTTGGCTGAAAATGCAGTGATATAATCCCTTAACAATATAAGGCACTTAGCTTCAAAAATAGTCATTTTAAATTAAAAAAATCTGATGTGGGCAACACATGACTTTCCTTATATAATGTACAGAATTTACTACTTTTACAGTAAAAAAATAGGGTTTTCTTATAGTAGATATTTATATTCTTTCCAAGATATTGAATTTTCGAGTATTAGTCGTCATTTCCATTGATTTAGCGTCATTTTCATTCATTTGGAGAGATTTTCGTTAATTTGGCAACATTTCAAAAAGTCGCCAAGTTGGTGACATTCCGCCAAATTCGTCGCCAAAATCTCGCCAAGAATTATGGACGAAGAAATAAGTTATTCTTACAACAGACAAATGACTATTGGCGTTCAAATACAAACGTATTAGTCAAAGTATCTTTTTTCATGAATGGAGCGAGCTAGATCCACGAGAATGATGTCACCCAATTTATCGTAAGGTATTACATATGAAAAGTCAACATGTTTCTCAATAGGAAATATTTTTTTTTATTTTATGACTTTTTGATAATTTTTTTAAAAAATATGCAATATCTCGGGAACGTTTCATGTTAGCGTTCTAAAATTTATGCCAATCGTTTTCTAATGAAAAATTACATAAGAAATGTCTATTTGCGTAACTTTATTAGTGGTTTTGATTTTTTGACGATTTTTTCAAAATTTCAATCGAAAATTTAGGGGGGTTCTGAACATTCGATTGCGTATAAAAACAATAGGCTTCCAGTGTTTATGGATTGTGATTTTTGTACCAAATTTGGTTCGAATCGGTCCATTCGTTCGTCAGTTATCGTCTCCACAGATTCACTGACACACACACACAAACACATACTTTCACACACACACACACACACACACAAACACATACTTTCACACACACACACACACACAGACATCACTTCAAAAATGTTTGATTCGTGATCAGGGATGCTTGAAACGTGCTCTCCCGTCGAAAACTCGAATTCGAATTTTCGACCCCGTCACAATACTTTCCTTATACATTATGTATATAAGGAAAGTAATTAACCCAATTAGGTAATGTTTTACAATTGATACTAATTATAAGTAAGCAAAGTTTTAGCATTTATTTGTACTGAGGACTTCCGGGCTGTCTGGAAAGGCTTTTAACATCATCCCTTATTTTGTCCACCCCCCTGAGGAGAAATCGAAAAGTCGATTTTGATTCTGTTTCACAGACAGTACTATAAATGTGCAAATATTTAACCTTCTAGATAAATGATGGCCTTTTGATGGGTTTCGAAAAGCTTTTCAAAAATTCCCAATTTTACCACCTCTGTGAATAAAAAATTAGGCTCTGTTAATTTCTGTCCCGGGATTGTTTTTATAAGAGTGAAAGGATTCAGTTTTCTAAGTCAAAAGGGGGCTTGTGAAATGTCTAGAAAGCCACCAACTCTTTAGGCAATTATCATTATGAATATAATATGCATATATATATATATATATATATATATATATATATATATATATATATATACATATAAATATTACATCTATCACATCTAAAAACTGACTTCTGAAAATATACTCAAAGGCGCCAAGCTGCTCAGACAAGTACATTTCTATACAACTCAATAATTTGAAAAAGAAAAAAGAAGAATGACATTGTATCAAAATTTCGCCGGGGGGGATTGTGACCCCCACTTCCCGGTTTAGCCAGCTTTATGTCATGACGACACTCCAGGAAGCGGATACAATGTCGCCAACCAAGTACATATACTAATACTTTAAAAAAAGAAAAAAGTTGAAAAACCTATACTTTCCCTAACCTATACAAAGACTACGCGTTTTACTACATCCAAACAGAAACACAAAATACTACAAAAATGACCCACATCCAATACCAATATATCAAGAAAAACAAGCCACGCATACACCTCACCGAAATGTAAAAGACTCTTACTTTGTACCTAATGATCTCCCTCAGACAGTCAACCATGACCTTCACAATGCAGCCGCTGTCCAATACTATCTCAGACAGACTGAAACAGATGTTTCAAATATTGATGGAGATGTATGATAAGTATGAGATGCAAAACCTCATTAAACAACATATATACAAATGTCTAGTCGAAATGGTCTTGTTTGAAACTGTGCTTTACGATGGAACTGATTTCTACAGACAGCGTAATGGCATTCCGATGGGGGGCGCTTGTTCATCTATTCTGGCCGATATATACTTGAACAAATACGAGGAGGGAACTCATATTTTAAACGAAATAGTATACATACGATATGTGGATGACATATTATATGCATGCCACGATGACCGGGATCACTTAGATTTTACTTTTTTTCCTTCAAATTTGACATTAACAGAAACTTCCCGTAACATTGATAATAGTATTAATTTTTTAGATTTAACATTATATAAACTTTCTAATGGTAAAGTAGGTTTTAAATTATATGATAAAAGAAAAGCATTTAATTTTAAAATAAATTACATTATTAATTGGCATTCTTGTTTGCATAGAAATGTTTTTAGGAACATTATCATAAATTTTTTAACAAGAAGCAAACGTTTAAATAGCAGTGTTGAAAATCGTTATATAAGTGATCTGAATTATCTAGAAGAAGCAATCGTAATGGGTTACCCTCTACGTTTTCTCTGTGATATATTGTGTAAATTTTACGGCATAACCGTAACCGAGTGTTACGACTTGTATTTGAGTGGAAGAGAGCTTTCTGTCTGAGATAGTATTGGACAGCGGCTGCATTGTGAAGGTCATGGTTGACTGTCTGAGGGAGATCATTAGGTACAAAGTAAGAGTCTTTTACATTTCGGTGAGGTGTATGCGTGGCTTGTTTTTCTTGATATATTGGTATTGGATGTGGGTCATTTTTGTAGTATTTTGTGTTTCTGTTTGGATGTAGTAAAACGCGTAGTCTTTGTATAGGTTAGGGAAAGTATAGGTTTTTCAACTTTTTTCTTTTTTTAAAGTATTAGTATATGTACTTGGTTGGCGACATTGTATCCGCTTCCGGGAGTGTCGTCATGACATAAAGCTGGCTAAACCGGGAAGTGGGGGTCACAATCCCCCCCAGCGAAATTTTGATACAATGTCATTCTTCTTTTTTCTTTTTCAAATTATTGAGTTATATATATATATATATATATATATTCCGAACTTAGGCCACAGTTCGAATGTTTTTTACATGTTAAAAGTGCATCGTGCCCTTTAAAATCCTATTTGAATTCAAGCATGCTCAACATGGAACAATCCTTAAAAATAGTTTTTATCCTTTTTCGATACTTTCTACATTTTTAATACTTTTTACATTTTTACGATAATTTCTACTATTTCATGATACTTTCTACCTTTAACTATTCATTATGCTGCACATATAAGGTGAATCTAATTCGAAAATTAATTTGCATTTTATCCTGTGTTCTGCATTGTTAGAAATAGAATCACTTCTACAGTGTTAGAAGTAGAATAATTTCTGCAGTGTTAGAAATTGAATAATTTCTGCAGTGTTAGAAATAGAATAATTTCTGCATTCTTAGAAATAGAATCATTTCTGCATTCTTGGAAATAGAATAATTTCTGCATTATTAGAAATAGAATCATTTCTGCATTCTTAGAAATAGAATCATTTCTGCATTCTTAGAGATAGAATAATTTCTGCAGTGTTATAAATAGAATAATTTCTGCAGTGTTAGAAACAGAATAATTTCTGCAGTGTTAGAAGTAGAATAATTTCTGCAGTGTTAAAAATAGAATAATTTCTACAGTGTTAGAAATAGAATAATTTCTGCATTCTTAGAAATAGAATAATTTCTGCAGTGTTAGAAAGTAGTGTTAGAAATGTGACATTTGTATATATTCCCCACAAATTCACCGAGTTGTGATATTTTTCTCTTTTCACTCCGTGTTTCTAACATCGGCCACAAAAGATCTAAAAGTTGTCTGCTGCTTTGGCAACACTGCGGTGAATTCTAATTTGACAGGTGATGAACGCGGACTTCGATTCTCCCCTCTCTCTTTCCTGCTGCACTATCTCTTTCTTTTAAGATAAGGGAAACTCGAGGTCAGTGCTAAAGAATATTTTTGAAAATGCAACGTCAGCACAATATTTAGGAATCTAGATCGGATAGGAGACAAAATTCATTTCGTACGTATGTCAGTCTCAATTTTCCTTTATGATTTTTCAGAACAAGAAAGGATTTTTAAATCCCTTTTATCTCAAGAGTCACACTACTTCAAACCATTGAGAAAAATATCATTGCACAAAAACATCACGTCATGGTATATAAAATTCCTCAAAGCAAATAAAAATACAATACTCCTTCCAAAAAAAATTATGACATCACAAGACTGCGACAAAAAAGAGCTATGTGTGATTTTAAGATTTTTCAGCGGGGTACCTTAGATCTAAAAGTACAGCTCCGGCCTTGCAGAAACTTGGCGCAAGTCATTTTCAGATTTCGTAACTTTTGTGAAAGGATGTTTTTATTTTCTGTATTTGGCGGGAGGGGGTACGTGTGTGTGTGCGGGAAGTCTTTCACTGTGAAATGGTGTTTTTGTGAAATTTCATATTTTTGAAGAAATATATATCAACATGATTACGCAGCAATAATATAGAAGATATTAGGAGTTTGACAACCCAGTGATTAACTCGCGATTATTCCACTCGGACGGCACGAGTTCTATTAACGCCTTTTTCCAAACTGCCCTGTATTCAGGCGGAGTACGGGCACGTTAAATATGTGGGTCTGTAAGACCTTCCGACAGTCTGGTGATAGGGGAAGACGGGTACTGTACCTGTGAATGATGTCCCCACTGGGTTCCCATCCAAATTAGGTGGCACTGTCTCGGCCGTCCAAATAGATATCATATATCTTCGGGTAGGTTGGAAGGTCTGGGTCGAAAAAGATATAGGAGTCATTAAAAGTTTAACGTTAATCACCAATTATTCATGTTTATTTAAACTTTTAAAATCTTAAATCAATCAATTGAGTTTTAAAATAAAATTATATACCTCCCATCAGAACACACAAAATGAGATATTGATTAAAATTGGTTCAATAATTGGCTGTAAGTCCATCAACACTGTAGAAAATGATCGAGAAATCTATCAAGGTTCTTTGTTTTGAGTTCTACAGCACGAATTGTAATTTTGGTGCTGTTTTCTGGATACTACAGTACCAAAGAACTCTCAATATTTATTATAGTTGAAAGTATACCAGTCATATGACGGTATTAATATTTTGCAAAGCATTGCCTCTCATTTAGCTTTTTTTTAATCAATTTGGAGACATTTTCGTCAATTTGGCAATATTTAGAAAAGTCGCCAAATTTGGGACTACCCGCCAAATTTTTCGCCAAGCAATACGGACTGGCGGGGAAATGGGTTATTCATATAGTCGCTTGTTATGTTATTTCCAAGATATTGAATTTTCATCAATTAGTCGTCATTTTCATTCATTTAACACCAATTTTATCAATTTGGCGACATTTTTGTCAATTTAGCAGCATATAAAAAACTCACGAACTTGGCGATATGCCGCCAAAATTCGTCACCAGAATTTCGCCAAGCATTACAGATGGAGAAATAGGTTATTCTTATAGTAGAGTCTTATATTTTTTCCAAGATATTGAATTCTCATCAATTAGTCGTCATTTTTACCAAATTGGTTACATTTTTATCAATTTGGCAACATTTAAAATATCTCGCCAAGTTGGCGATATTCCGTCAATTTCGAAATCAAAATTTCGCCAAGCATTACCCAGAGATAGATAGATAAACAGGCAGATAAATCATGGTGTTCATATTAGAAATTTGAGGTTAATTACAGACATGACATAGACCCCCCTACTTGTCCAGAGTTGCTTGGAGACACATCTGACAACTGAGATTCAACAAATCGTGTTCATCAAAACATACGGAGATTATATACTCGAGCAATATTCGTTTAACATATTACAGACTTCGGTGAATTTAGCGCTGTGAGTGATAGAATAAATTTAGCATATATCACTGTTTATAACGGGAAATTTATGAATTTATAAATCTAATTAGGTCTTTATGTTATTTCTCTTCATAAACATGATGGTTTCAACGTATCTGTTAATCCTTTGAATACGTATAGTTTTCGAATTAATAATCGTATAAAAACATGATTACATAATGTGATGTAAACAAGCAATTTAATCTACAAAACTACTACAAAATTATTTGGTGTCCTATCTATCGAGGTACGCAGTTTCCAATATAGAAATGGAATACGATATATTTAAGGGATATATACAAACTATCCACTTGGCCTACTCTGCACATTTTCACACACACGTGGTCACTAAATATGACACATACACACCTAATCAAAGTTTTTGATGAATTAGTTTTAATTATTGGCAGCAAAATAATATCATATTGTGTATTTCTTGTTTTCGAGAGGCAAGGTTGTGTAATCTGTTTTTTAAATCCCTTCGTATAGTCATCTTTAATTCGAACTTTTGAAATTTCCGATTTCTTTTTTTCGATCTGGAAGCTTAGATGGTTCGAATGGCAGTAAAACGAAGATTCTAGCTGTAGTGAAAGCGCTCCATAATTTTAATGCGTCATCTCCTTACACAGTTAATCTGTCAGTTCAGTGCATATTGTATAGATAATTTTGCAATCAAGATCTCTATCAAAAATGGATCTTCGAAACAACGATCTTGAGATGATTTTATATCGGAGAAGATCTGGTATATTCAGGATCCATGGATTGCATTCCCAAAATTGAATCTAAGTAGCCAAATTAATTTGTCTCCAGATTTATAATTAGTATTACTATATGATTTGATAGCAAATCCTTGCTAAATTGAATATAAAATGTTTTTCTAATCATAAGTAATGATTAACAATTAAATCTATACATACTAATTACCAAATGTTCGTCTGACTGTCTGTCTGTCTGTCTGTCTGACCGTCTGTCTGTCTGTCACACTTTTTTTAGGCACTTCCCGAATAGATAGAAACTTGCAATTTGGTACACGGCTCGATCGTTCGATAAAACCCCCCAGAAAAATCGAATTTTTCGAAAACGTTCTCTAGAGGAGGTACTCTGCACCAAAACGTTCGAAAAGTGAAGTGATAGGAAAGCATGAGATAGAGACTTCGAATTTGGTGTATGGGTAAATCGTTCGAAAGGAAGAAAGAGTGCAATTTCAGATCCCCAAAATTTCCTACTTAAGGGGGGTGCCGCATACCAAAATGTTCGATTTACCGAATAAATGAGAAACGGCTCCTTTAAAATTTGATTGAGACTTGAAATTAGGTATATGGACTAATCATTTCATGAAAACACCCAAGACGAATATAGTTCTTCAAAAACGTTCGTTTAAGGAGGTGCTGCAGAGAAAAACGTTTGAAAGGTGAATTGATAAGAAAACATACTTTAGGATGAGATAAAGATTTGAAATTTGGTATACGGGTAGATAGTTTGGAAAGAAGAAAGTGTACAATTTCAGTTTTCCAATATTTTATACTTCAGGGGGTGTCGCACACAAAAATGTTCGATTTTCAGAATGAAGTAGAAACATCTCTTTAGAACGTGATAGAGGCTTGATATTTGGTTGAATCATTTGATTGAAAACCCAAGAAAAATGGAGTTTTTCAAAAATGTATGTTTAAGGGGGTGGGTGCTCCAAAAAAACATTAGAAAGGTGAAATGATAGAAAAAGCATGCTTCGAATTGAGTTAGAGATTTCAAATTTGGTATACGAGTCGGAAAGGAAAAAAGTGTGTCATTTCAGTTTTCCAATGTTTGCTATTGAAGGGGGTGCCACACACTAAAATGTTCGATTTGACGAACAAATGAAAAACGGCTCCTTTTGAATGTGATAGAGGCTTGAAATTTAGTATATGGGCTACTCATTTGATAAAAAACCCAAGATTACTACAGTTTTCCAAAAATGATCATTTAAGGGGTGCAACACAGGAAAACGTTCGAAAGATGAAATGATAGAAAAATAGGGTTCACGATAGGATAGTGACATTAAATTTGATGAACGGGTAGATAGTTTGAAATGAAGTAAGTGTGCAATTTCAAATTTTAATATTTGCTAATTTAGGGGATGCCGCACACCAATATGTTCGATTTTCGGAATAAATGAGACATGCTTCCTTTTAAATGTGATAGAGGCTTGATATTTGGTATATGGGTCCATCATCTGATAAAGAACCCTAAACGAACAGAGTTTTTCAAAAATGTTCATTTATGGGTGTGCGTCACAGTAAAAACGTTGGAAAAGGGAGATGATAAAATAGTATACTTCGGAAAGAGATAGAGACTTTAATTTGGTGTACTGGTAGATATTTCGAAAGAACAAAGTGTGCAATTTAGGTTTTCCAATATTTTCTTCTTTGGGGGTTCTGCACGCTAAAATATTCGATTTGCCAAAAAAACGTGAAACGCGAATTATTAAAAAATTACAATATTCAGGGGTTGCTTATTACGAGAACGTTGCGAGAGTTCGTTGATGTTCAACGAGTATTCAGCTAGTATTTATTCTAATCCACATTCATAATTACTGATTAAATTTCTTCTTTATTCGGTAGTCACTAAAATAACAACGATTAAACATTTTATTTAATCGTAATCGCGATTAATTGTTAAATGATATGCCAGTCAGTTTTGATGGATGATCATCCAGCTCGTATGGAGATTTATTTGCTCAGATTGTTGTTTTGAATAATTTAAAATATTAAAAGAATTCAGAAATAACATCACGAACAGTTAAATAAAGGTAGCTCCTGGTTTCAAAAGCAAGAAGCAGCCTTTATTGTCAAGATACATGGGACAAAGAAGCCACTAACCAATTTTGGGCTGAAGTTTCTTTACCTAGTGACAGCTATGTTGTATTTATCCTTACGAAGAAGAATTTTTGCCATTGAGGCTCAGTATGCTGCTGCCAACGAAGGATTTTATTTTCAGTAAAGAATTCCTTTACTCTTTAATCAGATTAATGGTTTTAATTAGTCATTAATTACGAATAGCGACCAAATAATTATTCGTAATCAGTAATATTGTGTGAAAATGTATGGTAATAAAGGGATCAAAAGTAGGAGGTTTTGTTGATTATCAAACTTTATTACACGATCCAAGTGAAGAGTAACAACTTTTATTTCCCGTGAAGCACATCAGTGCTTGTTGCTAATTTACTTTAATTAGGTTTCAATAGCACCGACATGCAGATAGATTGATTAATTTTAATACAGAACAATTCAATTCCTTTTTATCCACAATTGGTATTTATATAAAGTAAAAATTAACTATCTCATGTAAGAACACGTATAGAAATGGTTTTTGGTCGAAATTTTTAACGCATTTTGAAAATAGATTAATTATAATAAAGAACAATTCCTTTTCATCCAAAATTGTTAATTATATAACGTAAAAATAAACATTCTCATGTAACAACAAATGTAGAATAGTTTTTGGTCGACATTTTTATCTCATTTTAATTAATCTTCAATAGTAGAGATATGAAGATAGATTGATTAATTTTAATAAAGAACAACTCTTTTTATCCATAATTGTTATTTATATAACGTACAAATTAACTTTCTCGTGTAACAACACATGTAGAAATGAATTTTGGTAGAAATTTCTAGCTCACTTTAATAAAGCTATAATGGTACAGATATGAAGATATATTGATTAATTTTAATAAAGAACAATTTCTTTTTATCCACAACTATTATTTATATGAAGTAAAATTTAACTTTCTCATGTAACAACACATGCAGAAATTGTTTTTGGTCGAAATTTCTAACTCACTTTATTTAAGCTTCAGTAGTACAGATATTAAAATAGATTGATTAATTTTAACAAAGAACAATTCAATTTAATCCATGATTGTTATTTATATGAAATAAAAATCATCGTTCTCATGTAGCAACGCATGTTGAAATGGTTTTTGGCCGAAATTTCTAACTCACTTTAATTAAGCTTCAGTAGTACAGATATTAAAATAGATTGATTAATTTTAACAAAGAACAATTCAATTTTATCCGTAATTGTTATTTATATAACATAAAAATTATCCTTCTCATGTAACAACACATGTAGAAATGGTTTTTGGTCAAAATTTCGACAAATGTTGCCTTTCAGACGTAAATAGTTGTACAAAATTTTATACATTAAATTATTTTTGTTTGAATATTTTTGTATTTATTTGTAATTTATAGTAATTTTTGTATCGGTTAATCCAATCTACCATATGCAAATTTTGTATTCACGATTTCGGATTGTATAAAGCTCATGTCTGTCAATTCCTTAACATTGTCACTGATGATGGGTATTAGGATGCCTGAAAGTGCTATGGCACTTTAAGATGTAAAAATCTTTCTGTACGTCAATATGGTGTATTTAAATACAGTTTACATATCTTGTAGTCTTTGATGGAAAATATTTTAGCAGCATTTAATTTAGCATTTATCGACTTCAATTACCCCCGTTAACCAATCAGTATCATCTCACCATTTCTTTATTTCGTCACGTACGCAGGCTTGAACGCAAACGCGAACCATACAAATAACTTCAAAAATAATGTATTTTCAGTCCTTTCAAATAAATATGTCCGGAGCCAAGCGTGAAAGACGTGGCGTCCCAGTCCTTTTTGTTCAGACCACAGTGACCGACTCTTTGAGACCTTGGCGACTGCTGCCAGAACGTCTTATGGTCAGAATTTCCGATGGGAATATCTCGCATTAGCATTCGATAACAATATGTTTTGCGCCCCGGTTCTTTCCGCGCCCCTGCACCCTCCGACAACAGGAAGCGATGTCTCATTCCATGAGTGTCCGGTCGGAAGTCCAAGTCCCCCGCCTTCGTTTTCGATTCAGTGAAAAGAGTTCAGCTGAATAAATTCTTTCACACTGTCTTCGGAATAAAAAATTGTTTATAAATCAAAACCTAACTTGAAATCGGCTATACAAATAAAATATATATTTGGAATGTGGGTCTCCGTTGGAGTTCCTCATACATTATATTCTCTATTCATATTCGCCATAATCGAAACAATACAGTGTATTTAAATGTTCGTTATAATATTTTTTGTAAAACTAATGGGTTCCCCCCTGATCGTTATGCTCTCCAAACACCATAACTCGCATCGCGAAGGGGGTCTCTTCACCTTCTACTCACTGATGCTCGATGAGATCGCTTCGCAAGCTCTTTCGTTCTGCCTGTTACGCAGATGCAATACGCCCGTTAGGGATCCTCCCCTTATTTTCTTTGATCCCCTAACCCCCGGATCTCGCTTTGTGATCTCCTCAACCCATTTGGCGCACACGACTGCCCATGTGATTACAATCGGCTCTATCAGTTCAATTTTGTTCATACAGAAGAAAATTTTTCACTTTAGAAGAAAATTTTTCATTTTAGAAGTGCATAAAAATAGAATAACTCATAAACTAAATCGATATTTAAAAAAAACAACTAGAAATTCAATTATGTAGGAACATACCTGCAAAAATTCAATTATGTAGGTACATACCTGCAAAAATACAATAATGTAGGCACAAACCTGCAAAAATTTAATTATGTAGGTACATACCTGCAAAAATTCAATTATGTAGGTACATACCTACTATATAATTGAATTACATACCAAAAACCCATGGTCTTGCTGCTGCTAATCTGTCCAGGGAGCCAATTTGTAGCTCAAACATTCTTCCTTTGACTTTAACAATATATACATTTTACTAAAGTTTACTTGTTAACTAAAGTTTAAATCGAAAACCAGTTTATTTCTGCATGTTCCCTTAACATCCCTTTACAAATGTACCAAATTTTATATTTTTGTATGTCTGTTGAATCATCAAATGTAATTCATTTGAAATGTAGTTCAATTATGTAGCGGTGGTTCCGGTGTCAACTACTTTTTACTTTCCTTATATACATAATGAATAAGAAAAGTATTGTGACGGGATCGAAAACTCGAATTCGAGTTTTCGACGGGAGAGAACGTTTCAAGAATCCCTGATCACGAATCGAACATTTTTGAGGTGATGTCTGTGTGTGTGTGTGTGCGTGTGTGTGTGTGTGTGTGTGTGTGTGTCTGTGAGTCTGTGGAGACGATACCTCACGAACGAATGGAGCGATTCGAATGAAATTTGGTACAAAAATCACAATCCGTGAATACTGGAAGCCCATTGCTTTTAAACGAATCGAATGTCCAGAACCCCCTAAATTTTCGAATGAAATTTTGAAAAAATCATCAAAAAATCAAAACCTTTAATAAAGTTACGCAAATAAACATTTCTTATGTAATTTTTCCTTAGAAAACGATTGACAAAAACTTTAGAACGCTAGCATGAACCGTTCTCGAGTTATTGCACATTTTTAAAATAAATTTATAAAAAAAATCACATAAATTAAAAAATATGTATATTAACTGTTGAGAAACATGTTCACTTTTCATATGTTATATCATGTGATAAATTTGGTTACATCATTCTCGTGTATCTAGCTCGTTCCATTCATAAGAAAAGATACTTTGAGTAATACATTTGTATTTGCACGCCAATAGTCATTTATCTGCTGCAAGAATAACATATTTCTCCGTCCATAACGCATGGCGAGTTTTAGAGACGAATTCGGCTGAATATCGCCAACTTGGCGACTTTTTTAAAGGTTGGCAAATTAACGAAAATCACGCCAAATGGTTAAAAATGACTCTAAATCGTTGAAAATGACGACTAATTAACGAAAATTCAATATCTTAGAAAGAATATAAGTATCTACTATAAGAATAACTTTTTTTTTTGCTGTAAAAGTAGTACATTCATTGCATTATATAAGGTAAGTCATGTGCTGCCCACATCAGATTTTTTTAATATAGAGATAATATGTTGCATAAAGACCTGTCCACAGACATTGATAAAATGTAGAAGCATCAGAGTTTAACACAACTTAAACTGGATTTTTCTATTTGATATTTTAGATAAAAAATTGTTTCAATTAATAATGTTGCTTGCATTTGTCAAGAGCTGATAAGAATTTTAGCCCATTTAGTCTGATGCTGAAACAGAAATTGATATTCTGAATATTTGATTATTTGTTTCTCTCATCATCGTGTGAGAACACTGAATTTCATGAAATTTTAATAGTAGTCTTGGTACGGTCCCACTTAAAAGTTATTTAAGCACAGTCTGACCTTCTGTCCTTTCATTTTCATGTTCTTCTGAATGTTTACCCACTTTGAACGTGACTCAAATGTTATATATGCCTCCAAACAAGCAGCACTCAATTGTTATTTGAGTCTCCAAGTCAACGTGACCTATGTGACTTTCCAATAGTTCTCTGAAGAAAGTAAGCATGAGAAAATTAGCTAACTATTTTTTTCAAGGCAATAACGTAACATAACCTAACCGTTTTATGAGCGACCCTCTCTACATAATAACTAAAATTCAAAATCCTATAAAAACAGGCTATCCGGATGAACCGGAATCCAAAATCGATTTCGTTTTTTTACCGAATTCTTACTTAACCAATATTTTGAGAAATAATTCAAGAATTTAACATCCGAAAACTTCAGAAATTTTTTTTAATATTTTGATAAATTTTTGTGCGACATATATAGCCTATAAAGTACCTTTTTCACCCTGGCCGACATTGGTATTAGAAAAAAATCTGATGTGGGCAGCACATGACTTTCCTTATATAATGCAATGAATTTATTACTTTTAGAGCAAAAAAAATAGGTTATTCTTATAGTAGAAACTGATATTCTTTCCAAGATATTGAATTTTCGTTAATTAGTCGTCATTTCATTGATTTAGCGTCATTTTTATCTATTTGGCGAAATTTTCGTTAATTTGGCAGGATTTTAAAAAGTCGCCAGGTTGGCGACATTCCACCAAATTCGCCGCCAAAATCTCGCCAAGCGTTATGGACGGAGAAATAAGTTATTCTTATAGCAGATAAATGACTATTGGCGTTCAAATACAAAAGTATTACTCAAAGTATATTTTCTCATGAATGGAACGAGCTAGATCCACGAGAATGATGTCACCCAATTTATCGCATGATATTACATATGAAAACTGAACATGTTTTTCAACAGGTAATATATTTTTTTTAATTTATGGGATTTTTTGATAAATTTGTTTGAAAATAGTGCGATACCTCGAGAACGGTTCATGCTAGCGTTCTAAAGTTTATATCAATCGTTTTATAAGGAAAAAGTACATTAAGAAATGTTTATTTACGTAACTTTATAAGGGTTTTGATTTTTTGATGATTTTTTTAAAATTTCACTCGAAAATTTAGGAGGATTCTGAACATTCGATTGCGTTTAAAAACAGTAGGCTTCCAGTATTCACAGATTGTGATTTTTGTACCAAATTTCATTCAAATCGCTTCATTCGTTCGTGAGATATCGTCTCCATAGGCTCACTGACACACACACACTCACACACATTTACTTTCACACACACACACACACACACACAGACATCACCTCAAAAATGTTTGATTCCTGATCAGGGATGCTTGAAACGTGCTCTCCTGTTGAAAACTCGAATTCGAATTTTCGACCACGTGTATACAGAGCAAGTTTGCACATTTGAATCGTTTCTTGTTGAAAGTGCATTTATTAAGAGAACTTGGATGAAATGAACCGACTTCTTCTGAATGAACTGCATGAAAAGACGAATGACCGTAATGGAAGCCATCCAAACAAAAACGCAATTTAACATGGTGTGATTGGTTTTTTTTTAAATGCGTTTTCAGAACAAACTGTCCCAAACTCTTTAGGAACTTGACCATGGCTATCAATAATTCTTAAGGTGAAAATTGCGGAAGCGAATGGTGCATATTAGCATTCCAGGTCAATATATTTTCGCAGCTTGTCTTAACCGACCTGGTTAACTCCGACAAGAAAAAATATCTTCTTCCTTGTTGATTGTCTGGTAGAAAGTCTGACTCTGACCCCCCCCCCCCTTCCCCTTGTTCTCTCTGTGATAAAAAACATGCGACTAAATAGTCTTTAAAACTGTATAAAGAATAAAAGTAATTTATAAACCAAAACATATAAAAACATACCGTTAATATAACATGATTCTTTTTCTGCTGATTTACAAAATCTCGGGAAATACTATCTTTTTTATACAGAAATATTCTTAAAATTCGATAGGCTTTTTGTCGCTATCCATTATCCATTGCAGGTGAAATTTATTTTCCTCAAACTATCTTACCTAGGTTCTATTTAATTTTGAGGGAAAATAGATATAAACACACATCAACAAAAATGATTGTCAATTTATTTTTGATGTGAGTAACATTTATGGTTGGGATTTCTCTTGAAATAAAACAGAGCGCTAGGAAAAAAAAATTTGGGGGTGCTTATACCCCCGTACCTAACAGATAAAAATGTAAATCATGTTTCTTGTTTTGTCGAAAATAGTGTCCAGATTATGAATATATAAAAATTATTTCAATATTTTAATATTTTGAACTTTTTCTTTAAATACTTCAATAAATGGCTATCCGAGAGAGTGTTTGAATCATTTTTTTAAATTTGATTCGAAATATATAGTACAATATAAAATATAGAAAAAAATGTCCTTGAAACATCCACTGCTCAGGATTTGTTATAGATAGAGCTTAATTATTGATTCTTCTTGTTAAAGAATAATCAACCATTCCTGAAGTAAATCTATCATTCTAAAATATAAATAAATCTATTCAATCTGATAATCGAATTTTTGGTTCTATTGCAATACATTCTAATTTCATATAAGACCAGCAATGGAAGTTGATTGATACATAGGGAGGTAGGATACATTTATAAAATGTTTTACTGCGATTTATTGATTTAACTGTGTCGACATTATTAATACATATTTAATACCAAACTTGTTCGAGATGAGAAAATATCACTAAAATATATCTCTGCTTTGAAAGGTGAGGAGGGCATCTGATTCTTCATCGAGATATTGAGCTGCAAAAGCATAAAAGTCCTCCTTCTATTTGTCGCGATATAAGCAGGGGCGTATGCAAATCGAAATTGATGTTGCAGAAATGGAGAAAGAGTGAAGTGGAGTGAAAAATGAAGAGAAACCATCAAGTGCTCCACTCACTTTCCTCAGCTTTTTCACCTGAAGTATATATTTTTACTTTTTCATATGAATATGTAGTTCAGAGGTAGTCAACCTTTTTATACTTACATCCCACTTTCGTATCTCTGTTGATAGTAAAATCTTCTAACCGCCCACCGGTTCCGCAGTAACTTAATTTAGCTCAACTGCAAAGTACTCGCAATTTCTGAGTAGAGGTTTAGTAAAAATATGTAGATAATTTTATTTTTTAATGTATGCTTTGCATATGTTTATAATACACAGAAAATTTAATTGGATGCTGCATTTCTGTATCTCCATCGATATAGTGCCTACTAGTGCGGAAGCTGCTTAAATTGAAGAAAAAGAAAATTAAATATAAAAACTATAGAAGTATGAAGTTTATTGAAATTACCTTTAATAAATTGTAACTTTACTTCTTTTACAATGAAATAATGGTGTCCTTCAGACTGATGAGTTACCTTTATAATTAATAGTGACTTAACTTCTTTTGCAACGAAATAATGGTGTCCTTGAGACTGATGAGATCCTTGAGGCTAATGCTGCGAAACTAAATATTTGATTTCTGATTCAATTTTCGTCAGGAACAAACGAAAGTATCCTCTTTCGGGATTATTCAGACAAAACTCCTACCGCCCTCCATGAAAGCTTGAATCGCCCACTACTGGGCGGTAAGAACCAGGTTAACTACCATTGGTATAGTTAGTGTTGTTTCCCCGAAAATTATTTATTTCGAGTGTCTGACTGAAGAACTCGTTTCAAGAACTTCTGAGCCAAATTCAAAAGTTTTTGGATAAATGTCCATGTGTGCGCATATGTGTTTCGCATGTGTGCATGTACGCATGAGTGTGTGTGCATATGTGTGTGTGCATATGTGTGTGTGCGTGTGCACATACGTGTGCGTGCATGTGCACATACATGTGTGTGCATGCAAGTGAAGTATTAACATGATAACTCATTAATGAGCACCAGAACTACTATGAAATTTTATGTGAACACAGTTATAGACTTAAGCTTCAAATATCGAACTCGTTCGCTGGATATTCTTTTGAAAAATATATTGAAAATATATGTTTATTAATAATTGATTTTTAGATTAAAATGTCCGAAAATTATAAAAAATAAAGCAACATATTGTGATCAGTGGTGAAAGAATGATATTCATACCCATTTCTCATGTTATAAAAATAACAGTATGGTGAGGAGAGCACATGATTTTCAGTGACTTTACTTCTTTTACAACGAAATAATGGTGTACAAGATGCACAAAAAAATATGATATTAGCACCGAATTAACCCTACATGAATTGGAATTTGCCGCTTATTGCAACTTACTAGTCCATACTAATAACTTATTCATATTAATATGCAAAATCCTCATGAAAATGCAATTAACACTTAAATGATATCAGTTGAAATAAGTAATATTTGATGAATTCTTGAGCGTCAAAATATCAAAACTATTACAAAGATTATCTTCTTAGATTGGCACGATTTATATTCCTTATAATAATGTTATATAAAATGGTGTATGGAAGGTTATTGTATATGGAAGGCTAGCATTCTAAATATTGTAACGTTCGTTTTCTAATGCAATATTTCGTCTGATATAATTATATTTTATCATTATTAAGAATACTGATTTTTAATGATTTTTTCAAAATATCATTCGAAATATGGCGGGGGGGGGGGTCTTCCGAACATTCGGTCAGTTCCGAAATCGACAGGATTCCAGTATTCACTGACTGTAATAATTGAACCAAGTTTCATTTGCAACGCTTCATTCGTTCATGAACTATCGCATCCACAGACTCACAGACACATACTAACACGACATGTACACACACTGACACACACACGTACACACACTTACACACACACGTACACATACTAACACACTAATATACATACACACAGGCACAGACATCACTTCAGAAACGTTCGATTTGTGTTTGAGGGACACTTGAGTCGTGTTCTTCCTTCGAAAACTCGCATTCGATTTTTCGAATACGAGTCACAATACTTTTTCGTCAAGGTACTTTACTTGTACATTATACTATGTACGTAGGGAAAGTAGAAATGTGCAATATTTTATAGATTAGTCTGGAAAGGTTTTTGATATTTAGAACTCTTATTAAGCGTATAGTTGTTACATTGAGAGAAAATTAGTTATTTCGCGCGGGTGAAAATGGTTAGATTTTCACGTGATTAGTTTCATAAACGACCTCTTTGTGGTATGCAAGGAGCGTGAAACAAAGAAATATTTTTATTCACAGCAGGTAAATGTTTCTGTCGGCGATTTCCCCAAACGCTAGCAAAATTTGATATTTGCACGTTGTTATTCAAACGCAATTTCCATTTTCGACGATCGCGAACCATTACAGTTCACTGACACGCATTGTCTGGAAAAACCCTGCACTGTGGACCTGCTTCTTCCTTTACACATCTCGCGTCACATGTGCCTCTATGCCACAGTAAAATAGTTCCCGTCTCTTCCAATCAGGGTTGGAGATATCAGCACAGTCTCCGAACTTTTTGATCCTACCTTGTACATCTATATTTATTTTAAAAAAAACAACTGTCATAGTTTTCGCGTAAGCGTCTTGCCAAGTTGAAGAGGTATGAAAATTTTACTTTCTTCAAGTAAAATTTTCAAACTTTTTTAATACTTATGTCTTAAAAACTAAAAGTGTTAGCAAACAATAAGCAAGAATAACAATAAGCAAGAATTTGTAGTTTTTTGAAAACCCTATAAGTGTATATAATCAGGTTTTGGATTGATTTCTTTTTATATTCGATATTAAAAAAATTGAGTATTATTTTACAAAAGGTTACTCACGCAAAACTATTATTTCGGCTGCATCGAACGGGAACTACAGCCAAGATTTTTTTCGTAACTCTCTAATTTCAGCCAAATCAAATTCAATCTCCAATTTCAGCCATATATCCCGAACACACACGTTATTTACGTCGAAATATTTTCAGTCTTCTAGAGAAAACTTTAAAATTAAAGCACAACACCACATCTATTTTATTTCACAGACCGCAATAAAATGCTTTAAGAATGTATTCGACTCAAAAATCTCTCGTTTTTCAAAGCAAATCTTTTTAAACCACAAATATTACTACGTATGAAAGAGAAAAGTATGAAAGAAAAAAAAACTAGCATCCGATGCTAACCCCTCCATAAAGGTGCCGCAGAAAACAAGAAATTGAAGAATAAAGCCTCAGAATAGAATAACAAAAGTTCTAGTCGTTCTTGTAATCATATATATAGGAATTTCAAAAATGTATTTTTTGGAAATGCCATTGGATTCGAAAAAAATTTTTGAAGTTAGATATTTTCAAAAATCAAGCGCGTTAAATTTCTGCCATTTATCCATTTTTCAAATACATATCAATTTACAGTAAACAACACAGTTACCAAATTTGGCGACATTTCGTCCACAGGTTTTTGAGTTAAGAGTGGATACATTCATTGCACAAACAGACACACAAACATACATACCCATAGACGTCATGCTAAAAATAGATTTTTCATATTCTAGGGTGCTCGAAACGTGTAGATCCGTCAAAAATTCGAATTGCGATTTCCGACACGATTCCAAAACTTCCCATATATATTTCCATGCATTGTACAGAAAGTAAAAATATACCTGATGTGGGCAGCATGTATCTTTCCCTACAGACGTAAATTAATGTTCTCTTTATTCCTTTAATAATTCGTTAACCATTTGCTTACGGGTGGAACCTGCAAAGGGGGATCGAACTGTTTGGGGTAGGGTATAACAAATACCTGTCTTTTTGAGAAGTTCTTCGTTTGGGATGGACGCTGTTCCACCCGTAAGCAAAAGGTTAAATTGAATTCAATGGTACAAAATAACACGCTTAAGTATTTGTAATGACACTAAACTTGCAATGACAATTTTCGTTTACATTTGGTATCTGGGCGTATTTTCAAAACCGGAGGCTTTGTCTGATATCCAAAACCAATGATGTATTGATTCGAACGCATAAAATACTATTCAGAATTACATTGGATTTAATTATTATCAGACAGAATAAGTCAGGCTAATTAGTTGGAGTTGAAACACTTTTCTGGCGAATAGAACATGTTAAAATCAAGTGAGTGATGTTAATACATTTGTTGCACAAAATTGTACATGAGACGCCAACCCTTTAAATGCTACTTCGTACATTTTACTTTCCTTGCAATATATGGTAATGTATACTGAAAGTATTGGAATCGTGTCGAAAATCGGAAACTCGAGATTACGATCTACACATTTCGAATGTCCTAGAATACGAAAAATTATATTTGGCATAACGTGAGTTGATGTGTTAGTATTGCGTGTGTACAGTCTGTGAGACTGTGTGTCTGCCAATTCGATGTGTATCCACTATAACTCAAAAACTAATTGATCAAATTAGAAATAAATTGCTATGTGAATCACTTGTGAATTATCCTGGTACTGATTTGATGTTGGTACGAATCAGGAAAACGAAACTGTAGAAACTTGCTTTTTAAAATAAAACTTGCCATTTCTAAGAACTTGCGTTTTTAACACTTTACAACAAAGTTGAAAAGTGTTTATGACTTTGTTCAGTCTGTCTGTCTGTCTGTCTGTCTGTCTGTCCGTTAGCACGATAGCTTGCGTAAAAATGACTTAATCAAAAAGAAATTTTAGTATGTTGTTCAGACGGTCTGTAGAACCTATGGGAATATTAATGAATAATATCACCCAATTAGTTTTGGATTGAACCCGGGTCGAAAAAATGAAATACATTGAGCCCTATGAGACCTAACTTTTCAAACATTTTTTAAGCGGATTTAAAATTAAAATTCACAAATTGCTTCGAAAATTTTAGGTAATATTCAAATTGTTCCATAAAATATATAAAAAAAAATTCAGAGAAATATATTCAGTAGTTTTTTAAATAAAAATTAAAATAATAATTACACCCTTATATGAAACGATCACGTGACCAATGATATGAAACGATCACATGACCCACTTCAAAATGATATATGGCATCCATCTTGTTTCAAAATCGTGATTTTTTTAAGTTCTTTTTAATTCATATTGAGTGTTGTATCCGTCCTAAAACTACTTTATTTTTGCTTAAATTCTGTGCATCTACATACTGAAACAACGCAATGACAATATATTTGAGTTCAAATGTTCATCTAAATTTGATTATTTCTACAACTAAGCCTATTTTTCACCTATGTAAAATGTAAACAGCAAAATATATAGAATGAGTTGTATTAGAATTCCTGTATTTTTTTAACACAAAATAATTTAGTCCATGGATTCTGCATGGCTGATATGAATGAAATATTAATTGATTTCATAAAGAGAAGGACGATTTTTTTCGATGAAGTTTCAAGCATAGAGTTTAATTTTTTGTAGCTCCATGGTCTTAAACAAAATGTTTAAATGAAATAAATTAGTATTGTGATGAATGAAATGAATGGGAGGAAGTTATGAATGAAATCCTGTTTTTATAGAGAGATCCAGGCGTGTTATTTTTTCTATGACGTCATTTGAATTAATTTCAGTTGTTTTCTATGAAGTTTTCAAATATAATAAATTATCGTAGTATTATGATAATTCTAAAACTATTACCGAGGAATGTATAACATTTTAGAGATGTTTAAACCAGGCAATTTATATTTCAATGCCGTCATTTGAATGAAGTTCATTTTTTCAATGAAGGTTTAAGTTTTCAAATATAATAAATTAATGCAGTATTGTGATAAGTTTCAAAATATTACCGAGGAATGTATTGCATTTTGGACTAATTTAAATAAAATTGCATTGAATTTGGAAAGTGTTTAATAATCAATGCTTTAAGCATGATTGATCTTTCTTGTTTGTTATGAAATGGGATGCAAAAATTGTATGTATCTCTAGCAAAAAGCTAGTTGACCAAGTGTCATATAATTTGGTAAATAAGTTCTTTGTGGTGTTGGTTAAAGTTTGATATGAATAAGTTTACGATAAAGTTTTGGTACAAATTGTTAAAATCTAAATACATCGGTCTGTGTGTCTGCCTATATGTAATGCCTATCTACTCTAACTCAGAAACTAATTGACCAAATTAAAATAAAATTGCTATGTATATCACTTATGGATTACCCTGGTGCTGATTAGAACGTGGTACGAATTATGCTGAAATGTATCAATTAAATGCTTGAATGATACGTAATTTTTGACGACGACACTAATACGATCAACTCCATTACTCTAGCGATATTAGTTCTAGCGATAAGTTTCTAGCGATATTAATTCTCATTTTCAAGTTATTAATGTCTTTAATTTTAAGGAGCTGAAGATTTTTGTCACTGTAGTTAAAAATCTATTTGATGATTTTTTTTTTAAATTTAGTAGTTTCGTTCCTAGAGTGTTTGTTGTTCTTATGCTGATAAGATGTTGGCATGATTCGGAAAAATATAACCGAACCTTTTTGTGTGAAATAGTCCGCAAATATCAAAAGTCTAAAATAAATGACTAAAATTGCTGAAATAATCTTAATTATGTACAGGTTCTTCATGTAATTTTTGACAGCAAAGTTTATAAGATGGACATCATGATTCTAGAACGAACCATTCCTGAGATATATATATATATATATATATTGGTAATTTGAGATGCTGTAGATGTTTTTACATGCAAAATATTGCCAATGCATTAAAAATGCAATTTAGATATATTATCAGAATGCAAAGCATATTTTTAATTGAACATCTTAAACATGGCTGTTGCTCGTAAGTCGTACAACATTACATTGTGCCGCATTAAAACCCACCATTAATATCTTTAGTGCTCTATATCTTAGGATGAGTCTTCAACACTTATGGTATCACCTGCCGTCTAAACAGCTACTCATGTCCTCGGACGAGTCTGCCGGTCTGGGTATTCAACACTTATGGTATCACCCGCTGCCCAAACAGCTGTTCATGTCCTAGGACGAGCCGGACAGTCTGGGTTTTCGACACTTGTGGTATCTGTTCCAGGCCACTCAAATAGCGGCTGTGAACCTTAGGGTCAGTCGAGTTGTCTGGATTTTCGACACTTATGGTATCATCTACGGAGATGAAAGTCGGATTTGCAATTTTTCACACCGGGAAGTACAGAATATGAAGTGTCGAAAATTCGTTCCAGTCCGCCCAAAAGTTTTCTGGGAGAAATATAGAAAGTTGAAACTCTGCATACTTAAGTGTATCGACCAAGAAATAGTCACTACATGGGTAGATTTTCAATTAAAAGAACTTTTTTCGACTCTAAGTACCATGCATTGTTAAAAAAAATTAAACGTATTAACAATGTTACAAATTATTTCTTTTAGAAGGTTAGTTTCCCTGCTTTTATCAGATTTAAATATTATAATGCAATAATTTAACAATGTAGAAATATTATATTCGTATGTAAGGTAAATCATATGTACCTCTTTACCAGATTTCTTATAGTGCACATGTTAAGACTGTCAATCCAAACTGCTACTTGATTCCACACACACAAACCGAAAATATGTGCCACTCATAAGAAAAATTGAAGCATAACACCAATCCGTTGTTTTATTTTATAAACCGCAATACAACTCCGTCAAAATGCTTTTGACATAAAATCCTTCGTTTTTCAAAGCAAATCCTTTAAACCACAAATATGAGTGCCAAGGAACTGTGGTAGGAATCATTGCCGACAGCCTACTCTTGAACCTCCAAAAAGGGCGACGGGGAAAACACGAAATTGGAGAATAAAATGGCGAAATAAAATAGCAAGACATCTCATTGTTCTTGTAATCGTATATAAGGATTTCAAAATATGTATTTTTTTTTGTGTGCGTGTGTGTGTGAATGCCAATGGAGATTGAGAAATTCTTCTTATACTTGGTCTTTTCAAAAATAAGTCTTGTTAAATTTCAAAGCAATGTATCTAATTATTCACATTATTACTTTCCTTATATGCATAATGTATAAGGAAAGTATTGTGACGGGGTCGAAAATTCGAATTCGAGTTTTCGACGGGAGAGCACGTTTCAAGCATCACTGATCACGATTCAAACATTTTTGAAGTGATGTCTGTGTGTGTGTGTGAAAGTATGTGCGTGTGTGTGTGTCAATGAGTCTGTGGAGACGATAACTGACAAACGAATGGACCGATTCGAACCAAATTTGGTACAAAAATCACAATCCATAAACACTGGAAGCCTATTGTTTTTATATGCAATCGAAAGTTCAGAACCCCCCTAAATTTTCGAATAAAATTTTGAAAAAATCGTCAAAAATCAAAACCACTAATCAAGTTACGCAAATAGACATTTCTTATGGTCATTTTTCATTAGAAAACAATTGATATAAATTTTAGAACGCTAACATGGACCGTTCTCGAGATATTGCACATTTTTCAAAAAAATTACTAAAAAGTCATTTAAAATGAAAAAAAAATATTTCCTATACAGAAACATGTTCACTTTTCATATGTAATACCATGCGATAAATTGGGTGACATCATTCTCGTGGATCTAGCTCGTTCCATTCATGAAAAAAGATTCTTTGAGTAATATTTTTGCATTTGAAAGCCAATAGTCATTTATCTCCTGTAAGAACAACTTATTTCTTCGTCCATAACGCTTGGCGAGATTTTGGCGACGAATTTGTCGGAATGTCGCCAACTTGGCGACTTTTTGAAATGTTGCCAAATTAACGAAAATCTCGCCAAATGGATAAAAATGTCGCTAAATCATTGAAAATGACGACTAATTGCCGAAAATTCAATATCTTGGAAAGAATATTAGTATCTACTATAAGAAAAACCTATTTTTTTACTGTAAAAGTAGTAAATTCTTTTCCTTATATAAGGAAAGTCATGTGTCGCCCACATCAGATTTTTTTCCATACTTACATAAAATATAATATAGGGCAAAGTGTTGTGACTGGGTCGAAAATTTGAATTTGAGTTTTCAACCAAAGGGCACGATTCAAATATTCTGGAACACGAACCAAATGTTTCTGTGGTAATATATGTGTGTAGGGCTATATATACGTTAGTGTGCTTTTATGTAATTTAGTGTGTGTGTTTATGTTAGTGTGTGTGCATATAATTGTGTTTATATATGTTAGTGTATTTATATGTGTATGTATGTTAGTATGTGTATTTATTTATGTTAATGTGTTTTTATGTAATTTAATGTGCGTGTGTATGTATGTTAGCTTGTGTATGTATGTTAGCGTGTGTATGTATGTTAGCGTGTGTGTATGTATATTAGTGTGCTTATATTTTTATGTGAGTGTTTTTATGTGAGTTTTATGTAGTGTGAGTGTTTATGTATGTAAGTGTGTTTTTATGTAATTTCTTGTGTGTGTTTATTTATGTTAGTGCGTGTGCATGTAATTGTGTGTATGTATGTTATTATGTTTTTATGTAAGTTATCGTGTGTGTTTATGTATGTTAGCATGTGGGCATGTAATTGTGTGTATTTATATTATTGTGTGCATGTAAATTAGTGCTCTTATACATATATATGCATCTTAGTGTGTGTATGTAAACAAGTATGCTTATGTCTTCATGTATGTATGTTAGTGTGCTTATATGTGTGTATGTATGCTAGTGTGCTTATGTGTTCATGTATGTATGTTAGTGTGCTTATATGTGTGTATGTATGCTAGTGTGCTTATGTGATCATGTATGTATGTCAGTGTGCTTATGTGTGCGTATGTATGTTAGTGTGGTAATGTGTGTTTATATGCGTTAGTATGTTTGTGTGTCAGTATGCGTCTGGATCTGATGTCTCAAAAACGAATGAAGCGTTTCAAACAGAATTTGGTGTCATTAGTATAATTAGTTAATACTGGGATCTTGATTTTAAACACAATCGAATGTTCGGAAAATTACGTCCCCCTACCTCAATTTTCGAATAAATTTTCAAAAAAATAATTTAAAAAAAAACTTTTAAAATAGATGATATTATCCGTGGACGATAGAACAAAGATTCGAAAACAAATTGGGCGTGGCTTCAGTCCGATGGAGCAGAGATGTTTTGAGTGAATAACATTTTGTAAAATAAAAATCAATTTTTGTAATATCTAAAAGAAAGAACTCAGTCCAACATCTTATTATATACACTTGCTTATATACACCTTTAAATTGGCAAGACAATTACTCGAAAACAATAAGATCTTTCTTAAAAATAAATATATATTTTGAAACTAAATTCCCTCATACATATTTTTGCTGATTACTATTTATATTTGATAGTCTCGAAGGTATTTCGATTAAAAGTAGTGAACATGAAAATAAAAACTCATTCAAGCAGATACTTCTTTAAGTTTAAAAAAAAATAGAACTCGAAGCAAAATGCATTTAAATACACTTATAGGACTTTCAAAGAGCTACAAATTATTACTTATTGTTTGAAGTAACTCTTAATTTTTGAGTTATAAACAGTACAAACTTGAAAAACGGAAAATGTCTAATCTTTAATTCGACAAAACGATTACCCAAAAACTGAAGGCTTTTCTTTTTCTAATAATAAATATAGATTTAATGCCAAATTTTCTAGTGCACATTTTTGTCATTTACAATCTGCTAGTATCTTTTATAGTTTACTATATATTTGGAGTGAAAGTTAGAAAAATGAAAAAAACACTCGCTCGGAGATCTAGTATTTAAGTTTTTGAAAGTTCAAAATATTAAAATAATTTTTATATATTCCTAATCTGGATCCTATTTCCGACAAAACAAGAAAAATTATTTGCACTTTTATCTATAAGGTACCTTTTACTCTATGAAAAAAAAATCTGATGTGGGCGTCACATGACTTTCCTTATATAATGTAATGAATTTACTATTTTTACAATAAAAAATAGGTTTTTCTTATAATAGCTATTTATATTCTTTCTAAGAAATTGAATTTTCGTCAATTAGTCGTCATTTTCACTGATTTAGTGTTATTTTTATCGATTTGGCGAGATTTCCGTTAATTCGGCAACATTTAAAAAAGTCGCCAAGTTGGCGACATTCCGCCAAATTCGGCACCAAAATCTTGCCAAGCGTTATGGACGGAGAAATAAGTTATTCTTATAGCAGATAAATAACTATTGGCGTTCAAATACAAAAGTATTACTCAAAGTATCTTTTCTCATGAATGGACCGAGCTAGATCCGCGAGAATGATGTCACCCAATTTATCGCATGATATTACATATGAAAAGTGAACAAGTTTCTCAAAAGTTAATATATATATTTTTTTAATTTATGGGATTTTTTGATAAATTTATTTTTAAAATATGCAATATCTCAAGAACGGTTCATGCTAGCGTTCTAAAGTTTATGTCAATCGTTTTTTAAGAAAAAATTACATTAGAAATGTCTATTTGCGTAATATTATTAAAGGTTCTGATTTTTTGATGATTTTTTCAAAATTTCATTCGACAATTTAAGGGGATTCTGAACATTTGATTGTGTTTTAAAACAATAGGCTTCCAATATACATGTATTGTGATTTTTGTACCAAATTTCTTTCGAATCGCTCCATTCGTTCGTGAGATATCGTCTCCACAGTCTCACTGACACACACACACACACACAGACATCACTTCAAAAATGTTCGATTCGTGATCAGGTATGCCTGAAATGTGCTCCGCCGTCGAAAACTCGAATTCGAATTTTCGACCCCGTCATAATACTTTCCTTATACGTTATGTATATAAGGAAAGTAAAAATGTGATATTTTATTTGTTTTATTGCATTTTAAAATACATGTGGGGAAAGTTGTATTTTTCTTGATTGTTCTACATTCAGAATCAGTTTATACATTTTATCAATTCTTTCTACTGTGACTAACTGTAATTTATTTTATGCAATAATAACGTCTGGCATTCGGCTGAATTCGAATCGTTATGAAAAGTGTAAACATGTTTGGACTTTTATATCTGCCGATGTGGTGGCCGAGCGTTCAAAGAGGCAAGCCTTTCCTCGTGATGGCTCAGCTGCCAGATTGCGCGTTCGAATCCCGTTTGCGGGCATGGGTGTTGTTATGTCTAATTGGAGCAAAAGTCAGACTTCTACCTTAGGGTGCGCCGGGTTTTTGACTAAACAGAAGCAGTGCCACATTCTTCCTTAATAAATATATGTTAGGGACTCGACACCAACTCAACCAACCAACTTTTATATCTATATAACCTAATAGATACATATATATAAAAATCTGATGTGGGCAACACATGACTTTCCTTATATAATGCAATGGATTTACTACTTTTACAGTTAAAAGAAATGTTATTCTTATAGTAGATACTTATATTTATTTCCAAGATATAGAATTTTTTTCCATTAGTCGCCATTTTCATTGATTTGGCGTCATTTTTATCCATTTAGCGAGATTTTTGTTAATTTGGCAACATATAAAAAAGTCGTCAAATTGGCGACATTCCGCCAATTTGTCGCCAAAATCTCGCCAAGCCTTATGGACGGAGAAATAAGTTATTCTTACAACAGATAAATGACTATTGGCGTTCAAATACAAAAGTATTACTCAAAGTATCTTTTTTCATGAATGAAACTAGCTAGTTCCACGAGAATGATGTCACCCAATTTATCGCATGGTATTACATATGAAAACTGAACATGTTTCTCAATAGGAAATATTTTTCTTTTATTTTATATGACTTGTTGATAATTTTTTTGAAAAGTTTGCAATATCTCGAGAACGGTTCATATTAGCGTTCTAAAATTTATGTCAATCGTTTTCTAATGTAAAAATACATAAGAAATGTCTATTTGTGCAACTTTATTAGCGGTTTTGATTTTTTGACGATTTTTTCAAAATTTTACTCGAAAATTTAGGGACGTTCTGAACATACGATTGCGTATAAAAACAATAGGCTTCCAGTGTTTACGGATTGTGGTTTTTGTTCCAAATTTCATTCGAATCGGTCCATTTGTTCGTGAGTTATCGTCTTCACCACGCACACACACACACACACAGACAGACATCACTTCAAAAATGTTTGATTCGTGATCAGGGATGCTTGAAACGTGCTCTCCCGGCGAAAACTCGAATTCGAATTTTCGACCCCGTCACAATACTTTCCTTATACATTATGTATATAAGGAAAGTAACAATACACACATGTTATGTCAGAAAATGAATACCATTTGTGAATATATAAAAATAATAACAATATTCTTAATATTTTTAACCATATTTTTTGGAAAAAAAAAATTAAAAAGTTTCTGCTAGAGCAAGTTTTTTTTTTAACTTCAGTCAGTAAAACTTTGGACATATATACCTGTATCTAATAGATAAGCATGTAAATCATTTTTACTTGTTTTTATGGAATATGGTTCTATTCATATATACTCAAAAATAATTTTGTTTTAATATTTTGAACTTTTATTTTCGAAAAATGCTAAAACTATTTTGTCCGAGTTTTGGATCCACTTCATCTACACGAGAAATATCTTCTAAAATATAAAACAGACACAAACAGCAAACGAAAAATATGTCCAGCTGGGAATACAATTTCTAGATTAGTTTTTGCAAAGTTTATTAATTTTTACAAATCTCTTATAGTTAACGAAAAATGGTCTTGTCTATTTGAAGAGTATAGATGGTTTTCCTTTTTTCCACATAAACAAAACAACCATAAATAGCAAGAGAGCAATTTATAGCCCTTTGAAATCCTTACAAGGATATGTAATTGCACTTTGGACCGAGTTCTTAGTTTCCAAAATAAAGTGGATATAATTTCGATATTTTAATATTTTGAACTCTAAACTAAACAAATAAGATTAAAAACAACATATAAATATATTAAATTTACTTTGCAAACCAGTATTTACGCTAACTCTTTCTGCTTTTTCGAACAAAGCCGACAACGATTTTTACCTTATCATACGTAGTAGTGAGAAAATTTTCGATTTTGAGATTTTGATGCCAATATATGTTTTATGATCTTCTAAACACGTATTGACTACTTTTGGATCATGTTCGTCTGCCTGTCTGTGTGATGTCTGTAATCGAATTTTTGTGTACAAGATAGCAGCCACAAATATTATTGGATTTTAACAAAACTTTATATCCGAATTAGAACTAGATAGAATTTTGTTTTAATTAGAGCGAAAACTTTGATTTTTATTCTAAATTTTACGTTTCCTTAACATTGCAGCGTAGGACAAAGTTTTATATAATCATGCATAGAAGGATTTATATATGGCTCAATGACCACGAAACTTAATAGTTTTAATCACTGTTGTGAAAAACAGCCGTGATGCAATTTTTTTTCATGACGTCACTAGGCCCCCTTGGAGGGCAACTCACATTCCCCGGAAGGGTACATTGTCAAGTATGGTATCAATTGATATACTTTTAGAAGACCTTTAAAGGGAAGTATAAAACAGTATAGTTGTAAAGATTTAGCCCCACGATACCGATCATTTAAATTTTTTCTTATAAAATTTGAAAAAGAAATGAATTCCGGTATTAGAAAGTAGAGTTGAGCCACACATCAATTAATTTCTTTCCTTATATACATAATGTATAAGGAAAGTATTGTGACGGGGTCGAAAATTCGAATTCGAGTTTTCGACGGGAGAGCACGTTTCAAGCATCCCTGATCACAAATCAAACATTTTTGAAGGGATGTCTGTGTGTGTGTGTGTGAAAGTATGTATATGTGTGTGTGTGTCAGTGAGTCTGTGGAGGCGATAACTGCAACGAATGGACCGATTCAAACCAAATTGGGTACAAAAATCACAATCCGTAAACACTGGAAGCCTATTGTTTTTATACGCAATCGAATGTCCAAAACCCCCCTTAAATTTTCGAATGAAATATTGAAAAAATCGTCAAAAAATCAAAACCTCTAATAAATTTACGTAAGTAGACATTTCTTATGTAATTTTTCATTAGAAAACGATTGACATAAATTTTAGAACGCTAACATGAACCGTTCTCGAGATATTGCACATTTTTCAAAAAAGTTATCAAAAAGTCATATAAAATAAAAAAGAAAAATATTTCCTCTTCAGAAACATATTCACTTTTCATATGTAATACCATGCGATAAATTGGGTGATATCATTCTCGTGGATCTACCTCGTTCCAGTCATGAAAAAAGATTCTTTGAGTAATACTTTTGTATTTGAAAGCCAATAGTCATTTATCCGCTGTAATAATAACTTATTTCTTAGAGCATGACGCTTGGCGAGATTTTGGCGACGAAGTTGGCGGAATGTCGCCAACTTGGCGACTGTTTTAAATGTTGACAAATTAACGAAAATCTCGCCAAATGGATAAAAATGACGCTAAATCAATGAAAATGACGACTAATTGTCGAAAATTCAACGTCTCGTAACGAATATTAGTATCTACTATAAGAAAAACCTATTTATTTTACTGTGAAAGTAGTAAATTCATTACATTATATAAGGAAAGTCATGTGTTGCCCACATCAGATTTTTTTACTGTAAAAGTAGTAAATTCATTGCATTATATAAGGAAAGTCATGTGCTGTTCACATCAGATTTTTTGTAATTAGTCTAGACAGCAGTTTGAACAAATTATTTATAGCTTTAAAAATAACGAAAACATTACGTGAATTTCTGCCCGCATATTTTTCACAAAAATCATTTTTCGCTGCAACGTTCTTATTCAATAACTCACTCCTCACGTCCTCCCCATTCACTCCAGCATCTATCTTGATCTTCGCAATCCCCGCTTATATCGGTAAAAATAAGAGACAAATATATTCATCTTCCTTCGGAGGAGAGCCAATGAAATCCCGAAATCCACTTTTCCTGTATTGCCCTCTTTCGTAGTCTATACAGATATATATTTCTCTTTTCGTTTTGATGTCATCAGTCTTTATAAATTCTCAACACCGCAGATTTTAAGGTCCATACATTTTTGATGATTTTAAAGTGCCTCCCCGTGTTTGTAAAGGACGCTGTTAGGAAATAAGAGTTTTTAGGTGACAAAGGTTTTTCCTCCGCGATCGCGCTCAGGAATCTCAGATCGAGGTTTATCTGAGTTATTTTTAAGGCATAAGTTCTATTTTTCTTGCTGCCGCATTTGGGGATCTGTGCAAGCCACTTAATGGTATAGATATTGAAATGAGCATGATGTCAAAGTCAGTTGATGTGTATAATGTCAAAGTCAGTTGATGAGTATCTCCAGTAGCACTAGTATTGGATCAATATTAAATGCTACTAGGGATAATGTCAAAACCCACACACACAATTAATGAATATGATATCAAAGTCAGTTAATGAGTATAATGTCAGAGTCAGTTAATGAGTATAATGTCAAAGTCAATTAATGAGTATAATATCAAAGTCAGTTAAGCTTTGCTTGTCAGCAAATCTGTTTGCTCTCATTTCATTGCAATAAAAGCTGATTTTTCATGCATTCAGCTCAAACGGTTACTAAAGGAAAACATTAAAATTACAAAAATCAGATACTCAACTGTGAGATTCACTATCAGAAATGTTTGGATGGGCATTGCATACATTCAACAAGCCGAATTTGATTTTTAACCTTATGCTTACGGGTGGGAAAGCGTCCATCCCAAACGAAGAACCTCTCAAAAAGACAGGTATATGACATACCCTAGACCAAACAGTTCGATCTCCTTTTGCAGGCATTGGCGTCCTTGGACGCCAATGATGAAATTTTAGTATGTTGTTCAGACCGTCTGTGGGACCTATGGGAATATAAATGAAAAACAGCACTCAATTAGTTTTGGATTGAACCGAGTTTGAAAAAATAAAATACATTGAACCTTATGGAACCCAATTTTTCAAATATTTTTTAAGCGAATTTAAAATTCACAAATTGCTTCGAAAGTTTTAAGAAATATTCAAATTATCCCATAAAATATATAAAAATAATTTCAGCAAAATATATTCAGTATTTTTTTAAATACAAATTAAAATAATAATTACACTCTTTATATGAAGGGATCACATGACCATTATATGAAGAGATAATGTGATCCACTTCAAAATAAAATATGGCATCCATCTCGTATCAAAATCGTGATTTTTAAAATTCCTTTTAATTTATATTTAGTGTTGTATCCGTTTTAAAACCGCTTTAATTTTGCTTAAATTATGTGAATCTACATTCTAAAACAACGCAATTACAATATATTTGAGTTTAAATGATCATCATACTTGGAGTATTTCTACAATGTAGCCTAATTTTCACTTATGGAGAACGTAAGCACCAAAAGATGTAGAATTAGTTGTATAAAAATTGCTGCATTTCTTTAACGCAAAATTATTTAACTCATGGAGTCTGCAATATAGCTGATATGAATGAAACATTTATTGATTTTACATAGAGATGCAGACGATGTTTTCGAGGAAGTTTTAAGTATCGAGTTAAATTACTTGTACCTACATGGTTTTAAGTTTTCAAATAAAATAAATTATTGTAGTATTGTGATGAATGAAAGGAATGGAAAAACTTTTGTGAATGAAATGCTGCTTTTATAGAGAGAGCCAGGCGTGTTACATTTCGATGACGTCATTTGAATAAAGTTCATTTACTTTCGATGAAGTTTTCAAATATAATAAATTATTGTAGTATTATGAAAATTTTAAAATTTTACCGAGGAATGTATCGCATTTTAGACATGCTTAAACCAGGCAATTTATATTTCAATGCCGTAATTTGAATGAATTTCATTTCTTTTCGATGAAATTTTAAGTTTTCAAATATAATAAATTAATGCAGTATTGTGATAATTTTAAAAATATTACCGACGAATGTATCGCATTTTAGAGATGTTTAAATAAAATTGCATTGAAGTTGTAAAGTTTTTCATAATCAATTCTTTATGCGTGATTGATCTTTCTTGTTTTTTTTCTCTCGCCGTTGACATTAATCAAGTTTCTGTGCTTGCATCAGTCGCCGATCTCTTTCTGACAAATAAGGTTGAGTCTTTTGTGCCTTTTGACTAAGAAGGCTGTTTTTGTTTATAATATTGTCATTATACTATCTATAACATTCTCTATTCATTATTACCGGTCGATACTTTAATTGTGTATTTTATGCTCTGTTTCTAATGATGTTAATCTCAATTTTATTCTGATTTTAATCATATGTAAAAACTAGTTTTTACATGTATGTAATACTACGGAAGAAACGCCCTTCGTGCTGTGTGTCTGCCTGACTGTCTGTCTGTCTTAGTGACTGTCTGTCTGTCTTAATGTCTTAGTGACGAATTTAGCAAAATTTCACAAAATCGCGTTAGCTTGGCAACTTTAATAAAATGCTGCAAAGTTAGCAAAAATGCCGAAAATACTAATTATATTGTATTGAAATTAAAAAGAATATTGTCCCATTATTTCAGAACTTCCCATATACAGGGTGTCCCAAAACCATTAGCCTCGGCTTTTATTCCTTAAATATTGATCATAGACATATATAATAAATTACAAAGTTGTGTAAATAAAGGCACAAAATTTTATAAAATCGATAAAAATTTTCAGAAGATTAAATTTGAAGAAATACAAAATTTAATTTTTTATACGGCCTCCCGTACAAAAGTATTTCCAATGAGTAAAATGTGCCCCATACACTAATAAGGTGATGTACAAAATTTCAGCATTTTATCATAAAATGTGCCAGAGATATGTTTAAGCAAAATTGGTGAGGGATTAATCACACATTAAAATGTAAATGTTTACAGCAAGAGTGCAAATGACGCAACTCAGAAATGCATCATAAGCAAATAATATCTGCCTCTTATCTTTAATGGATCTTTGGCATGGATGGAAAGCATTTTGAACAAGCTTTGTAATCTTTGTGCAAAGTTATTATTTCTTCACAGTGTAGATACTTTTGTACCAATAAACAGCAGAATTATTATTTATTTATGTAATAATTGTTTTCTTTCGTAATTTGTGTATGACCCTTGAAATGCGATCTGCCAACATGATTTTTCCCCTCCTAGTACCCATGTCGATGCACCGAAAAGTGGTTTAAGTCAACATTTTTGTCTTTACATATCTCTGGGACTTTTTATGATAAAATGCTGAAATTTTATACATCAACTTATTAATGTATGGGGCACATTTTACTCATTGGAAATGTTTTGTACGGGGACCGTATAAAAATTTAAATTTTGTATTTTTTCAAATTTAGTCACCTGAAATTTTTTATCGATTTCACAAAATTCTGTACCTTTTTTTTACGCAACTTTGTAATTTATTGTATATGTCTAAGATCAATATTTAAGGAATAAAAGCCGAGATCAATGTTTTTGGGACACCCTGTGTAACCATAAATCGCAATTGTTTGTTCATATGCAATTTTGCATCACATAAAGTACACATCCATAGGATAAACTCGTTTTAATTTATTTTTCAACTTTCCTCTCACTGCAGAGAATATGTAATAGGAATGTAAGGGAGGGTGTGGGAGAGAGGAAGTGATGTCAAAATCGCTTACATTTTTATGGATTTAATCGTTTTGAATTCCCCGAAAACTAAAAAGCTATTTTAGTATGATGTCTAGGGGCATGAACTCTATCGAACAAATTCCTTAAAGCAAATGTTTATTGTGTAATTTTTTTACTTTACTTAGTATAATGTATGGGGAAAGTATTGTGAAGGGGCGATAATTCGAATTCGAGTTTTCAACGGAATATTACATTTTAAACACCCTTGAACTCAAATCGAGTGGATTTTTTAGATGGTGTCTGTTTGTGTGTATGTATGGTATGTATGTTAAGATGTATGTGAGTGTGCGTATGTATGTTAGTATATGTGTGTATGCATGTTAATGTGAATGTGTGTGTACGTATGTATGCATGTATGTGTATGTATGTATATTAGTGTGTGTATGTGTGCGTAAATTAGTGTGTGTGTGTATTAGTGTGTGTGGGATGGGTGCATTGGTGTGTGTGTATGTGTGTGTGTGTGTGTGTGTGTGTGTGTGCGCGTGTGTGTGTTTATGAATCTGAGGGCACGATATTTCGCGAGCGAATGATGTGTTTCGAAATTAATTTGACACGACTATTACAATCAGTGAGTAGTAGAACCGTATTGATTTTGAACGTAATCAAGTATTCGGAAAATGCCCCATCCCCCAATTTTCTAATGCATTTTTGAAAAATCATTAAAAGTTAGAGCCTTAAGAAATGATAAATAAATGATCAAAAATGATTGAAATGAAAACGGATGACACAAGCTTTAAAACACGAGCATGATCTGTTTTCGAGACACTGCACGATTTTTAAACAAATTTTTAAATAAATCATTAAAAAATCGAGACTTTCAATACTGTTAAACAAGTAATAATTTTCATGTAACATTGCTTTTGAAAATTTAGAACCATTCACAAGATATTATACGATAACAAACTTATGAAAGGAAATTACATAAAATTAAAAAAACAATAAGCATCATCATATTAATTCATTTTCCATAGGCAATGTCGTGCGATACATCTGCCCAAATTATGAATATATAAAAATAATTTCTATATTTTAATATATTGAACTTCTTTTTCCTTTTCGAAAAAACTTTAAAACGTATATCTCCAAGCAAATTATTATTTTATTTTCATTTCTCTGACTATTGCTCAAAATATATAGTAAACTGCAAAATATAGATATAAATAGTAAACGGGGAAAAATATGTACTAGAACATTTAACATTAAAATCTGAAATATTTATAAAAAATGGTCTTATAGTTTTCGTGTTGCCAAGAAGAAGCAGACTGAAAAATTTTCATTTATCAAGTTAGTCATGCTTATGTTTCAAAACTGCAAAGAGCAAACTTTAAACAATAAGCAAGAATTTGTAAATCTTTCAAAATCCTACAAATGTATATAACTGGATTTTGGATTGAGCTGTAATTTTATTTTAAACATAAAAATATTTATTTTAAACATAACATTTTTTCAAAATTTCACTCAAAATAGCTTCAAAACTATAAAATATAGATATAAATAGTAAGCGACAAATATACATACGTATAAACTTTGTTTCTAAATCTATATTTATTTTTTTTTTAAAAAGCTCTTATAATTTTCCAGTCATATTTTTGTCAAGTTGAAGAAGATTGAAAATTTTCCGTTTTGAAGTCTGTAATGCTTATATCTCAAAAACTAAAAGTTTCTATCTCAAAATTACCTTTAAATAATAAGCAAAACTGTGTAGCTAATAGAAATCCCTATAAGTGTATATAATCAATTTTTGGATCTAGTTCTATTTTATTTCGATATTACAAAAGGGAATTTTTATTTTACAAAATATTATTCACGCTAAAACATTTTGGCTGTATTGTACTGGAGTCACCGCGATTTTTTTTATACCAGTTTTGCATTTTAATGCCAAATAATTCACTAATAGTCATTTATTTCACATTAACAATTAATTGCATTGTGATGTGGATTTTGTTGGTGAGTATGGATAAGCTATTTGAACTAATAATTTGCGAAAAGCACGCTGATTTCAATTAAATTGGTGTTCGATCAATGATAAATATATTGTGGCTGAGATCTTGCACCGTTATTTTCCTTTGAAGGAAATAAAGTTATTACATTTTGTAATGAAAGTTCTGTGCTGCCAATATCGGATTCTTTTAGTAGGCGAACATGTGATCTCGATTTCTGGGTAAAAGTGTAAATAAAAAGATCTTAGTGGATCGTATATTTTTCTCTAAAAATTACGGAACTATCATAAAAATATAATTGCGAATAAAAATGGTACAAAAAATCTGATGTAGGCAGCACATGACTTTCCTTATATAATGCAATGAATTTATTACTTTTACAGTAAAAAAATAGATTATTTTTATAGCAGTTATTTATATTCTTTCCGAGATATTGAATTTTCGTCAATGAGCCGTCATTTTCCATGTCGTCATCATCAATGAGTCGTCATTGATTTAGCGTCATTTTTATCCATTTGGCGAGCTTTTTGTTAATTCAACAACATTTAAAAAGTCGCCAAGTTGGCGACATTCCACCAAATTCGTCGCCAAAATCTCACCAAGCGTTATGGAAAAAGCCATATGTTATTCTTACAGCAGATAAATGATTATTGCAGTTCAAATACAAAAGTATTACTCAAAGTATCATTTTTCATGAATGGAAAGAGCTATATCCACGAGAATGATGTCACCAAATTTATCGCATGGTATTACATATGAAAAGTGAACATGTTTCTCAATAGGAAATATTTTTTTTTATTATTTTATATGACTTTTTGATAATTTTTTGAAAAATGTGCAATGTCTCGAGAACGGTTCATGTTAGAGTTCTAAAATTTATGTCAATCGTTTTCTAATGAAAAACTACATAAGAAATGTCTATTTGCGTAACTTTCTTAGCGGTTTTGATTTTTCAAAATTCCACTCGAAAATTGAAAATTTAGGGAGGGGGGGTGTCTGAACATCCGATTGCGTATAAAAACAATAGGCTTCCAGTGTTTACGGATTGTGATTTTTGTACCAAATTTCGTTCGAATCGGTCCATTCGTTCCAGTTATCGTCTCCACAGACTCACTGACACACACACACATATACATACTTTCACACACACACACACAGAGACATCACTTCAAAAATGTTAGATTCGTGATCAGGGATGCTTTAAACGTGCTCTCCCGTCGAAAACTCGAATCGGAATTTTCGACCCCGTCACAGTACTTTATTTATACATTATGTATATAAGGAAAGTAATAAAATATGATATTTTATTCACGAACGAATTCCGTACTTTATAAGACGTTAACATGTGAAATTCTTGATATGGACTTTGCATACTTTTACGAATACTTAAAATTCTGATGAAATAGACATCAATGTAAAGAAAAAATCTGAAATGATTTGTCTAATGTAATGCATTTGCTTCTTTCACAGCGAGAAATTGATGTTTAAATCTACGGCACAATGTCTTTAATTGTGAATTGTACATTTGAAGTTTTTCCGTATAACAACATGTAAAACTCTTTCGAAACCAAATTAACTTATATTTCAGTCCACTTTAAATTGACATTTGTTAATATTGATAGCATCCACAGTAAGCAATATAGTTCATATATTAAAATATTTTAGTAATTAATTCATTAATTTGGCGCCATTTTAGTTAACATAGTCATTTTTGCGAGTTTAACAGATTTTTTTGTGTGTGTGTGTGTGTGTGGGTGTATCGATCGGAGGCGAAATATTTCCATGTTGGTTATAATTCGCTAAATGAATAATCAGGTTCGCCAAACGTTACAGATAAAAAAAGAGAATAGAACTTCTTGCATACAAATGACTGTTGCCGAATTATTAGGCGCCAAATTACGAAACTATTACTCAAAGTATCTTGTCTCCTGAATGGAGCAAACTTATCGCATAATATTGCATATGAAAAGTGAACATTACAATATTTATTTCAATTTTATGTGATTTTTTATAAATTCATTTAAAAAGTGCAACATCTCGAGAGCGGTTCATGCTAGAGTTTTAAAATTTATGTCCATCAATTTTCTAATGAAGAATTTCATAATAAATATGTAATTACGTAGCATTATTGAAGGTTATGATTTTATTACAAAATTCGATTTAAAAATTAGGGGATTTTTCGAACATTCGATTGGATTTAAAATCAATAGGCTTCCAGTATTCTCAGATTGTAACTTTTGTACCCAATTGCGTTCTAAAAGCTCAAATTCGTTCGTGAGATAACGTCCACACAGACTCACGGTCACACAAACACACACACACACACACACTTAGACACTACATCAAAAACCTTCGATTCGAATGTAGGGATGTTTGAAACTTCTACAGTCGAAAGTTCGACTTTTCGACCCAGTTACATTACTTTCCCAATACATTATACTATGATCATAGGGAAAGTAATATAACGAGATGTTTCCAAGATATTGGAAAATGAATGATAAAAATGAATTCATATGATTTATATTTTTATTTTTAGAGTAGTATGTAATTTCCTCAAAATAAATAAAGTATTTCCATTCCTTAATAAAAAATCTGATGTGGGCAGCACATGAATCTCCTTATATAATGCAATAAATTTACTACTTTTACAGTACAAGAAAAAAAGATTATTTTTAGAGTAGTTATTTATATTTTTTCCAAGATATTAAATTTTCGTCAACGAGTCGTCATTTTCCATGTCGCCATCATCAATGAGTCGTCATTAATTTAACGTCATTTTAATTCATTTGGCGAGTTTTTCGTTAATTTAGCAACATGTAAAAAAGTCGCCAAGATGGCGACATTCCACCAAGTTCCTTACCAAAATCTCACCAAGCGTTATGGACAAAGACATAAGTTATTCTTACAGCAGATAAATGACTATTGCCGTTCAAATACAAAAGTATAACTCAAAGTATCTTCTTTCATGAATGGAACAAGCTAGATCCACGAGAATGATGTCACCAAATTTATCGCATGGTATTACATATGAAATGTGAACATGTTTTTTAATAGGAAATATTTTCCTTTATTAACACTTTACAACAAAGTTGAAAAGTGTTTATGACTTTGTTCATTCTGTCTGTCTGTCTGTCTGTCTGTCCGTTAGCACGATAACTGCCGTAAAAATGACTTAATCTAAATGAAATTTTAGTATGATGTTTAGACGGTCTGTAGGACCAATGGGAATATAAATGATTAATATCACCCAATTAGTTTTGGATTGAACATGGGTTGAAAAAATGAAATACATTGAACTCTATGGGACCTAATTTTTACAAACATTTTTTAAAAGGATTTAAAATTCACAAATTGCTTCGAAAATTTTAGGTCATATTCAAATTATTCCATAAAATATAAAAAAAGAATTTCAACAAAATATATTCAGTAGTTTTTTAAATAAAAATTAAAATAATAATTTCACCTCTTATATGAAGCGATCACGTGTCCATGATATGAAACGATCACGTGACCAACTTCAAAATAAAATATGGCATTCATCTTGTGTCCAAATCATGATTTTTAAAGCTCTTTTTAATTCATATTCAGTGTTGTATCCGTCCTAAAACTGCTTTATTTTTGCTTAAATTCTGTGCATCTACATATTGAAACAACCCAGTCACAATATATTTGAGTTTAAATATGATCTTCAAATTGTGATTATTTCTACTACAACGAAGCCTAATTTTCGCTTATGGAGAATGTAAACACCAAAAGATCTAGAATGAGTTGTATAAGAATTGCGGCATTTCTTTAATGCAAAAGTATTTAGCTCATGGTGTCTGCAATATAGATGATATGAATGAAACTTTCATTGATTTTACCCAGAAAATCAGACGATTTTTTCGATGCAGTTTTTAGCATAGAGTTAAATTACTTGTACTTCCATGGTTTTAAGTTCTTAAATAAAATAAATTATTATAGTAGTGTGATAAATGAAAGGAATGGAAAACAGTTCATGAATGAAATGCTGCTTTTATATAACGGCGATTTATATTTCGATGACGTCATTTGAATAAAGTTCATTTTTTTTCGATGAAGTTTTCAAATATAATAAATTATTGTAGTATTATGATAATTTTTAAAATATTACCGAAGAATGTATCGCATTTTAGAGAGGTTTAAACCAGGCAATTTATATTTCAATGCCGTCATTTGAATGAAGTTCATTTTTTTCGATGAAGGTTTAAGTTTTCAAATATAATAAATTAATGTAGTATTGTGATAAGTTTTAATATATTACTTAGGAATGTATTGCATTTTAAAGATGTTTAAATAAAATTGCATTGAAGTTGGAAAGTGTTTCATAATCAATGCTTTAAGCATGATTGATCTTTCTTGTTTTATATGACTTTTTGATTATTTTTTTTTTAAATGTACAATAACTTGAGAACGGTTCATGTTAGAGTTCTAAAATTTATGTCAATCGTTTTCTAATGAAAAATCACATAAGAGATGTCTATTTGCGTAACTTTATTAAAATTTCATTAGAGGTTTTTATTTTTTGACGATTTTTAGAAAATTTCACTCGAAAATTTAGGAGGGTTCTGAACATTCGATTGCGTATAAAAACAATAGGCTTCCAGTGTTTACGGATTGTGATTTTTGTACCAAATTTAATTCGAATCGGTCCATTCGTTCGTCAGTTATCGTCTCCACAGTCTCACTGACACACACACACACACACAGACATCACTTCAAAAATATTCAATTCGTGATCAGGGATGCTTGAAACTTGCTCTCCCGTCGAAAACTCGAATTCGAATTTTCGACTCCGGTACAATACTTTCCTTATACATTATTGTATATAAGGAAAGTAATATAACGGTTTAAATGTACAGAACACATCCTAATCAAACCATATATCACCATCGAAATCTTTTGAATTATATCAGCAGAACTTTAATATATGAATTTTCACAATCCTTTTCTGATTGAAATGATGGATAGCAATTTTTTCTTTAATTTCTAAGATTAATACGCCGTATATATTCTATAAAAAAAAACTTTTTCCTAAAATGTCCAAGTCCTTATTTTCAGTCTTCATGCTACATTACGTTCGTCATATTCCTTTTAGATATACAAAAAATTCAGACGTCGGACAGCCAGAGCATAAAAGGCCAAAAAATCTTAGTTGACCATTACGTCCGTATATTTATGGAATGAAGAAGAGCGTTTCTGGAAAAAAAGGAACTGTCCTTCAATAAGAGTATGCATTCAAGCAGAGGATGACATAAAAAGTCGAAGCCGAATGTTTTACTGAGTGCATGCTGTGCAGCTTATTTAGTTCTTTGCTGAAGGAAATAACTTCAAAAATATATAGTCGCTGTAAGTGTACTTTTGATAAATACCTACTATGTTTAGAAAATGGATTAGAATGGAGTTAAAAATTGAAGTTTTTAATGAAATCACAGATTTCGAACATTCTAGAACTCTATTTCACAATTCTTATTATGACGTCTGTATCTATGTCTGTGTGTCTGTATGTGTGTCTGTCTGTGTGTCTATATGCATGTGTGTTTCTATGTGTGTTTATCTGAGTGGCTTTATACCTATATGTCTATCTGTCTGTAAACACGATATCTTTCGAGCATGTTGGTTAAATAACGAAAAAAATCTGTCATAACAAATTTATCATTTGTTTGAAAACGAATAGAATCTGTCATAACAAATTTGTCATTTGTTTGAGAACGAATAGAATCTGTCATAACAAATTTGTCATTTGTTTCAAAACGGATGGAATCTGTCAGAACAAATTTGCCATTTGCTTGAAAATAAAAATAATCTGTCATAAGAAATTTGTCATTTGTTTAAAAATGAATAGAATCTGTCATAACAAATTTGTCATTTGTTTGAAAACGAATAGAATCTGTCATAACAAATTGTAACGTGTTTAAAAATAAATAGATCTGTCATAACAAATTTGCTATTTGTTTAGAAACGAATAGAATCTGAATCATAACAAATTTGTGAACGATCCCTGGATCCATTAATTTTGATGATTAGAAAAGAAACAAGGAAGTGCTGTAAGTCAGGAAGTTTGACAATTTATTTTATCCTAAATTTGAAATTTTCAGAACCAAATTTTCTTTAGTTTGACTAAACGAAGTATTGACAAAATTTTCGTAATTTGACATTTTTTGATAGACGGGCTGTATAAAAAGTTAATTTTGTTGACTTTTAACAAAAATATGGTACAGCATTTAAATTAATATTTAATAGCTTCTTACCTTATTCACATTTTTACCTTTACATTTTGGAACTATGGATTTACAGCCAACGCTTCAAAATATCTTCCACTGTTAATTTTTGTGGGACACCCTATATATATATATATATATATATGTGTGTGTGTGTGTGTATATATATATATATGTATATATATATATATATATATATATATATATATATGCATATATGTATATATATATATGTATATATATATATATATATATATATATATGTATATATATGTATATATATATGTGTGTGTGTGTGTGTGTTTGTTTGTGTGTGCGTGTGTGTGTGCACTTTGTTACACCTCCTTTGAAACAGATCTGCATATTAAATGTTTATATACGAGTATGAGAGCTTTTTGTATATTTCAACTGCATTTAATATAGGCAAATGTTTTTGTATAATATTTGTTTATTATTTTTGTTCTGGCATTATTTATTTTTTGAAGGTTTAGTGCAGATATTTTTCTACCATAGGCTGTAAATACTGTAAATTTTGAGGTCGGTTCCTATAGGTGGTCAATCTGTTAACCTGTCACACAACCCATTCCAATACAGTCTGGAAGAGGAGTAGTTCCAGATTCTCGTTCAACACAAAGGTGCAACTCCTCATACTCGATAAAAAATGAATCAGTGTTAGGCTTGGTCAAAAGGGTGGATTATGCAATACATGCAAATTCCGGCCGGAAAGCACTGCATAAGTATAAGCACTGTGCACTTGGAGGTCAGTCTCATTTTCAACCTTGTAGTAATGTCGTACTCCAGGGCGCTTTTAGTGAGTCATATGCACATTACTTGAAAACAATTTTTTCGAGGGAATTTTGTCCCCCTTTGGCAGATCAAAGCAGTATCATTACTTAATTAACGCCAACCACGAACTAGCTTACGTTTGTTAAGTAAAGATTATGTCCTAATGAAAAGAGGTCAAAATTCCCTTGAAACAAATGTTGTCACGTATTTTGCATATGCCTGCTTTCTTTAAGGAAGTACTAAAAATGTTATTCTCAGAAGCAGCAGTTTTATATTTGTGTGATACTAAGTACTTCGGTTAATTTTAACAAAAAAAGATAATGTGCTTAACTGCAAATCTGAATTTTCCGTATTTGAGTCAATTTAATAAGCGTTTGCTTATGTATCACAAGAAAAAATCTGATGTGGGCAGCACATGACTTTCCCTACAGACTCAAATTTATTTTCTCTTTATTTCTTTATTAATTCATTAAATTGCGTTCAATTGCATAAAATGAGACGGATAATAATTTGAAATGACATTGAATTTGCACTTTTATATCAATCTTTATTTACATTTGGTAACTGGATATATTTTAGAAACCAGTGTAGCAACAATAAGAAAAAACTAAAATATTTCTAGAATGGTTAGTCCTGGAATAATGGGCTTAGTCGTATTATTTTCATCGTCAAAAATTACTTATAAAGCATTTAATTGATACATTTGAGAATACAAAATCTTTTATTCTAGATTTTGACGAATTTTGCGGACCATCTCTCAAAAAAGGCAAGGTTTTTTTTTCAAATTGTATCAAAATCTAATCAGCACCAGGGTCACCCACAAGTGACTCTGGTGTTAAATTTGTCTACTAAATTTTGTGAAATTTGGTTAATTAATGTTTTAGCTAAAGTGGATGCATACGATTTTTACGGACCATTAAAAAAAACATGTTCTTTCATCTTAAATCGTACCAAAACCTAATTGGCACCAGTTTAACCCACAGATGACTTACATGTAAACTTTTATGAAATTTGGGTCATTAGTTTTGAGTTGTAGTGGATATACATTGCACACACACACAGAGAGAGAGAGAGAGACGTCAAGCTATAAATAGATTTTTCGTATTCTAGATGTCACACAACGGGCAGATCCTTCGAAAAATCGAGTTGCCATTTTCGACATGATTCTAATACTTCCCTATACTAAATTATATGCCAATGTATTGTAGGGAAAGTAAAAATTTAACCACCAAAATGCAACATAACCCCCAATACCAGAACGCAAACTAATTCCCAAAATAAAACAAACTCAAACTTTAAACAGACTTTACAACGTCTCTGCCCACCAACCATAGATCAAAAACGCGATAAAACAACCGCTACTTCAGCCTCAACCTCTGTTTTATTTCCCAGTATCGGAAAATATTTCCAAAAGTTTAACCTCAACAGCGACTCCCGCTCCTCTCCGGAGAAATGGGAGACAGCCTTCTCGTGTTTCGGACATTTGCATATTTCTGTGTTGGTGGTAAATTAAAGACGAGCGGTGATTAAGCTGAAAGGGGCATCATTAAGGAGAAGCCTCCTGGGAACAAGTGGGAAACTAGATGGCTCAGAAGAAAGGAGGCAGCCTAATGAATAAATCAGTCAATACCATTGCTTTTGTGAGCAGAAATGAGCGTATAAGTTGAATTGATATAATACTTTCAACTAGGGCAATTACACTGTACTTTATATGAATTTTAATAAACTAGTTGTTAAACCAATCATATGATGGGTGAATAAAATTACGAAAGGATTTCTTCTCATTCGCCCTTATGCATTACACATTTTCCAGTACATATGTACATATATACATTTTTTGTACTAGATTTTTTTAATATAATGTATTGCCTAATTTAAAGTGTAGCAAGAATGCGTAATCACCAACTTGCCAGTGCCGGAGTTTGATCCTGGGGCCATAGCGTCGTAGGCCAATATCATAGTGTTGAGCTAAAGACGTCTCCATCTCAAGGCAATTAATACTGCCTTACGAGCGTTCGCTACAGTACTCCCTACCTATTGAGTTTCATCAAAACCGAACGAAATTGTCACTGGGATGCAGATAAAGCGAGCTCCTAAGTTGAAGTGAAGGAGTTGTTACAAGCGGCCTCGTAGTGAGTTACAAGACTGGATGACGTACGGTGAGTCGACGTCAGAGGATCTGTGAAGATCGAGAAAATATGGTAGCATGTCCCCCATCTCATGGGGAGTACAGAAAGTACATTCATGCAATGCATATAGTATATAATACTCAGGAAGCTGAATAACTGGAAATAATTGAGCGAAGGATGCTTTGTGCTCTTGCTCAAGGTCACCAATGTAGCGAGAACGCGTAATCACCAACTTGGCAGTACCGGGGTTTGATCCCGGGGCCAAAGCGTGGTAGGCCAGTATCATAGCGTTGAGCTAAAGATGTCTCCAACTCAAGGCAATTAATACTGCCTTACAAGCGTTCACTACAAAGGTATTTCAGACGGTTGACTATTGTCTAAAGATTTTTATGAATATATCAGCGTTTATCCCTTTCACGACGGCGGCATTCCGGAACTGCCGCGGCCCAAAGGACGGAGCGCTTCGCTTCCGAACTGTTTGTTCCCAAAGGACGGCAAATTTTTTGCGCTAAGTCTAACTCTCGAAAAAAATTCATTAAAAATCACCTATTCAACACAGAAATCTACTTTTTTCAGAAATAAAAGAAATATTTATTTTCTATTTGATGTATATTTTTCATACAAATCTGAATACAAAATACCCGTTAGTTGCTCCCATTCTTTTATCCGAAATAAACAAATAATTTCACTGCCTCTAAATCCCCCTCCAAAAAATATACTCTCCTATATTCCTATGATTCACCAACGAAATCACTAAGCTGAAATCAAAACGAGAACCGGAACTCAATTATAAAATAGCTGATGCTACGAGAAGTGCTCTATTTGTTTATATTACAAAACCATGTTTCACCACTCCAAATGGAGAAACGATTAATTGGATCCTTCCTATGCCAAGGTCAAGTATCTGCAAAATACATTGGCGTTGTTCGCACGGACATTTAACGCCATCTAGTAGACAAATAAAAACGTTCGACATAAAAACGCGCGTACGTGGCACCCGTCTTTTAGGGTACAGTTTTCTCCGCCACGAATGCGTGGCAGCCGTCCTTGAATGCAAGTTCGAAGCCGACGCGCGGGTGTGGCAACCGTCGCCAAAGGGTTATTATATATATATACTCTGGCGTATAAAAATTATATTATGGATAGATTTATTATGTATTTTAAACCTTAAATTAGTCGGTGTTTAGGAAAAGCAATTTGATTAATAAACTAATAGTTAATTTTACTTATCCAATAAACAGACATTAATTTTTCTTAAACACAATTTTATTAATTATTATATTAATTATTATATCAATTTTATTAATTATAATATATTTCATGATGTTCACGGGCTCGTTTGAGTCCATAGTTGTATTTCTCATGATGTCATTCTTCATTTATTGTTCGTAAATAAGTTTCGCCCATTATAAATATTGACTGCCGCCTTGTCGCAGAGCCATTTCTGAAATATGAAAGTATCTTTTGCGCAAAAAGTACCAAAATATAGCATTGTTTTATAAAAATGTTCATTATATCCTGAATTACGTTATGCCAAAAGTTTGTTGCAGGAAAATCTGAACATGATATTATCCTTCACATACATGTAATATTTATAGACAAATAAATCAAGACGCATCAGAATTAAAATATGTCTTCCTTATCTTTTAAATGATATGAAATGAATTTTCAATCCCACGAGATAACGGAATTGAAAAATTTTAATTTCCACAATCCCGGGATGTAAAAATTGTCTGGGATTGCAATCTTTAATTTATATCTTAGGAAGCACAGACAAGTTCTTACGCACATTCATTGCACGCGGACACGATCTCGTAGTTTCGTTTTAAAAAATCGCCAACTGTAGTAACATGCAGTTTAAGATGTTTTAATGAATATTTTTGGTAAATACATTGATGGAAAAGTTTCATCACAAAACTCACCAATATCCCCTGCAAATTTTTTAACCCCCAAAGCTTAAGAAAAGGAGAAATAATTCATAATATATAATTTTTTCTTTAAAGGACGCTTTGACATTTTCCGTCTCCCATTGAATTATAGGGGAAACTGAAAGCTCTAGGCTAGGGTTCTTATATATACACAGGCTGACGCAACCGCTATTTTGACTCCAACCGGTCTAGTTAGTTATCGTCTGCCTATACTATTTCAATGGCGCACGCATGTTAGATACTGATATTTGATACGCAACATTGCTGTAAAATGTGCTCCTATATATATACAGATTGACGCAACCGCCATTTTGACTCCAACCGGTTCAGTTAGTTATCGTCTGCCTATACTATTTCAATGGCGCGAGCATTTTACATGGCTGATATGTGGTACGCAACATTGCTGTAAAATGTGCCACTGCTTTCAAAAAATTGTACCAATCATTCAAGAAAGTTGTCTAGAATATTTTGATTTTCTCAAGATCCTGAATGAAGGACTCTCTTTTCGCCATGTACAGCCGTCGTTTCAACTGGGAGTCAAGTTGGCAGCTGTTGCGCAAGCTTGTATATTTAGGAGCCTTACTCTACTTAAGCTAAGGTTAGTAGGGTTAGGCGCCTTACTCTACTTAAGCGACTAAGGCTTAGTTTTCGCGATCACGTTCGCTTGATACGCAAGCAGGAGGCAAAGCCTTCCTCCTGACTCAAGAAGCTACTTACGGGGATTAGTGAGCATAAACGGAGCCCCCTAGTTTAAAAAAAATAGTTCAAAATATTAAAATTTGTTTTATATTTTTAAATTGTACTATATTTTTGGCAAAATAAGTATAAACTGTTAATACTTTTATCTATTAGGTTCAGCGATATAAACAACCAAAATGTTTACATTGTCCATATGCTCAGATTTCAGCCGGATACCCCAACCAGGGATGTTATTCACGTCAAAACGTCTTAATAACGTTCAAGTGGAAAAATTGTCAGAGCCCCAACTATATCCTAGAGATATGTTTCCCGTGTTCAACCACGAGCGCCCCGACATCTGTCACACGTATTTGTGCCGCCTCTTTCGCTTTCAGTATCTACCTGTTCCTTCGTTTACTCACCTTATCGACGACATTACAAATACCTGGGAGTTCTATCCTCCAATTTAGAATGCATTCGATTCCGCATTGGGACCTGGGTTCCTTCTTCCAGTGCCTCAACTTTCCTCAACTTTCTGAATACTGTTCAGTCAAAGATACTCTATGAAATTATCATGGTCGATTTGAGTCATTGAAGAAGATTGATTTGATGAACAATGAACAATGATGATGAACAATGATGATGAACAATGATGATGAACAATGATATAGCAGGCATTGCAAATTTTACTTTACAGCCAAGCAACATTTGTTCATATTTTTCATATTTTGAAACTCTAAATCACATTTATCTTCACATTTTAAAAACAAATATGTACCTCTCACCAGATGCCACAAAATGAAACATAATTTACTAAAATTTGTTCAGTAGTTAAGGTTGTAGGACCGTTAACATTCTAAATCGGCAATAATCAAAATTGATAGCATTCGTAATAAGCAATATAGTCAATATGTTAAAATATTTTAATTTGACGTCAATTTAGCAATTTTAACTATATCTTTGTCAATCTGGGGCTAATTATCGCTAATTTGGCGATAATTCGCTAAATGAGTCATAAAGTTCGTCAAATTGGTTACCAAGATTTACAGACAAATGGAGAGAAGAGCATTCCTTATATATAAATGACTGTTGACTAATTGTTAAAATAAAAAACCATTACACAAAGTATCTCCTCTCGTGAATGGAATGAACTGCATCCACGAAAATGATGTTGATTAAGTTATCGCATAATATTGCATATGAAAAGTGAACATATTTTCCAATAGTTTATACATTTTTCTTTAATTTAATGTGATTTATTGATACATTTATTTGAAAAAATAAACTACAATATCTCAATTGTGGTTCATGTTAGTTTTCTAAAATTTATGTCAATCGTTTTCTAAGGCAAAATCATATAGAAAATTATCATTTACATAACATTGTTGAAAGGTCTGATTTTCTTATTCGAAAATTGGGGACACTTCTCCCACCATTTAATTGCGTTTAAAATCAACAGCCTTTCAGTATTCCAGTATTACAGGATTCCAGTATATATATATATTGTACTTTTTGTACCAAATTTCGTCCGATACGCTCCATTCGTTCGTGAGATATCGTCTCCACAGACTCACACCCACACACACATACATAAAAACATCGCCTGAAAAACGTTTGATTCGACCTCAGGGATGCCTGTTCCTTCGTCGAAAATTCGAATTCGAATGTTCAACCCTTTCACAATGCTTCCCCTATACATTGTAACATGTATATAGGGAAAGTAATAATTCATCATTGTAAGCAAGGGGAAACTACAGAATTTTATGCAGGATTTCATACTTAGCATTTGATTTTCTCTACTTCATCTATGGAGTACTGCATTCTTTCCAAACTAGATGCCCTGTCTTATCTAGTCATCCCCTCTTCTCCTACTGGCATCCCCTTCTTGACCCAGAAGTCCTTCTCTAATGAAGGCGCCTTTCTCTTTAATTTTATTCGTGCCTAATTAACCATCGCAGAGGGAAAGATGCAAATGGCTGAAAGCTGAGAGGCCCTGGGGTAAAGGAGTATTAGCAAGGACCAATCTTGAGGTTGGATATCTTAAAGGGTAATATTTCCTCGGGAAGAACAGTTTGTCTTGGTTTATAAGAGTGTTGATTCATTGTATGGCCACGCGGTGGTCTTGATAAGAAGATCGGGTGCGAGGTAAAGAATAATTTATTGCCCGAAATAAAATTATTACTGCTCACAGAACACATTTATAGGGGGGGGCGACTCCGAAGTTGGGATTGATGATAACAGCGTCCATGGACCGGTTTTGTTAATTATAAGATCTTCAGCAGAATCAGCAATAGCAGCAGGGAAACTTGCAATACTCTACGATTTTGTGAAACCTTTGGCGACCGACAAATTTACTCCAAAGTTTTCAGGTCAAATTCCTGCAACATTCGATGAAAGATAATTGAAGCCATATGAAAGTGACTACACAGGAGGACGGTATAGCCCAGTGGTTAAAGTACGGGAATGCACTCGAATGACCCGAGTTCGATCCCCGTGTCTGCGCGGAGTACGGGCACTTCAAATCTGTGGGTTCAAAAGTCCATCCGAGAGGTCGGTTGTGGTGACCCGAAGGTATGGTCTTTGTGGGTGTCGTCCCACTAGGTTCGGGTTAAAATTGGATGGCACTATCCCGGCCGTCCAATACACCTTCGGGTAGGATAGACTGTCATGGTGAAAGAAATGTATCCTTAAAGGATTGCAAAATTTTGCACATAAAAAACTTGTTATGCCTTGATGTAGGCCTTTCATGCTATGAGTAATAAGCGCAAAAATTTTTCCATTAAGGCTTTTATCGCTGAATGGGATCAATTCTAAAATATTTCGTTATTAAAAGCATAACTAGTTTACGTAAAGTATCTACCGGTTACGAGAAAGAAAGAGAGAGATTCTTCTTTGTCAGAAAAATAAAGACAGAACACATACTACAGCAAAGGAGAGAGATTTCTGTAATCATAATAATGCTCACCGGATTCAGAAAACCAGCTCGTTGACAATACGAAAAAATCTGATGTGGGCAGCACATGACTTTCCCTGCAGACTTATATCCACGATCTCTTTATTTCAATTAAATTTATTTCACTTTTAATTCAATTTTCGTTCTCATCCTTTAACCGGGCTTATTTTCAAAGGTGGCGTAGAGAAAGTACGAAAAACTAAAATATCCCGAGAACGGCTAGTCCTAGTGTAATGGGGTTGGTTTTATTCTTTTCGTCGTTAAACATTACGTATTAAACGGGCATTTAATGGATATATCTAAGTATACCAAGTTCTTTAGTGTAGATTTTGAAGATTTTTGCAGCCCGTTTCGCAAAAAAAGGCAGGTTATGTTTTTCCGAATCGTACCAAAATCTAATCAGCACCAGAGTAACCCACAAGTGACTCATCTACTGAATTGAATTTTGTGAAATTCGGTCCATTAGTTTTTCAGTTAGAGTGAATATAAGCTTTTGCGGGCCATTTCGCAAAAAAAAGGCGGGTTCATTAATTCCAAATTGTACCCAAAACTAATCAGCACCAGACTCGCTCACAAGTGACTTACCTACCAAATTTTGTGAAATTCGGTCCATTAGTTTTTTAGTTAGAGTGCATACAAAATCTGCACAGACAGACAGATAGACACGCAGACACACACACAGACGTCATGCTAAAAATGGTTTTTTCGTATTCTAGAGGTCTTGAAACGTGTAGATCCGTCGAAAACTCGGGTTGCGATTTTCGACATGATTCCAATATTTTCCCTATACATTACCATGTATTGCAGGGAAAGTAACAATTAATAATAAATGAAAAAGAAAAGAAATGTGAAACAGATTAAAACTAATTATAAAAGATTGAAAAAATATTCGCCCAAAGTATCAAAATTAATCATAAATATGCAAAACAATACTGAATTTAGTGATTCCTAACACAATTAAAGAAAAACTGTCGGTTTCAGGAAATAAAAATCGGCAGTGGCCCCAATCCGATGGAGTCGAAATGGTTTTGCTTGAAAAACATTTCGTAATATAAAACTTAATATTTATATTATCGAAAACGGAAAAGAACTCGATTCAAAATCAAAACTTACAGGGCTTTCAAAGAGCTACAAATTCTTGCTTATTACTTACCCTGCAATGCATGGTAATGTATAGGGAAAATATTGGAATCATGCCGAAAATCGCAACTCGAGTTTTCGACGGATCTACACGTTTCGAAGCCTCTAGAATACGAAAAAACTATTTTTATCGTGACGTCTGTGTGTGTGTCTGCATGTCTGTCTGTGCAGATTTTGTATCCACTCTAACTAAAAACTAATGGACCGAATTTCATAAAATTTGGTAGGTAAGTCACTTGTGCTCGAATCAATCTAGTGGTGATTAGTTTTGGGTATAATTCGGGATAGAAGAACCCGCCTTTTTGCGAAATGGCCTACAAAAGTTTGTATCCACTCTAGCTAAAAAACTAATGGACCAAATATCACAAAATTCGGTAAATAAGTCGCTTGTGGATCAACCTGGTGCTTATTAGATTTTCGTATGATTCGGAAAAAGTAACCTGCCCTTTTTTGCAAAATGGTCCGCAAAAATTGCCAAAATCTGTATGCTGAAATATATGCTGAAATATAAAAGTGTATGCTGAAATAATGCCAAAAATTTATGCTGAAATATATCCATGAAATGCTTGTTTAATACGTAATGTTTAACGAAGAAAAGAATAAAATCAACCCCATTACACTAGGCCTAGGCGTTCTCGAGATATTTTAGTTTTTCGTATTTTCTCTACACCACATTTGAAAAAAATCTGATGTGGGCAACACATGACTTTCCTTATATAATGCAATGAATTTACTACTTTTACATTTTAAAAAAAATGTTATTATTATAGTAGATATTTATATTCTTTCCAAGATATAGAATTTTCTTCAATGAGTCGTCATTTTCATTGATTTAGCGTCATTTTTATTCATTTGGCGAGATTTTTGTTAATTTGGCAACATTTAAAAAAGTCGCCAAATCGACGACATTCCGCCAAATTCGTCTATAAAATCTCGCCAAGCGTTATGGATGGAGAAATAAGTTATTCTTACAGCAGATAAAAGACAATATTGGCGTTCAAATACAAAAGTATTAATCAAGGTATCTTTTTTCCTGAATGGAACAAGCTAGCTCCACTAGAATGGTGTCACCCTATTTATCGCATGGTATTACATATGAAAAGTGAACATGTTTCTCAATAGGAAATATTTTTTTATTTTATTTTATATGACTTTTTGATATTTTTTTTGAAAAATGTACAATATCTCAAGAACGGTTCATATTAGCGTTCTAAAATTTATGTCAATCGTTTTCTAATGAAAAATTACATAAGAAATGTCTATTTGCGTAACTTTATTAGCGATTTTGGATTTTTTGACGATTTTTTCAAAATTTCACTCGGAAATTTAGGGGGGTTCTGAACATTCGATTGCGTATAAAAAATATAGGCTTCCAGTATTTAAGGATTGCGATTTTATCAGTTATCGTCTCCACAGGCTCATTGACACACACACACATACTTTCACATACACACACACACATATAGAGACATCACTTCAAAAATGTTTGATTCGTGATAAGGGATGATTGAAACGTGCTTCCCCGTCAAAAACTTGAATTCGAATTTTCGACCCCGTCACAATACTTTCCTTATACATTATGTATATAAGGAAAGTAATAAGTCCAGTTACCAAATGAGAACGAAATTTGAATTAAAAGTGAATTAAATTTAATTAAAATAAAGAGAACGTAGATATAAGTCTGCAGTGAAAGTCATGGGCTGCAAACATCAGATTTTTTTTATAGCTATCACTTTTATTTAAGATAGAAGTATTACAAATTTGAAAAGCGTAAAATTTTCATACTTTTTTAATTTGACAGGGCGATTAATAGCTAACATATAAGAGCATTTTATAAAATAAGTATGCATTTAAATACTAAATTTTCTCATATATATTTTTTGTCTCTTACTATTTGTATCTATCTTTTATAGTTCCGAGGGTATTTCGAATACGAGAAATGAAAAAATAGAATCGATCTAAAATCATTTCGAATTTGTAGAAAACAACTTTTTTGAAACGTAAAGGGAAAAGAAATGGAAGTGGAAGGCTTTTATCACTTCACCCCTCCTACTTCTTCTAAAATCGATGCTGAATTCACATTAGTCATTATCTAATCTCTAGCTATAACCAATCCCAAGAAATATATGTTACAAGGTAAATGCAGTTTTTTAATCGGAAGAGAAAGCTCTAGAACCGGAAGTAGGGAACCTTAATAATCACCCGATCCCTCCATGAATTTGATGCTGAATCAGTAATCATCTAAGCTCTATCTTAAGTCAATTTTTCGAAGTTGATATTTCAAAGAAAATGAATACTTTTGAAACATAAATGGAAAAGAATTGGAAGTGGAAGTCTTTTCTGACTCCACCCCTCTTACTTCCTCTAGAATTTGGTGCTAAATTCACATTAGCCATTAGCTAAGCTCTATCTATAGCAGATCCTAACAAGAAAGATCAATCATGCTTAAAGCATTGATTATGAAACACTTTCCAACTTCAATGCAATTTTATTTAAACATGTCTAAAATGCAATGCATTCCTCGGTAATATTTTAAAACTTATCACAATACTACATTCATTTATTATATTTGAAACCTTAAACCTTCATCGAAAAAAATTAACTTCATTCAAATGACGGCATTAAAGTATAAATTGCCTGGTTTAAACATCTCTAAAATGTTATACATTCCTCGGTAATAATTTTAGAATTATCATAATACTACGATAATTTATTATATTTGAAAACATCATCGAAAACAACTGAAATCCATTCAAATCACGTCATAAAAAAATAACACGCCTGGCTCTCTCTATAAAAGCAACATTTCACTCATAAATAATTCCCCCATTCATGTCATTCATCACAATACTATAATAATTTATTTTATCTAAAAATTAAGACCATTGAGCTGCAAGTAAGTAAACTCTATGCGTAAAACTTCATCGAAAAATATCGTCCTTCTCTTTCTAAAATCAATGAATTCATATCAGTTAAGCAGACTCCATGGACTAAATGATTTTGTGTTAAAGAATTACAGCGATTCTAATACAACTCATTCTACATATTTTGCTGTTTACATTTTACATAGGTGAAAAATAGGCTTAATAGTAGAAATAATCAAATTTGGAAGAGCATTTAAACTGAAATATATTGTCATTGCGTTGTTTCAGTATGTAGATGCACAGAATTTAGGCAAAAATAAAGTAATTTTAGGACGGATACAACACTCAATATGAATTAAAAAGAACTTTAAAAATCACGATTTTGACACAAGATGGATGCCATATATCATTTTGAAGTGGGTCATGTGATCGTTTCATATCATGGACACGTGATCGCTTAATATAAGAGGTGTTATTATTATTTTAATTTTTATTTAAAAAACAACTGAATATATTTCGCTGAATTTTTTTTTTATATATTTTATGGAACAATTTGAATATTGCCTAAAATTTTCGAAGCAATTTGTGAATTTTAAATCCGCTTAAAAAATGCTTGAAAAATTAGGTCCCATAGGGCTCAATGTATTCCATTTTTTTAACCCGGGTTCAATCCAAAACTAATTGGGTGATATTATTCATTTATATTCCCATAGGTCCTATAGACCGTCTGAACAACATACTAAAATTTCATTTTGATTAAGTCATTTTTACGGCAGTTATCGTGCTAACGGACAGACAGACAGACAGACAGACAGACAGAATGAACAAAGTCATAAACACTTTTCAACTTTGTTGTAAAGTGTTAAAAAATAGAAGTCGCAAAAATAATTAAGTAACACAATATTATGTCAAAATTTCTGTCACCAATAAATATTTTTACTTTCTCATTCGTAGTATTGAAAAAATTGTCGCGGACATTTTCAATTTCGAGATTGCGATGTCAATATATATTTTAAGACCTCCTGAACACATTTTTATTATATTTGGAGTGATGGCTACCTGTCTATCTGTCAGATGCCTGTAGTCGATTTCTTGCGTAAACGAAAGCAGCCACAAATATTAATGGATATTTAAGAAACTTTATATCCGGCTTTGGAATAAAAAATCTAGAACCAGATAGAATTTTTTTTTAAATTCGATCGAAAACTTTGAGTTTTATTCGGAAATTTACACTTTAACTTTCCTTATTTACATAATGTATAAAGAAAGTATTGTGACGGGGTCGAAAATTCGAATTCGAGTTTTCGACGGGAGAGCACGTTTCGAGCATACCTGATCACGAATTAAACAGTTTTGAGGCGATGTTTTTATGTGTGTGTGTGTTTGTGAGTCTGAGGAGACGATATCTCACGAACAAATGGAGCGATTCGAATGAAATTTGGTACAAAAATCACAATCCGCGAATCCTGGAAGCTTATTGTTTTTAAATGTTATCGAATGTTTAGAACTCCCTTAAATTTTCGAATAAAATTTTGAAAAAATCATCAAAAAATCAAAAGTTTAAATAAAGTCACACAAATAGACACCTCTTATGTAATTTTTCCATAGAAAACGATTGACATAAACTTTAGAACGCTAGCATGAACCGTTCTCAGGATATTGCACATTTTTAAAATAAATTTATCAAAAAATCCCATAAATTAGAAAAAAATATATTAACTGTTGAGAAACCTTTTCACTTTTCATACGTAATATTATGCGATAAATTTGGTGACATCATTCTCGTGGATCTAGCTCGTTCCATTCATGAGAAAAGATACTTTGAGTAATATTTTTGTATTTGAACACCAATAGTCATTTATCTGCTATGAGAATAACTTATTTCTCTTTATTACGCTTGGCGAGATTTTGGCGACGAATTTTGAGGAATGTCGTTAACTTGGCGACTTTTTTAATGCTGCCAAATTAGCGAAAATCTTGCCAAATGGATAAAAATGACGCTAAATGAATGAAAATGATGACTAATTGGCGAACATTCAATATCTTGGAAAGAATATAAGTATCTACTATAAGAAAAACCTATTTTTTTACTGTAAAAGTAGTAAATTCATTGCATTATATAAGGAAAGTCATGTGTTGCCCACATCAGATTTTTACTTTCCTTATATACATAATATATAAGGGATATTGTGACGGGGTCGAAAATTTGAATTCGAGTTTTCGACGGGTGAGCATGTTTCAAGCATCCCTGATCACGAATCAAACATTTTTGATGAGATGTCTGCGTGTGTGTGTGTGTGTGTGTGTGTGTGTGTGAAAGTGTGTGTGTGTGTGAAAGTGTGTGTGTGTGTGTGTGTCAGTGAGTCTTTGGAGACGATAACTGACGAACGATTGGACCTATTCGAACGAAATTTGGTACAAAAATCACAATCCATAAGCACTGGAAGCCTATCATTTTTATACGCAATCGAATGTTCAGAACCCTCCTAAATTTTCGAGTGAAATTTTGAAAAAATCGTCAAAAAAAAACAAAACCGCTAATAAAGTTACGCAAATAAACATTTTTATGTAACTTTTCATTAGAAAACGATTGACATAAATTTTAGAAAGCTAACATGAACCGTTCTCGAGAAATTGCACATTTTTAAAAAAAATTATCAAAAAGTCATGTAAAATTTAAAAAAAAAGTTCCTATTGAGAAACATGTTCACTTTTCATATGTAATACCATGCGATAAATTTGGTGACATCATTCTCCTGGATCTAGCTCGTTCCATTCAAGAAAAAACATACTTTGAGTAATACTTTTGTATTTGAACGCCAATAGGCATTTATCTGCTGTAAGAATAACTTATTTCTTCGTCCATAACGCTTGGCAAGATTTTGGCGACGAATTTGGTGGAATGTCTCCAACCTGGCGACTTTTTTAAATGTTGCTAAATTAACAAAAAACTCGCCAAATGGATAAAAATGGCGCTAAATCTATGACGACACATTGATGATGACGACATGGAAAGTTACGACTTATTGACGAAAATTCAATATCTTGGAAAGAATATAAATAACTACTATAAAAATAATCTATTTTTTTACTGTAAAAGTAGTAAATTCATTGCATTATATAAGGAAAGTCATGTGTTGCCCACATCAGATTTTTTAACATGGCAGGACATTGCATAGATCCAAGTTTGACATAATCATGCATAAAAGGGTACATACATAATATGGTTCAATGATCACGAGACTTAATAGTTTCAATCATTGCTGTGTAAAATAGCCGCTATATAATTTTTTGTTCGTGATGTCATTAGTGCCCTTGAGGGGTACAAGTTACCCCTCGGAGAGGCACATTGTCAAACATGGTATCAATCAAATGATTTCCTGAAAGTGAAAGTCCTTTAAAGTGAAGGGTAACGCACTATAGTTGTAATCAATCGCACCCCCGAAACCGATTTTTCAAATTTTTTCTTGTAAACTTAAAAAATAAAATGAATTCTGGTATGAGAAAGTCAAAATGAGTCCACTGCAGTTAATTTTCTATAAACAAACAATGCAAGCTACGCTATAATTAAACAAGAAAGATCAATCATGCTTAAAGCATTGATTATGAAACACTTTCCAACTTCAACGCAATTTTATTTAAAGAAGTCTAAAATGTAATACATTCCTCGGTAATATTTTGAAGCTTATGACAACACTGCATTAATTTATTATATTTGAAAACTTAAACCTTCATCGAAAAATATAAACTTCATTCAAATGACGGCATTGAAATATAAACTGCCTGGTTTAAACATCTCTAAAATGTTATACATTCCTCGGTAATAGTTTTAGAATTATCATAATACTACGATAATTTATTATATTTGAAAACTTCATCGAAAACAACTGAAATTCATTCAAATGACGTCATAGAAAAAATAACACGCCTGGATCTCTCTATAAAAACAGGATTTCATTCATAACGTTCTCCCATTCATTTCATTCATCACAATACTATAATAATTTATTTTATTTAAACATTTTGTTTAAGACCATGGAGCTACAAAAAATTAAACTCTATGCTTGAAACTTCATCGAAAAAAATCGTCCTTCTCTTTATGAAATCAATTAATATGTCATTCATATCAGCCATGCAGACTCCATGGACTAAATTATTTTGTGTTAAAAAAATACAGGAATTCTAATACAACTCATTCTATATATTTTGCTGTTTGCATTTTACATAGATGAAAAATAGGCTTAGTAGTAGAAATAATCAAATTTAGATGAGCATTTAAACTCAAATATATTGTCATTGCTTTGTTTCAGTATGTAGATGCACAGAATTTAAGCAAAAATAAAGTAGTTTTAGGACGGATACAACACTCAATATGAATTAAAAAGAACTTAAAAAAATCACGATTTTGAAACAAGATGGATGCCGTATATCATTTTGAAGTGGGTCATGTGATCGTTTCATATCATGGTCACGTGATCGTTTCATATAAGAGGTGTATTTATTATTTTAATTTTTATTTAAAAAACTACTGAATATATTTCGCTGAATTTTTTTTATATATTTTATGGAACAATTTGAATATTACCTAAAATTTTCGAAGCAATTTGTGAATTTTAAATCCGCTTAAAAAATGTTTGAAAAGTTAGGTCCCATAGGGCTCAATGTATTTCATTTTTTCGACCCGGGTTCAATCCAAAACTAATTGGGTAATATTATTCATTTATATTCCCATAGGTTCTACAGACCGCCTGAACAACATACTAAAATTTCATTTTGATTAAGTCATTTTTACGGTAGTTATCGTGCTAACGGACAGACAGACAGACTGACAGAATGAACAAAGTCATAAACACTTTTCAACTTTGTTGTAAAGTGTTAAAAACTAATAACTAAAAGTGACTTTTCCTTTTTTTGTGACACAATTGTCTTAGGCGCCGTCGAAAAGAAATCCTAAAGATTTTCTTTAAGACCACCATCTAACTCGAAGTGTTCGATCTAACCACATTTTCTAAAATAATACATTTATTGAACCAAATCTTACGATAAATATTTATCTAGTTTTAAAAACTGAAAGATATATCTGGGGGTGAATTAAGGGCCACAGCCAATTAGGCCGAAAGGCGCATCAATTAATAGCAACCTCCAGAGAATTGCTTATGGATGATAGAAATATATGCAATCGAAGCCTGTCAGGGAAACGCTAAGGAATTTTACGACGCGTGGAGCGTATATAAACACATGTATCAACACTGATGGGTATTTGATAAGATGTAATAGTAAAAGCAGTGAAACAGAAAACTGTTATCAGAAAATATAAAGTTTTATAGCTTCCTTGTTAATGCGATGTGATATTGCTTTCCTTATATACATACTATAATGTATAGGGAAAATATTGTGACGGGGTCAAAAAGTCGAGTTTTCAGTGGAAGAGCACGTTTTAAGTATCCCTGAACTCGTATCGACGAGATTTTTCAGATGGTGTATGTGTGTGTGTGTGCCTGTTAGTGTGTATCCGTCAGTCCGTGATTTTATAGAAAATCAGAAATTTAAAGAATCAGAACCTTCAATATGGTTATGAAAATGATCATTTGTAATATAATTTCTTATTTAAAAACAAATAACAGAATCTTTAGAAGGCTAGCATGAACAGTTCTCGAGAAATTTCACATTTTTCAAATTAATTTGTCAAAAAATCCCATGAATTAAAAAAAAATATTAACTGTTGAGAAACATGTTCACTTTTCATATGTAATATCATGCGATAAATTGGGTGACATCAATCTCGTGGATCTAATTCGTTCCATTCACAAAAGAATATACTTTGGGTAATAGTTTTGTACTTTGACGCCTACCAATTCGTCAATAGTAATTTATGTATAAGAAAAGCTCATCTCTCCTTCTGTCTGTAACGCTTGGCGATCAATTTGGCGTACTTAAATATTCATTTAGCGAAATATCGTCAAATTGACAATATTTTGCCGCAGATTGGCGAAAATATCGTCAAAATTGCAAAAATTCTAAATGAACAAAAACAACGACAAAGTGATGAATTATTAAAATACTTTTATATATGGACTATATTGCTTATTGTGGATATTATCAATATTAATGATTGTCAATTAAAAGTTCATTTACAAGTTACTTTTCTACCAAATTCTGAGAAGCTTGGTCAATTCGTTTTTAAACATACCCTGTACAGACAAATACACAAACGTCACGATAAATATAGTGTGAGTTACATATAGCTTTATTCCGGAAATTAATCCATACAGATTAGATAGCCGATAACACTACAAAGGATCAAGAAAAGAACAAGGAACAATTAAATAACAACAATAAACAAGAAATATATACACGAATAAAATAGTTCAGTCACAAGGTGTTCATACTTGTGCTGGCATCCCAATACAATTTGCTGATGTCCCCGTTTCTCTGTGAGTTTTCGTAAAGTCCAGGGCAAGTTAGAAAGTGATCTGAATTCATGACGTCTGCTCTACAAATCTGGCAAACGTTCGTAGGAAATATGCCGATTTTGAACAAATGTTCTGCCAAGCAGTCATGTCCAGTCTGTAGCCTGAAATTTGCCACTGCTTCCTTGTGGCCATCCGATTTCTAACAGTCTTGAATGTTTCCCCAGGTTTTACCTTTCAATTTTTCCACCATTTCGGAGTTATTCACTTTTTAAAATTTTTCAAAAACGTGTCTTTTGAGTGAATCTGGTGTAACAGATAACAGATATAATATCGTACTGAATGTGGGTTCCGTTTTTTTGCAAGCAAATCTGCCTGTTCATTGCGTTCAATGCCGACGTGTGATGGAATCCACTGGAAGACAATAGTTTTCCCCCTACCTTTAAGAAGGTTTAGGGATTGCTTGATTTCAGACACGACTATCGTCTCAGAGCAGTGATTTTCCGTGACTGCTTGGATGGCTGATATAGAATCAACCAAATTAACTACTTTGGAGAACATATTGGTTTTGGTTTCTAGATTTTCGAGTGCTAGATGAATTGCGAGGATCTCAGCATCAAAATTGGGCATATAGCGGCCGACAGAGGTACTCTGGGAAAATAGTGTACTATAGGCAGCAGCTCCCGTTCTGTCTTAAATCCGAGACCCACCTGTATAAACTCGAGTCCATTCATCTTCCGGATACTGTTCGTTGATCATACACACCGATGTTGTCTTCAAAACAGCCTCTGGGACATCTTTTCCCCGATTCTAGAACTGTCAGCTTATTTTCGATTTCCATATAATCAAAAGGGTTGATTAGCCTTTTAGCATTTTCCATTGGTATGTTAGCATCAGATTCTTCAAGTATTTTTTGACACACTTCTACTGGAGAAATTTGCGTTTTTAGAGAGCTAAGTTGATGATCATATAACCATTCTGCTCTTTGAGAGGCCAGCATTTTAATGTAAGCTCCAACCGCTTGCTTCTTGATGTCTGTGAAGATGGGTGGGATTGGAAGTATAAATCTGCATTGCTGCAATTGGTGTGGTCTTGACTGCTCCAATAATTACTCTGGGAGCTTTATTCTGAGCTCTTTCCAATATATCGATTTTCCCTTTAGAAGCAGAAATCAGGGCCTCATTTCCGTATTTAATTATGGGTTTCACAATAGGGATAAGATAGTTAATATGGGATAAAAATATTTAATTCCCCTACAATACATATTAATGTATAGGGAAAGTATTGGAATCGTGTCGAAAATTGAGTTTTCGACATACCTGCACGTTTCAAGCACCCTAGATTACACGAAAACTATTTTTAGCATGACGTATGTGTATGTGTCTGTAAATTCGAGCAATGTATGTGTCCAATTTAACTCGAAAACTAATTAACCAAAATTCACAAAATTTGGTAGATAATTCACTTGTGGATCAACGTGGTGCCGATTAGATTTTAATACGATTCGAAAAAAAAATTATATACCTATTTTTACAAAATGACTCGCAAAAATCCTCAAAATCAAAAATTAAAGTTTACATATGTTCACAACTATCAACTAAATTCTTGTTTTATACATAATTTTTGACGACTAAAATAATAATGCCCACCCCATACTAGGATATACCATCCTCGAGATTAATTTTCTTTATTATTATTTTGAGGATCTGAAGACGTTATTCTCTTTGTAGTTACAAGTCCATTTGATGAAATTTCTTAGAATTTAGTAATTAAATCCCTTAAGGGTTATCCTGATGGTCATTGGACATGATTCGGAAAGATATAACTCTCCCTTCCCTGCAACATGGTCTGCAAAGGTGGAAAAAATCTGAAATAAATGGCTGAAATCACTGAAATATATTGACCATACAGGGTGAATTGCACCTAATCTGCCAAACGAAAGGGGGTGATAGACGATCACATGTGCAGTATAAAACACCATAGCAACCCTGTTCTATCCCTAACTGTTTTCGAGTTTTGGTGAATAGAAGGAAAATGCGTCAAGTTTGAAAAAACCTAAATTTTTGAGATTTTTTAAAGGTCCACACGCAAAATAAGCGCATAATTAGAAAGAGCAGAAAAAATCCTATAAGATGACACCATTTCCATCAAGATACCGGGATTTAAGGGGACGGTGGACGTTGAAATGAGCAAAAATCGACTAAAAATGTTTTAATATACGAGTATAACATTATTTTACACATTTAACATTTGTTTACGGGTGGAACAGCGTCCATCCCAAACGAAACATTGCACCTACTCAGCAAGTGCAATGTTTCTGTCCGCGATTTCCATAGACGCCAATGCCTGCAAAGGGGGATCGAACGGTTTGGGATAGGGTATGTCAAGTACCTGTCTTTTTGGGAGGTTCTTCGTTTGGGATGGACTCTGTTCCACCCGTAAGCGAAAGATTGAATGCATTTTTTTCGAAACTGAATTTTCAAAGGTTTTACATTTTTAAAATGCTCCATGCGTCTTAATTTTTGTCTGAGATGCATGGAATTGGACAAGATGACACCTCTCATACTTTTTAATGAAACTGGGTTTGCATTTTATAAATTGGACTTTATTAAGGTAATTAAAAGGGAATAAGAACCTAATTAAATGATGAAAAGTAAATATTAATGCAGAAAAATGTTTTTAAAAAACTAACTTTCTAAGGGATTTAAAAATGAATACCCAAATTTGTTCATAATGTGTTTTGAGTGATCATAATGTAAAATGAATCAAAAATGTGAACAAATGGCACGCAAGGAGCATTTTCAAATGTTCTTTAAAAAAATTAAATTAAAAAAAAATACAAAATTATAACAAAATTGAAAAAAATTTTAATGGCATTGCATATAGTATTGTTAAGAGGAATATTTATACAAATTTTCACGTTTCTAAGTCAATAAATAAATTAAAAATATTTCAACGTCCACCGTCCCCTTAACCGCGAGTTACAAGCGCTGAAACATTGGCGAAGTGCAAAATCGAAACGTTGCCAAAATCTGTAACCGGCTATATCGCAAAAACCCTTCTGTAGTTACTATCGATCAAATTTACAAAACAGTTTTCCATTCCACCAACTTACGAATGAGCCTACAATAAACCAAATCTATATTTCAGTTCAGGAGAAATTTAGCTTTCTATTTGCAATACATCACTGAAATCGTCGTTCGTAGAAGTAGCACCTCGTTCTTGTACCTTACAAAACAGCAGGCTGAAGGCGGACAGGAAATTGAAATAAGGGTCGAGCATGGCACCTCGCGAGTGTTAAACCCAGATATCCTGATGAAAATGGTGTCATCTTATGGGATTTTTTCGGCTCTTTCCAATTATGTGCTTATTTTGTGTATAGACCTTTCAGAAACCTCACAAATTTGTGTTTCGTCAGACTTGACGCACTTTCCTTCTATCCACCATAACTTGGAAATGGTTAGGGGGTAAGACAGGGTTGCTATGGTGTTTTATATTGCACATGGGCATTTCTATCACCCCCTTTAGTTTGGCAGATTAGGTGCAATCCACCTTGTATATTTGTTCTCCATGTAGTTTTTGACAACAAAGCCAGTAGGACTGACCCTATGATTTTAAAATAAAAATTTCTCGAAATATTTAAGATTTTTGGAATTTTGAAGAGCTGAAGTCATTTTTTAATGCATTATGCTGTTACATGCAACGAAAATGCATTAAAACGGCAAATTTGGGTATAGCATCGCAAAACTGTCCATGTTACTTTCTGCAATTAAAATGGATTTAATGCATGATGGAGTATAAACTAATATCAACTGGCGTGTGGCTGAACTCGAATGTCTCATAACAGAAAACACTTTTTTTTCCTTTTTTTTTAATTTTACAAGACAATTTTTGGAAATCGGCATCATGGGTCCAACTGATTACAATAACAGTGTGTTGCCCTTCACTTTAAAGGGCTAAAGGGCTTGAAGTAATATTTCGATTGTTACCATACCTGACAATGTACCCCACGGGGGAACTTTTCCCCGAAAGGTACTAATGGCGTTATGAACAAAACATTTCTATCACAGCTATTTTTCGCAACAATGACGGAAATTATTAAGTATCATAATCTTTGAACCATAAATAAGTCCTTTTATACATGATTATATCAAATTTTGTCCTTTACTGCCATGTTAAAAAATATAAAATTTCGAATACATTTCGAAATTTTCCGTCGAATTAAAAACAATTATGTTTAGTACTAAATTTTTTTCTTACAAAGCTGGAAATAAAGTTTCGTGAAAATCCATTAATATTTGTGGACGCTATTGTGCACACAAAAAATCAACCACAGACATGCATACATACATGCATACATACATGCATACATACATACAGACATCACTATGAAAACAGTCAAAACGTGTTCGCGGGGGGGGGGGGGTCTTAAAATCATATATCGGCATCAAAATCTCGAATTCGAGATTTTTCGTGAAAAAAAAATTATCCTTCTGTACTATATTACATAGTATGAGGAAGTAAACATAGATTTAAGTCTGTAGGTAAAGGCATGTGATGTCCACATCAGATTTATAATTTTAAAATAAACAGTAATCAATAACATCCGACGGATAATTTAATCCGATGAATATTATTTGATGAAAATGATTTTCTTTGTTAACTTAATAGTTAGTAATGAGATACATAATTTAATGTATCTCATGACTTGACGGGCTTGCCAGCTAGTCTACTATATATTCCCTTTCACACTGTCTCTTAGATTGTTCATGGCGACAATTCCCGAGGGGATCTTGGGATATATATCCGAAAGTCGCGAGGTTTCCAGCCAAGTTATCCATCTCTTTAACCCAGAAAGCCACCGAGCTCTTAACTTTTAGCCATTTGCATATTTCCTCTGAGGCCATCCGGCGGTTTATTCTGGACAGAGGAAAATTAAGAAGGGATTGCGATAATTAAAGAGTGTCTGCTGGGGCATGTAAAGGGTTGGGAAGAGGAGGGGCGGGCAAACACTGAGAAACTCTACTCTATTTAAAGACATCTCTTAGTTCGTTCTAGTCGCATTCATAAAAGTGGGGGTATTAAAGTTTAATTGTTAAGAAACAGATGCTTCTGCTTACTGATAAATATAGTATATCAGTAAGCAAATATGAATAAATATATATATATATATATATATATATATATATATATGTGTGTGTGTGTGTGTGTGTGTGTGTGTGTGTGTGTGTATATATCATTATTTATCCTTGCTTGGATAACACTCATTTTAGTGAATTTCACCCATTCCTATAACCTAACTTCCCACTTGTCCTGAGTCTTATACTGATTACTATTTTTGAAAGACCACTTTCCACTTGCCTTGAGTCCTACACTGATTACAATTTTTGAAAGACTTCATTTAAAATTTTCTTTTCACGTTCTTTGTTATAATCATTCCAGTTTCCACTCGCATTAACGGTTAAATATAGTGCGCTGTTTCAGCATGTTCGGCTGCAAGCATTTCAACTCACACGTGGCGACTGTGCATGTAAGTTTATATTTCTGTTTTTTTAAGTCTTATTATAATTATTCTTTCCATTAGACAGTAGACGGTTCCAATGGGGTCTATAGTTAAACACTATCGCCATTGTCAGAAACTGGCTGTTCTTTCAGTTTTAATTCGGATTATATAGCTGTCCTGAAGAGTGCGTAATTTCGAATTAACCATTATTTTTTATGTAGTTTCAACTGATTGTTCTCCATGTACTGGCCATGTCCTCCATGTCAATCATTAATGCCTTTTCTCATTTTTGCCATGTTTGCTCTTTCATATTTATCTATTTAATAATGATTTTTGTATATAATTTCCCCCTCATCCCCTTTTACCAATATAACAAAAAGTTACCTACTACATTTATCCCCAGTCTTGGTCTATAGCTACTTATTTGTAACGGATATGCTAGAGATCGGATTTTTGTACTTTCTATAGTTTATGCATAGTTTTCGATTATTATCAATTTATATATATATATATATATATATATATATATATATATACAAACACACACACACACACATATATATGTATATATATATATATATATATGTATATATATATATATATAGATTACTCAACTAATTTGGATGGTGAATGTATTTGTAGAGTTGATAATTATGCTAATTTTATAAATCCACACGGGGCATATAGTTACTGGAGACTTAGCCATAGTCAAAGACAATTCTTTAAGAACCTTAATGTCATTTGTTACAAAATTCAGGTTCCCTTCTTGTAATAATTCTAATAAAGTCTTAAAATCAATAAATCTTGACCTTGATAAGTATATTTTTGGATTAACTTCTAAATATGCTCAGCCTTTAGAGGCATTTAATGTGTGGAAATTTACTATTTTAAAATCTATTAAAAATGCCATTTGGAGTATCAATTTATCAAGATCTATATATAATATGGATAATATAAAACACTCTTTAAATGATTTACATAAATCTTTTGTTATTACTTATGTTGATAAAGCCTCTAATAATTATGCTATTATCTGTAAAAAATTCTATATACAATATCTATTAGATTATTTAAAAAATAATAGTCTATTTAAAATTGATTCACACTCTGTTAATAGTATCAAATTGAAAATTATCGATATGTATAGTGATTTAGATATTAATAATAAATGTTTGAAATTTCCATATATTGTGCTTATTCCTGAATTTCATAAAATTCCTATTAAATTTAGAACTGTAACTAGTGGTCATAATTCATACTCTACTACTGCTAGTAAATTATTACTAAATTATTTAAATGTACTAAATAGTAATTTACGTGATTCTAGTGATAACTACATTATTCTCAATAATAATAAAGAATTAAAAAATAAATTAATATCACTGGGTAAAATAATAGGATTTCAAACTTTTGATTTTAAAGATCTATTTAATAATATTAGGATCACTGATCCTTATGATGTCATATTAGCTTTATATAATGCCTATATTACTATCATTCTCACCTACCTAAATTTACCAATTTTCCTAAACTTATCCATTTTGTTCTTTTCAATAATTATATTTTTCAAGGTAATAAATTATACTTACAAGTCTCAGGTGTTCCACAAGGTGGCTGTAGTAGCAGTATGTCAGCTAATTTATACCTATATCATTATGAAAAATTCTTTACTTCTACAGATTATAAAATTTATAGATATGTAAATGATCTGATTTGTTTAGTATTTACTGATAATTATATCATAGATATAGATTTCTATCCGGATTATTTGGAATTAATACCTAATGCAGCTACTATTAGTAAAAATATTAATTATTTGGATTTAAATCTAATTATAGAACCTACTAATGGGATAGTTACTAATTTATATGATAAAAAAGATTCTTTTAATTTCAATATTAATAAAATATTACCTTTTTAATTCCTGCAATTCGATTCAATTGTTTAGAAAAATTATTCTTAATCAACTTTTTAGGATTTATAGATTATCAGATAAAAAATTTCATGCTTTGCACAAAAATAACCTCCTACTTACCAGTAAATTATATGAATATCCACTGTATTTAGTAAATGGTATAGTTAGTAAATTTCGATTAGCCTAAAATTCTTAATATTCTCGCCTTAGTATCTTATATTAGCCTTACTTATATATTCTCCTGTTTTTACTTTACAATATATATTCATCTTTCTATTTTGCAGCTTTTACTGCAGAATATCTCATTTTACTGCCATTGCGGAGTACTGTTTTTATTACTCACTTTGGCAACGGTAAATCTCTTCTTTACTCTTCAGCGTATGGCAACCAACGAGTTAGTATATATACTATCTCGATGATGGCAACATTGGTCTCGTCTTTTTTTGCTAGTCACGGTCGCACATTGGGGTGCATTTTTCAGGTATTTATGTTTCCTTTCAATTTTTTCAATATTTATGCTTGTCGTCCTAGTAACACATGTTTATAGATAAAATCTATCTTGTGTTTCAGAAACAAGCATTTTTGTGTTCATTTTGTTTAAAATATTAGGACTTGATAACGAATTTTTTCGAAATGAACCATTCTTAAACCTTGAGCTCTTCCACGTGCAAGCTTCAATGCTTGATTATTTTGGTATTCCTTTTTTCGATTCCGCTCCTTTGACATTTGATGATTATATTTAGCTTTCTGAACTGTAATATGTATTATACTTTCCTCTTTATTGTTGAATTTCATTTTATTTCATTGTATTCTGTAGCCAAAAAAATTTTTAAGATAGTGTATTACGAGTATAGTGTATTAGTTGTTGTTGAAACCCAGACCGTCCGACCTACCAGAAAGGTGTAAGGTAACTGTTTGGACGGTCGGGAAGTGCCACCCAATTTAGACCGGAACCCAGTGGGGGGGAAGCATCCACAGGGACCGTACCCTCCTTCCCCTACCACCAACCTCTCGGAAGGACTTTCGGACCCACATGTTTAACGTGATCGTACTCCGCATAAACACGGCGGCAGTTTTGGCAGTGGCTGGAATCGAACCCGGGCCTACCGAGTGCAACTCCAGCGCGCTAACCAATGGGCTACCGCGCCCCGAGTATAGTGTATTAGTGTATTACTACGAGTATAGTGTATTAGTGTATTAGTGTATTAGTGTATAGTGTATAGTGTATTAGTGTATTACTTCTTCCATTCTACCATTGGATTTATTATTTTATATATATATATATATATGTACATAATATGGTGATTAAGGCTCCAAGATTTTAGGAAAAGGCGACTTTCTGTATATAAAGTGAAATTTTGCAATTACTTTATTTGTATGTTACACAGTTTATGAGCACATTTTACATTCAGCGCATTCAATAATCAGCAACCATGAAATTTCAAATAAGTTGTAATGCAAAGTAATCTTTATTAATTAAACTTGTAAGGCTCACGAACCCATCTTATGATATATCTAGAACAAATTACCCGGCATTGTCCGGGCCCTAAATGAGCACCATATACGTAAATAATACAGATACAGTTAACGCCACTAAATTTTCAAATCTCCTATTTTGGACAAAAATAATTTTAGTTCTTCTATTTTTCCACACGCAACCATGTCAATTGCACAACACGGGCGCAATATGGCCTAAAAAAGCTCCTTTAATATGTCTTACATAAATGCGCTGAAAATACTCATAAAATAGCAAAAATGAAAATAATTCCACTTTTTGACCAATGAGCTGGCATAGGATGCTTCTAACCTAAAGCGGCCTTCGTTAGTAAACGAAGGAACGCTTACCGGGTGCGTTGGCCGTTATGCCCTAAATAAGCGCCTGAATCAAAATTAAAAAGAATTCATATTAATTGGATCAACGGGACCTGAGAAAATTGCGAAATCAAATTCTAACTCAGCGAGATTTTTTTCGATGTGTGTCAGTTTTATAAGATTACGCTTAATGATAATATAATACCAAAATATGTGAACGATATTTTTTTAATTCACAAAATTAAACAAGAAAGATCAATTATTCATAAAGCATTGATTATGAAACACTTTCCAACTGAAATGCAATTTCATTTAAACAGCTCTAAAATGCGAGACATTCAGTGCCGATATATTTTGGATTATCAGACTACTACAATAATTTATTATATTTGAAAACTCCATCGAAAAAATCTTATGTGGGAAGTACATGACTTTCTTTAATGCAGTGCATTTACCTAATTTTTATTGATATATAAAATATTTTTTGACCTTATTTAATTAATTGGTTATTATTAAATTTCTTTAACGGTGAAAAAGTGATGTAAAGATCCACGACACAATGTTTATTACCCTAAATTGCACATTTGGCGAGATACATCCGGATGACAACCTCCAAAACTATTTTGTACCCAATTAACTTATTTTACGCAACTCCAACAATTATCAATATAGATAGCATCCTCATTAAGTAATATAGTCCATATATTTAATTATTATAATAATAAATTCATCAATTATTCGTCATTTTCACTTGCGTCATTTTTGCAATTTTGACGATACAAGAGTATTTTTTATATAATAATTTTTTATCAATTTGGCGACATTTTTATCAATTTGGCAACAGTTTCGTCAATTTGGCAACATTTAAAAAAGTGGCAGAGTCTTATACTCTTATGGTAGAGTCTTATATTATTTCCAAAATATTGAATTTTAATCAATTAGTTGTCATTTTCATTGATTTAGAGTCATTCTTATCAGTTTGGCGATATTTTTATCAATTTGACGACATTTTTATCAATTTGGCGACAATTTTATCAATTTGGTGACATTTTAATCAATTTGGCGACATTTTAAAATCTCGCTAAGTTGGCAATATTTCACCAAATTCGTCGCTAAAATTTGGTCAAACATTATGGTTGGAAAAATAGGTTATTCTTTAGATAAAAGACTGACTAATGGCGTCCAAATACAAAACAATTAGCCAAAGTATCTTCTCTTATAGTAGATTCTTATTCTTTCCAAGATATTGGATTTTTATCAATCTTCATGTTCATTCTTATCAGTTTAGCGACATTTTTATCAATTTGGTGACATTTTTATCAATTTGACAATATCTTCTTTAATTTGGCAACATTTAAAAAACTCACCAAGTTCGCAATAATCCGCCAAATTCGCCGTCAAAATTTCGTCAAGCATTGTTTATGAAGAAATAGGTCAGTCTTATGGTAGATAAACGACTAATGGTGTCAAATTACAAAGCTATTACCCAAAGTGTCTTCTGTCGTGAATGAAACGAGCTATATCTACGAGAAATAAATTTATCGCATAATATTACATATGACAAGAGAGCAGATATCACAATAGTTGATATTTTTTTTAATTTTATGTGTGATTTTTTGATAAATTTATTTGAAAAATATGCAATATCTCAAGAACGGTTCATGTTAGCGTTCTAAAGTTTATTTCAATCGTTTTCTAATGAAGCATTGCACAAGAAATGATTATTTATGTAACTTTATTGAATGTTTTATTTTTTTACGATATTTTTAAAATTTCATTTCAATATTTAGGAGGGTTCTGAACATTCGAGTGCGTGTCAAAACAATAGGCTTCCAGTATTCCCTGATTGTGATTTTTGTACCAAATTTTGTTCGGATTGCTTGATTCGTTCGTGAGACATCGTCTCCAAAGTCTCTCTTTCTCTCTCTCTCTCTCTCTCTCTCTCTCTCTCTCTCTCACACACACACAGACATCACCTCAAAAACGTCTGATTCGTGTTCAGGGATAATTGAAACGGCTCTGCCGTCGAAAACTCGATTTCAAATTTTTGACCCCGTCACAATACTTCCCTTATACATTATACTACTATGCATATAAGGAAAGTAAAAATGAACTTTATTCAAATGGCGTCATCGAAATATAAATCGTCTGGCTCTCTATGTAAAAGCAATGAATATTTCATACATATCACTTCTATTCCAAACTCCAGAGCTAAATAATTTTGTGTGAAAAAAATGCAGCAATCCTTATTCAGCTCATCTTACAATCACTTGTTTACAATCTGCATCCATTAAAAGTAGGCTTCGTTATAGAAATAATCATAGAATAATCCTCCAAGAATTCAAAGGAACAGAATCATGTGTTTTAAGCGCAATCAACAGTTCTCAGGGCTATTGAGTTTTTAATTGTGCGTTATAAAAGGCGACGAGTTGGTAAAGAAGGTGCTATGTGGAGCTCCGTATTTTATTAACGTAGAACTGCGTCTTTTTCTGCAATAGGTAAGAGCAAGACTCCCATATATACAGGCTGGCAAAGCCGCCATTTTGACTTCAACCGGTCCAGCCAGTTATCGTGTGCCTGTGCAATGGCAAGTGCATGTTACACAGTTGATCTTTGATACACAATTTGGCTTTAAAATAGGTGCTTCTGCCTTCAAAAAAGTGTACCAATCAATCAAAAAAATAGTCTAGAATGTTTTGATTTTTTAGAGATCCCGATAAAAGTACGAGAAAGTAGTCTTTTCGCCATGTACTGCAATCGCCTCAACTGGGAGTCAAAATGGCCGCTGTTGCGTCAGCCTGTATATATAAGAGCTTTAGGTAATAGGGGTATAGCTTTAAAAGTGTCTGTTATTTAAGTATGATATTAACAGTTATGTACTACTTTGTTATTAAGTAGAACTACTAAGCAGTGTACTATGTTATAGGTTGACCTACAGTTGTAGGTAGTTCTACGTTGCAGGTTGAAGTACAGTTGATACTCTACCCCTTTGATACATTTTTTTAAATTTTTAGCAGAAGAATAGAAAAGGATTCATTTTGGAAAAAAATCTACAACGCGCCCGCTACGCGATAAGCATATCTGTACACACACCCACTGAAGCCATCTAAGATGTCTTATATAAAACAACTGAGCGAAAGCAGCTGTTTAATAAAATAAATTCAGGCCATATTCAAATATTTATACTTCATTTGGATATAACATGAATTAAATTTTAGAGTATAACACAAATTTACTAGGTGTATAAATATGCAGATATGTTTGTTTGAATTTATTTTTGAGTTATAAAATGGAAATTGTTTATTTCTAGCGGTAATTAGTTTTATTTATTATCGGTATATAGCGAAGAAAAATGCATCACATAATAAATTTTCATTTCTATAAACACCTATCTCGACAATATTTAGTACTTTTTCTTGCCGGAATCCAAACTGAACTCTTGGTATTAAAGTCCCTGCCACGTAAAATATCCAAACTTTTGCAAACAAACAATTAAAAACAATTCTTCGATTATAGATTCGACTAAACGGCTGCGGGAACGTGACAAATTGGGTAGAAACCCGGAACGAATGACTGCCGAATCGCAACGATCTTCCGCCCGGCGTTCTCGAACAAGCTAAATTGAGCCATACATGCACTTTTAACGTTTTTAATGTCTTCCCGGCTAAATGTCTCGGAAAGCTTAAGAGCACTTCCCGCCATTTCATAATGACCCTAAAATTAAAGCGTTTCTGCCATTTTCTTTCAAGTTTCATAACCACTCCGTTTGCTGCGAAGCATTGGACAACAGGCTTAGCGCCACGTTCCAAAACCATTTAAGAAAAATCTCGACTTTTAAAATATCAATCGGACTTTTAATGCTGCACCTATCCCAGAATGGCAAGAGTGCAATTCCGATTGTTATAGGTTTTCTTTTTAAGAAGAGACCTAGTTGAGAAGTTTCACACTTCATTGTGTTTTTCCCTTTTGATCTAGCCGAATGTTGGAATGCTTTGGATTCGAAAACCCCCCTCTAATGTGCCGCCATTAGCGCATCAAACGACCCACCCCCGGAATTACTTTCACCCACCCCTGTTTTCTATTTGAAATTAATGGCAAAGTGTGCTAGTTCTTTCGGGTAATTCTTAAGTATAGCCAATGTCTTAATACCGTATGGCGTTTGCTTCTAATGTTCACAAATGAAAAACTACGTGCTTTTCTAACACAGGCCGTCAAAATTTATGTGAGTTTCGGGTCTCCATCTTTGGATATTATGAATGGCAGCGAAACCTTAGAATCTTAATGGCTCGGAGGAATTTCTACTTAAATGTTTTGTCAAAATGGAAGTTTACCGTGCAATGGTATGTCCATAGGTTTTGCTTCTGATGAATAAACAAATGGGTGAAGAAGTCGTTACAAAAGTTCTGGTATATTTAAAAGCAAAGTAAGAGAGCGCCATTTTTCAGAAAAATTGGATTTAAATTTGGCAGAATTGAAACTTGCATCTTCACGGAGCCATCCAAGCAAAAATAAAACGAAATATATTTGGTATCAGGGAGAATCTGTGATCTTTTGATTAATTTTTCAGAGATGTAGAAGCGTTGCCAACTTTCCATTGGTAATACTTTTTCACAAAAGAACCGTTTCTCTTTCAACTTCTGTTGCTCTGATGACTCTTAAAATAATTTTTAAATTGAGAGTTGGAAGTGAACAGCGAGCTAAGATTGTCTTTTTGATGGAAGTATTTTATTGTCACACTAAATTATAAAAGCGTCTTTGCCGTAAATGAAGGGTAAGCGGATATAAAAGACTACCTTCGCACAATGCTTAATATTACTGCAGCTTTTAGTACTTTGCTTTTATTTGAAAAGTAAACTTCTCATATCATATGTAAGATTTTCTTTTGATTGTGAGCATTACCTGCAACTGTGGCACTAAATATAAGACTTTCAAAAATCTAGAATTACAAATATTTTTATTTAACTATACATTAAAGTTTAGCAATAATCTATTTTGACTGGTGGGATAAAAAGAGAATAAATAAAAGAATAACATTGATGGATTGGATAACTAGTAGATGCAGCAGAAAAATATCATATAACGTAAAACTGCGAAAAAAGCAACACACATATGTAAAAAACTCTATAGACATTTGTAAATATGAAATATATGAAGAAACCTTCATGTGGTGGCAAATAGTTTGTACACTTCATTTTTGATGGAATTATTATGCAATTTTAATTACTTTTGCATACTTATCTAAATGAGTTATACACATTTTTGTAAAACCGGAATGGAAATGCTTAGTTCCCCCCCCCCCCTATCCGCTTTGCACCTAAATCCGTATATCCCATTATCTAAACTCTCTATATATAGCCTATCCTGAGAAATAGATGATTTGTGAAAATAGAAATGGAACATACTATGAATTATACTATATATATAGGAAAAATAATCAGAAGGAATACATTTATTAAACTCTTAGCAAACGATATTTAACTTAAAATTTCATCAAATCCTGTGGAATCTACTACGTACAGTCAAACTTGCACAGACTTGCTATTCGCTTGAAACTTAAAGTCATCTTTCAGTATTAAGCCATCTTTCAGTATTAAGTTATCTTTCAGTATTAAGTCATCTCTCAGATTCAGTCATCTTTCAGTATTGTCATCTTTCAGTATTAAGTCATCTTTCAGTATTGTCATCTTTCAGTATTGTCATCTTTCAGTATTAAGTGTCATATTTCAGTATCAAGTCATCTTTCAGATTAGGTCATCTTTCAGTATTGTCATCTTTTAATATTAAGTCATCTCTCAGATTAAGACATCTTTCTATATTAAGTCATCTTTCAGCATTAAGTCATCTTTCAGTATTAAGTCTCTTTCAGTATTTACATCTTTCAGTATTTGCATCTTTCAGTATTAAGTCATCTTTAATTATTAAGTCACCCGGTGTTACCACCCGGCGTCTATCATCCAGATGATTCTTCCCCTCTTGAACTCTGACAGCTGATCATATTATCTTCGATGGCGGCGTAACGCCATCCCTAATGAAAAAGCATCCCTCTGCAGCAGATTAAGTACAATCAAAAAGCTTCTGCGTACCTACATTCTGCGCCAGGGAGAACGAAGTTCAACGCCCTTTGGTGGCATTACGTAATGCGCAATTACGCTGTATTTCTAATCATATGCACATCTGCCTGGCACGTACCTTCATGCCAAATTTCGTTACGATCCCACAATTATTTCTTGGTACAGTTAAAAACTTCAATATCTTGAGAACGGTCCAGCTCAGATTAATGGCTTTGATCTTATTACAATTATTTCTTGGTGTGCAAATTTTTATGGCGAGTGTATTTTACAACATGGCAGCATAGGACAGAATTTGGCATAATCACGCATAATAGGGTTTATTTATGGCTCAATGATCACAAGACTTTATTTTCAATCATTGCTGGGGAAAATAGCCGCAATACAACTTTTTCTGTTCGTGACGTCATTAGCACCACTTGGGGGGGGGAAGTTACATCCCCCTCAAAGTGTACTACTTTGTCAAGTATAGTATCAATCGAAAGATTTTTTCAAGCCCTCTAAAGTGAAAAGTAACACGCTATAGTTGTACTCATTTGAACCCACCATATCGATTTTTCATATTTTTTCTTGCAAAATTTTAGAAGAAAAATTATTTCTGGTATAATAAAGTGGAGTTGAGCCACGCTACAGTTAATATTTTATTTTCTAATGCGTCAAATTGAGTTTAATTTTAGAAAAAACATGGATAATTTTCTGATATATCCAATTAGCATTTTAATGCATTTTCGTTTCATTTGGCAAATGAATGCACTTTAAAGTTTTCAGCTGCTTAAAATTCCAGAAAACTAACATATCTTGAGAACGGTTCATCCTAGAGTTATGGAGTCAATCTTATTCGCTTTGTTGTCAGAAATTACATGAAGGACAAGTACTCAATTATTATATTTCAGCAATTTTATTCATGTATTTCATTTTCACGATCTTGCAGCCCATTTTACAAAAAAAGGGGCTCTGCTAATAAAATTAAACAAATTTCATCAAATAGTTTTTAACTACAGTGAAAAACTGATATATCTTGAGAACGGTCCACTTCAGATTAATGGCTTTGATCTTATTATTATTTTTGACGTCAAAAATTACATATAAAGTATGCGTTTCATGATGCATTTGAGTATATGTAATATATTACTGTAGATCTTGGCAACTTTTGCGGGCAGTTTCACAAAAAAAAAATAATATAACATTCTTGAATCGTTGCAAAATGTAATCAGCAAGAGGGTAACCCATAAGTGACTTATCTCCGAAATTTTCTGAATTGTTCAATTAGTTTTTAGCTAGAGTGGATATATACATTGCACACATACATACAGCCTTCCCGCCAAAAATAGATTTTCCCGTTCTAGCGATCCCAAAACGTGTAGCTTCGCCGAAAACTCGAGTTGCGATTTTCAATACGATTCCAATAATCGTGAACTATCTTCAATTTTCATGCAATATTATGTGACAACATAATTCCCGTGCATCTAGTTCATTCCAATCACGAGAGAAAATATTTTAATTAATATTATTTATTTTGAGGCCTAAAAATTTGTCAACAGACATTTATATAAAGTTCTTCATTCCGTCAGTGTGTACCGCATAGCAATAAATTTGGCAAACTCGGAAATATTATTTAGCGAGTTGTCAAGTTACATTTACGCTAAATATAAATTGATGTAGTAAAAAAAAAATTCATGTTGTCAACCAGAAAAACGCACAATGTCAGCAACGTTAAAAACATTGTGTTTTAGATCTTGTCTATCTTTACTTCGCCTTGAAAAACAGCAAAGTGCTTGCATAACGCAAAGAAAATTGTGTGCTTATCACACCAAATCTTTTTCTAATACATCCCAAATACCCCAAAGCCAGACAACTCTTTTACAGTATTCCTCTCCCATTCTTTAAATATACGGCTCAAGATATATTAAAACACATAGAACGTTATATTTATACACTATCTCAATGTAAAATCATGGTGCAACGTTTTTATCCACATCTTCCCGGAAATCAAAGTTTATGAATATGGACAAACAAGAGAACCTGAACTGGATCTCTATATGGAGTTTTTCCATTATGGTACAAGCCTCAGCGAATTCCCATTGGACAGTGACCTAGAGTTCCGTTCATCCAAGTAGAACACCGATGTCTCAAGAGAGACCCCATGGGAAGCATGAGTGCGAAAAAAATAGTAATGCACTCAAGGCATCCTTTTTACTTTCCCTGCAATACATGGTAATGTACAGGGAAAGTATTGGAATCATGTCGAAAATCGCAACTGGAGTTTTCGACGTATCTACACGTTTCAAGACCTCTAGAATACAAAAAAAAACATTTTTAGCGTGACATCTGTGTGTGTGTCCATGTGTGTGTGTGTGTCTGTGTGTCCGTGTGTCTGTGTGTCTGTCTGGGCAGATTCTGTATCCACTCTAACTAGTTGACCAAATTTCATAAAATTTGGTCTGTCAGTGACTTGTGGCCGAGTCTGGTACTGATTAGTTTTGGATACGATTCGGGATAAAAGAACCCGCCTCGTTATGCGAAATGGCCTGCAATAGCTTGTATCCACTCTAGCTAAAAAAACTATTGGACCGAATTTCAAAAAATTCGGTAGATAAGTCATTTGTGGATCACCCTGGTGCTGATTAGATTTTAGTAGGATTCAGAAAAAAATAATCTGCCTTTTTTGCAAAATGGCCCGCAAAAATCGCCAAAATCTAAAATAAATACATACGTATACTTATATATATCCATTAAATGCTTGTTTAATACGTAATTTTTAACGAAGAAAAGAATAAAACCAACCCCATTACACTAGGACTAGCCGTTCTCGAGATATTTTAGTTTTTTCGTATTTTCTTTACGCCACCTTTGAAAATAAGTCCAGTTATCAAATGAGAACGAAAATTGAATTAAAAGTGAATTGAATTTAATTAAAATAAAGAGAACGGGGATATAAGTCTGCAGGGAAAGTCATGTGCTGCCCCACATCAGATTTTTACTTTCCTTGCAATACATGGCAATGTATAGGGAAAGTATTGGAATCATGTCGAGAATCGCAACTCGAGTTTTCGGCGGATCTTCACCTTTCGGGATCTCCAGAACACGAAAGCACAAATTTTGGCGTGATATCTGTGTGTCTGTGTCTGAATGTCTGTGTGTCTGTGTAATGTATGTATCCACTCTAATTCAAAAACTAATGTACCGAATTTCATAATATTTGGTAGATAAGTCACTTGTAGATTACGCTGGTACTGATTACATTTTTGCCCGATTCGGAAAAATATAACCTGCCTCTTTTTTTATGCGAAATGACCCGCAAAAATCGTCCAAATCTAAATTAAAAAAAAAACGACGTATGCTGAAATATATCAATTAAATGCTTCTTTTATACGCAATTTTTAACGGTGAAAAGAATAAAACCAACCCCATTACACTAGATCTAGATGTTCTCGAGATATTTTAGTTTCTTCGAATTTTCGCTACGCCACAGTTGAAAAAAGTCCAGTTACCAATTGAGACCGAAAATATAATTAAAAGTGTCATTTTAAATAATTCTGGACGTTATTTTGTGCAATTAAACTCAATATAATGAATTATTGAAGAAATAAACAGAACGTGAATATGAGTCTGCAGCGAAAGTCATGTGCTGTCCACATCAGATTTTTATTTTCCCTGCAATATATGGTAATGTATGGGGAAAGTATTGCAATCATGCCGAAAATCGCGACTCGAGTTTTTGACGAATCTACACGTTTTGAAACCTCTAGAATACGAAAAAACTATTTTTAGCGCGATTCTATGTTTGTCTGTCTATCGGTCTGCATGTCTGTCTGTCTGTCTATCTGTCGGTCTGTATGTCTGTCAGTCGGTCTGTTTGTGCAATGTATGTATCCACTCTAACTCAAAAACTAATAGACAAAATTTCATAAAATTTGGTAGGTAAGTCGCTTGTATGCGACCCTGGTTATGATTAAGTTTTGGTACGATTAGGAAAAACAGAACCCGCCTGTTTTTGCGAAATGGTTCGTAGAAATTTCATGTATACAATCTAGTTAAAATACCAATTGACCAAATGTCACAGAATTTGGTAAATAAGTTACTTGTGGGATACGCTGGATAAAATTTGATAGATGAAAATGTTCCATGATATGAAACTGTTTGCAGAGTTTCAACTCTCTATGTAATCTGGAAGATAAGAACGCGCTCATCAAAAACGTTGAACAAGAATACAGACAAACAGGCAAAGAGATATAACGTGACGTTCATATGAATATATGACCTGATGTTCGTAGACAAAAACGTGTGTGTTCAAACGCGTGGTAGATAATATCCCAAATTAAAATTCGAAGCTAGTCAAGTTGCCACGAAATCTGAGTTTTGTGCTAAAATAAAGTTTCTATATTAAATTTCTAAAATAGAATGTCTGTATTAAACATTTCTGTATTAATATTGTAAAATTCTGCATAAAATTTTAGCATTTAAATATCATAAAGCAACACAAATCCATCGAATTCATCACTGTTACCAAATTTGAAAAGAATGTTTTAAATAACATTTTATAATATTAATTTTCAAGCAAAAGTAAATTTGAAAAAAATACTATTTTGCATTCTGATACTGATTCTAATGCAAGCGGATGTAAACAATGTAGAAAATAAATTTACGATTTTTCTTTTCATTTAATTAAATATGAATGAATTGAGTCTTATTGCAAATTTTTCAAAAATATCCACTACTTTTCTTACATATATAGTATAATATATAGGAAAAGCATTTCGACGGGTTCAAAAATACTAGTTTGAGTTTTCGACGGAATAACACGATTTAAGTAATCCTGAACACGAAATGAAAGTTTTGAGGTGGTGTCTATCGTGTATGTCTGTGTGTGCGTAGAAACAATATCTTACGAACGACTGAGGCTTTTCAAAAATAATTTGACACGATTTTTAAAATGAATATTGGTGCCATATTAATAATAAACGCAATCGAATGTTCAGAAGACCGTCCCTAGTCCCAATTTTCGAATGAATTTTTGGAAAAAAAAAGCATTCAAACATCAGCACATTTAATAATGATAAATAAATTATCCTTTCAGATATAATTTTTCTTCAGAAAACAAATGACACAAACTTTAGAAAACGTTCTCAAGATATTTCGCATTTTTACTTTCCTTATATACATAATGTATAAAGAAAGTATTGTGACGGGGTCGGTATTCCGACGGGAGAGCACGTTTTAAGCATCTCTGATCACGAATCAAACATTTTTGAAGTGATGTCTGTGTGTGTGTATGTGTGAAAGTATGTGTGTGTGTGTGTGTGTGTGTGTGTGTGTGGCAGTGAGCCTATGGAGACGATATCTTACGAACGAATGCAGCGATTCAAATGAAATTTGGTACAAAAATCACAATCTATGAATACTGGAAGCCTATTGTTTTAAAACACAATCGAATGTTCAGAACCCATCTAAATTTTCGTGTGAAATTTTGAAAAAATCATCAAAAAATTAAAACCTTTAATAAAGTTACGCAAATAGAAAATCCTTATGTAATTGTTCCTTAAAAAACGATTGAGATAAATTTTAGAATGCTAGCATGAACCGTTCTCGAGATATTGCTCATTTTTCAAATAAATTTATCAAAAAGTCCCATAAATTAAAAAAAATATTAACTGTTAAGAAACATGTTCACTTTTCATATGTAATACCCTGCGATAAATTTGGTGACATAATTCTCATGGATCTAACTTATTCCATTCACGAGAAAAGATAGAGTAATACTTTTGTATTTGAACGCCAATAGTCATTTATTCTCTGTAAGAATAATTTATTTCTCCGTCCATAACGCTTGGCGAGATTTTGGCGACAAATTTAGCAATATGTCGCCAACTTGGATACATTTTTAAATAGAGCCAAATTAACGAAAATCTCGCCAAATGGTTTAAAATGACGCTAAATCAATGAAATGACGACTAATTCAAGGAAATTCAATATCTTTGAAAGAATATAAGTATCTACTATAAGAATAAAATTTGTTTTAACTGTAAAAGTAGTAAATTCATTGCATTATATAAGGAAAGTCATGTGTTGCCCACATCAGATTTTTTTAAATAAATTTAAACAAAAATATTTACTTGAAAGTAAGAAATCATGAGATATATTTATTTAGATATGCAATATTCTGCAACAAAGCTATTAACATCATTTCCATAGATCTAGTTCGTTCCATTTACAAAAAATATACTTTTGTAAGAGTTTTGCAATTTGACGCCAAAGAATTCGCCACTAATTTATTTCATGGGATAATAATTAAATGCCAATTGCCTTTGCTTGAGGATAAATAAATCACCTGAGTATAAATAAATAATTTTGTTTGGACTTATTAGTTGCCAAAAACGCTCAATTGCAATCAATTTACGTCATATTAAACTAATGCCAAAAACCTTGTGTTGTAGAAATTGTGCATCATTATGTTGCAGTGAAAAAAGTAAAGTTATAGCATTATGTAGTGAAAGTCATGTGCTGACAATATCAGATTTTTTATTACATTTTATTTATACATTAGACTTATTTTCACATAATCCAAGCTTTAGATATTGAGAATGAATGAATCACCTGAGTATATATAAATAATTTTGTTTGGACTAATTAATTGCCGGAATCCCCCAATATTAATTTTCGTAATGTTAAACTAATATCAAAAATCTGATGTGGGCAGCACATGACTTTCCCTGCAGACTTAAATTCATTTTTTCTTTATTTCTTTAATAATTCATTAGATTGAGTTTAATTGCACCAAATAACACTAAATTTGCTTTTTTAATTCAATTTTTGTTTTTATTTGGTAATTGAACATTTTCCCGATAGTGGCGAACAAAAATGCAAGAATATCTTGAGAACGGTTAGTCCTAAAGTATAATGGAGTATGTTATATTCTTTTTCTCGTCACAAATTGTGTATAAAACAATAATTTAATTCATACATTTCAGCATACGTAGTCTTTTTTTTTTTAGATTTTAGCGATTTTTGCGGGCCATTTCGTAAAAATAGACAGGTTGCTATTTTTAGACTGGTACCAAAATTGAATCAGTATCAGAGTGTCCAACAAGTAACTCTTATCTACCAAATATTGTGAAATTTGGTCAATCAGTATTTTTGCTAGGGTGGATACATGAAATTTTTGCGGGCCATTTTGTAAAAAAAGGCGGGTTTTCCTTTTTCGAATTGTACCAAATTCTAATTAGCACCAGAGTATCCCACAAGTAACTTATCAACCAAATTTTGTGATATTTAGTCAATTAGTATTTTAGCTAGGGTGGATACATGAAATTTTTGCGGGCCATTTCGTAAAAAAAAGCGGGTTCTCTGTTTACGAATCGTACCAAAAACTAATCAGCACCAGGGTCATATCCAAGTGACTTACTTACCAAATCTTATGAAATTCGGTTCATTAGTTTTTGAATTAGAGTGGATACATTCATTACACAGACACACAGACAGACACACATACAGACACACATACAGACACACAGACGTCACGCTAAAAATAGTTTTTTCGTATTCTAGAGATCTCGAAACGTGTAGATCCGTCGAAAACTCGAGTTGCGATTTTCGGTATGATTCCAATACTTTCCCTATACATTACCATGTATTGAAGGGAAAGTAAAAAACCTGTGCTATAGAACTTGTACACTATTATTTTGCCGTGAAAAAGGTAGTTAAATAGTAGTAGTTAGTAGTAGTAGTAGTAGTTAGTAGGTATCTAGTAAGTTATACCATTAAGTAGCGAAAGTCGTGTGATGTCCATATTAGATTTTTAGTAGTAGTTAGTAAGTTACACCATATTAAGTAGCGAAAGTCGTGTGATGTCCATATTAGATTTTTTATTACATTTTATTTATACCTCAGACTTATTTTCATATAATTCCAATCCATATATAAAATCTACATTTTGAAAAATAAACCCTAACATAGTCCCTAAAATACGATTGTGTTATCAGCATGGACATATCACAGAATCATTCTAAGAAAATTCGATAGAACTCCCATGCCTGTAAGAAGCCTCAATAGGGGATGGCATATCGGACCTCAATGCACAAAGGGCACTTCGGTTTAGAATTGTGCAACAGTGGAAATGGGGGAGAACTTTTTTTGTTTTGTTCGATTGTTGAAGCGATGTCCAAAATGTGCTTCTGCATTTTTTTAGATGTCAGTACATAAGAAAGGGGGGGTATGCGTTTTGGTCATGGGTTAGTTTGCGAACCAAGAGTGCTTTTTGACGTGGAATTTGACTTGGCCTCCGACGGGAACTTTTTTCTGGACGCGATGTGGAAAATAAAATTTGACGTGTGTTATTGAAAGCCGAAGCAAAAGGGAAATATAGATAAAATTCATAAATATGAATTCTGAAAGACCTTTATTAAAGGCATTTTATTATTCACCACGACATCATTTTTGATCAAAGCCTTCATGAGCCGGTCTTAAGCTTCACTCTTCAACATGAACTCCCATAAAGAAGAGAAAGGGGGGGAGGGCATTTGTTACTCCCAGACTATTCCAGGCTACATAGACAAACATCAAGTTAGTTGATATTGCACGTCTTATCCTTGTGCTTGCCACACCTTAGAAAAGTTCCATGGGCGCCTATCCTCATCAGTGTGGGCTATCTCATCAACATGGTAGAACTGGCTACCATTGCAGGGGGTCGTTCGTTTCAAGTTGAAGAACGCTTATTGTATAATTAATGTTTTAAGTAAGCAAAAATCGACAAAATTGTGAAAAAAAAATTGGAAAATATTGTTATACGCATTATCTATATAATAAAAGGCAATGCCTGTGTGTGTGTGTGTCTGTCTTATACACTATACGTTTCGCGACCGCGCGTCGGAGAGCTACGAAATTTGGCAATCGGAGACCTGGGGGGGAGGGAAGGGGACACGTGAAAACCGATTTTTAAAATTTGAATTATTTTTTTTGTTATTTAATGTTTTATGCGATTTCGACCGTTTTTTGACATTTTTGCCCTTTTTTCTCCACGATGCAGACGTTGTAGAAAAAAACAAATCACACTATCGGAAAGAGCAGAGAATTTCGAGTAAAAATATATCAATTTCAACTCTCAATTTTGATTTCTAATATTTTTTAAAGATTTTAAAACAAAAGTCACTTTTGGCTCAAAAAAACGATTTTTGGTTTTTAAATTCTCGCATAGTGAAAAGTACTCATAATTTCGACTAATAATTTACATTTTTAGAAAGCTGAAATATCTGGCATTCTTAGAAGTCTAATTTGGTCCAGAAATAATGAAAATTGCCTTCAGGATCGCAATTTTAAAGACGCCATGATTTTAAATTTGTCGGCTACCGGCTCAGTTCTTCAACGGCATTTTCCCCCCATCCGCAGTAGTTTCTTCCCCGTCTCCATGGAGACCGCGCTTTCGGTTTTAAATGAATTACGAGCATAAGTGTTGTATACATCGGGCGAAATTATTATATTTATATGATATTTTAAATGGATATTTTAAATAATTTAAATGATTGAATTATGGTGGTTTGAATTGTGGTGATGTATTTGAAATTATTATATTTATGGATTGGTGGAACGATATGGATGATTTTTTGATTTTAAATGGATATTTTAATTTATGGATATTTTAATTTATAGATATTTTAAATGGATATTTTAATTTTATGGCTATTTTAAATGATAGAACGATGGAACGAGGATGGTGGAATTAAGAGCCTAGCATATGGTCATTATAAATTTAAATTAGCGCGCGGGAAGTTAGCGCACGAGAATTGCACTCGGTAGGCCTGGGTTCGATTCCCGCCACTGATGCGGAGTACGATCACCTTAAACATATGGGTCGATAATTCCTTCCGAGAGGTTGGTGGCAGGGAAAGGAGGGTACGGTCTCTGTGGATGCCTCCCCCACTGGGTCCTGGTCCAAATTGGGTGAATAAAAAGAAAGTTATGGAGATTGTCGCGGAGGGCGCGGTAGCCCAGTGGTTGGCGCGCGGGAATTGCACTCGGTAGGCTCGGGTTCGATTGCCGCCACTGCCAAAACTGCTGCCAGTTTCACGCGGAGTACGATCACGTTAAACATGTGGATCCGTAAGTCCTTCCGAGAGGTTGTTGGTAGAGGAAGGAGGGTACGGACCCTGTGGATGCCTCCCCTACTGGGTTCCGGTCTAAATTGGGTGAATAAAAAGAAGGTTATGGAGATTGTCGCGGAGGGCGCGGTAGCCCAGTGGTTAGCGCGCGGGATTTGCACTAGGTAGGTCCGGGTTCGATTCCCGCCATTGCCAAAACTGCCGCCGTGTTCAGGCGGAGTACGATCACGTTAAACATGCGGGACCGTAAGTCCTTACGAGAGGTTGGTGGTAGGGGAAGGAGGGTACGGTCCCTGTGGATGCCTCCCCCACTGAGTTCCTGTCTAAATTGGGTGGCACTTCCTGGCCCTCCAAACAGTTACCTTACACTTTACTGGTAGGTCGCGCCAGCGAGTGTGCCACGGTTAGAATTTGCCACGGTCAGAATTTTCAAGGGTAGCGAACAGGCTGGTCGCCAAAGGCGGCTAGTTTTAAATAATTTAAATGATTGAATTATGGTGGTTTGAATTGTGGTGATGTATTTGAAATTATTATATTTATGGATTGGTGGAACGATATGGATGATTTTTTGATTTTAAATGGATATTTTAATTTATGGATATTTTAATTTATAGATATTTTAAATGGATATTTTAATTTTATGGCTATTTTAAATGATGGAACGATGGAACGAGGATGGTGGAATTAAGAGCCTAGCATATGGTCATTATAAATTTAAATTAGCGCGCGGGAAGTTAGCGCGCGAGAATTGCACTCGGTAGGCCTGGGTTCGATTCCCGCCACTGATGCGGAGTACGATCACCTTAAACATATGGGTCGATAATTCCTTCCGAGAGGTTGGTGGCAGGGAAAGGAGGGTACGGTCTCTGTGGATGCCTCCCCCACTGGGTCCTGGTCCAAATTGGGTGAATAAAAAGAAAGTTATGGAGATTGTCGCGGAGGGCGCGGTAGCCCAGTGGTTAACGTGCGGGAATTTCACTCGGTAGGCCCGGGTTCGATTCCCTCCACTGACAAAACTGCTGCCGTGTTCACGCGGAGTACGATCACGTTAAACATGTGGGTCCGTAAGTCCTTCCGAGAGGTTGGTGGTAGAGGAAGGAGGGTACGGACCCTGTGGATGACTTTCCCACTGGGTTCCGGTCTAAATTGGGTGAATAAAAAGAAGGTTATGGAGATTGTCGCGGAGGGCGCGGTAGCCCAGTGGTTGGCGCGCGGGAATTGCACTCGGTAGGCTCGGGTTCGATTGCCGCCACTGCCAAAACTGCTGCCATTTTCACGCGGAGTACGATCACGTTAAACATGTGGATCCGTAAGTCCTTCCGAGAGGTTGTTGGTAGAGGAAGGAGGGTACGGACCCTGTGGATGCCTCCCCTACTGGGTTCCGGTCTAAATTGGGTGAATGAAAAGAAGGTTATGGAGATTGTCGCGGAGGGCGCGGTAGCCCAGTGGTTAGCGCGCGGGATTTGCACTAGGTAGGTCCGGGTTCGATTCCCGCCATTGCCAAAACTGCCGCCGTGTTCAGGCGGAGTACGATCACGTTAAACATGCGGGACCGTAAGTCCTTCCGAGAGGTTGGTGGTAGGGGAAGGAGGGTACGGTCCCTGTGGATGCCTCCCCCACTGAGTTCCTGTCTAAATTGGGTGGCACTTCCTGGCCCTCCAAACAGTTACCTTACACTTTACTGGTAGGTCGCGCCAGCGAGTGTGCCACGGTTAGAATTTGCCACGGTCAGAATTTTCAAGGGTAGCGAACAGGCTGGTCGCCAAAGGCGGCTAGTCTTCTTAAATAATAAAAGGCAATGTCTGTGTGTGTGTGTGTGTGTCTGTGTGTCTTATACACTATACGTTTCGCGACCGCGCGTCGGAGAGTTACGAAATTTGGCAATCGGAGACCCTGGGGGGTGGGAAGGGGACACGTGAAAACCGATTTTCAAAATTCTAATTATTTTTTTATTTATTTAATGTTTTATGCGATTTCGACCTTTTTTTGATCTTTTTGCCCTTTTTTCTCCTCGATCCAGACATCGTAGAAAAAAACAAATCACACCATCGGAAAGAGCAGAGAATTTCGGGTAAAAATATATCAATTTCAAATCTCAGAGATAAATTCTAATATTTTAAAGCAAAAGTCACTTTTGACTCAAAAAAACGATTTTTGTTTTTTTAACACTTTACAACAAAGTTGAAAAGTGTTTATGACTTTGTTCATTCTGTCTGTCTGTCTGTCTGTCTGTCTGTCTGTCTGTCTGTCTGTCCGTTAGCACGATAACTGCCGTAAAAATAACTTTATCAAAATGAAATTTTAGTATGTTGTTCAGACGATCTGTAGGACCTATGGGAATATAAATAAATAATATCACCCAATTAGTTTTTCATTGAACCCGGGTTGAAAAAATGAAATACATTGAACCCTATGGGACCTAATTTTTCAAACATTTTTTAAGTACATTTAAAATTCACGAATTGCTTCGAAATTTTTAGGAAATATTCACATTATCCCATAGAATATATAAAAAAAAATTCAGTAAAATATGTTAAGTAGTTTTTTAATTAAAAAAATTATTTAATATAAGGAAAAAAACAAATTCAATTAAATTCTGACTTTGGGATATCTTCCAGAAAGAAAAGAGAGAGATATTATATAATAAATATCTCTCCATTTGTTTAAACGTTTTGCATATGGGAGTAGCTTCATATTTTAAAATAAATTTGGTAGATAACAATTTTTCATTTTTTTTTAATTTTATATAACTCTTCATGATAAATTTAATTGATGGCATTTTAAATGCACTTTCCTACGTCCTAGAGAGTTAAAATTTGGTACACAACTTAAATTTGTTGAACATTTTATTCGACAAAAATTTGATGGATCTTTAAATATAGATCATACATTTTTTTCGAAATGGCCTGAAAATAATCCCCGTTCACTTCTATAAATCATTGGTGTAATATTGTTAAAAATTCTGATGTGGACAGCACATGTCTTTCTCTGCAGACTCATATTCGTTCTCTTTATTTATTCAATGATAATTTGAGTTTATCTGCACAACATAAGTATTTTAAATGACATTGAATTTACACGTTAAACTTAAATTTGGTTCTCATTTGATAGCTGGACTTATTGTCAAAGGTGGCGTAGCGAAAACGCGAAAAAACTAGAATATCTCAAGAACGGCTAGTCCTAGAGTAATGGGGTTAGTCTTATTCTTTTTGTTGTCAAAAATCACATATAAAATAGGAATTTAATTGATATAGAGCACACGTAGTCTTTTATTTTTATATATAACGATTTTTGCTGGCCATTTCGCAAAAATAGCCCGTTCCTTTTCCCCGAATCTTAGTAGAATAACCTACAAATGATTTATATACAAAATTTTGTTAAATTTGGTATATAAATCACTTGTAGGTTATTGAAATATTATACTCCAAATTTTGTTAAATTTGGTTCATTAGTTTTTAGGTAGAGTGGATAAAGGCAATTTCTGCGGCCATTTCGCAAAGAAGGCAGATTCTTTTATTAGGAATCGTACTATAATCTAATGAACATCAGGATTTCCCACAAAAAACATACCTACCAAATTGTATGAAATTCGGTCCATTAGTTTTTCAATTAGAGTGGATGTAATATCCACACAGACACACAGAAACATACACAGATACACCCTTACACACACAGACGTCTTCCTAAAAGTAGTTTTTTCGTGTTCTAGAAGTCCCAAAACGTGTAGATCCTTTGAAAATTCGAGTTCCGATCTTCGGCACGATTCCAATACTTTGAGTACATACACATACACATATATATTATCTGTGTATTATCTGTGTATCTAAATTCCGTGCCTATGCAATTACAATAGTTGTGATTTTAAATGATCCCTAAACTTTTATTATTTCTTCAAGGAAGCCTAATTTTAACATATGCAGAATGCAAATATCTCAAGCGATTGTAAGATGAATTACATAAGAATTGCTGAATTTTTTTCACACAAAATTATTTAGCACTGGAGTCTGGAATACAAGTTATATGAATGAAATATTCATTGATTTTGCATAAAGAATCAGATGATTTATATTTCGATACAGTTTTAAATATTTAAGTATAATAAATTACTGTAGTACTGTGATAATGTAAAAGATATTACCACTGAATGAATCACATTTTAGAAATTTTTAAATGAAATTACATTTCAGTTGGAAAGTGTTTCATAATCAATGCTTATGCATGATTGATCTTTCTTGTTAAATTCTCGCATAGTAAAAAGTACTCATAATTTCGACTAATAATTTACATTTTTAGAAAGCTGAAATATCTGGCATTCTTACAAGTCTAATCTGGTCCAGAAATAATGAAAATTGCCTTCAGGATTGCAATTTTAAAGACGTCATGATTTTATATTTCTCGGCTTTCCGCTCGGCGTACCGCTTCGTTTCTCCCCCGCTGAAGCAGGGAAGGTGGTGTGTGGGAACGTCAAGGTGGAGGTGACGTCACGGTTCTGAATAGAGCGCCTTTGCTCTATATAAATTACTATATTTATATTTTAAATGATGGGACGATCTGGATTTTTTAAATGTATATTTTAACTTTTGGATATTTTAATTTTATGGATATTTTAAATGATGGAACAATGAAACAATGGAATGAGGATGATGGAATTAAGCATATGGTCATTTTAAATTGCAAATTAGTTTTAAAATGCGGGAAGTTAGCGGTAGGCCCGGGTTCGATTCCCGCCACTGCCAAAACTGCCGCCGTGTTTACGTGGAATACGATCACGTTAAATATGTGGGTCCGTAAGTCCTTCCGAGAGGTTGGTGGTAGGGGAAGGAGGATACGGCCCCTGTGGATGCCTCCCCCACTGGGTTCCCGTCTAAATTGGGTGAATATGTAGAAAGTTATGGAGATTGTCGCGGAGGGCGCGGCAGCCCAGTGGTTAGCGCGCGGGAATTGCACTCAGTAGGCCCGGGTTCGATTCCCGCCACTGCCAAAACTTACGCCACGTTCACGCAGAGTACGATCACGTTAAACATGTGGGTTCGTGAGTCCTTCCGAGAGGTTGGTGGTAGGGGAAGGAGGGTACGGTCTAAATTGGGTGAATAAAAAGAAAGTTATGGAGATTGTCGCGGAGGGCGAAGTAGCCCAGTGGTTAGCGCGCGGGAATTGCACGCGGTAGGCCCGGGTTCGATTTCCGCCACTGACATGGAGTACGATCACGTTAAACATATGGGTCCGTATGTTTTTCCGAGAGGTTGGTGGTAGGGGAAGGAGGGTACGTTCCCTGTGGATGCCTCCCCCACTGGGTTCCGGTCTAAGTTGGGTGGCACATCCTGGCCGTCCAACCAGTTACCAGGCCCGGGTTCGATTCCCAAAATTGCCGCCGTGTTTACGCGGAGTACGAGCACGTTAAACATGTAGGTCCGTGAGTCCTTCCGAGAAGATGGTTGTAGGGGAAGGAGGGTACGGTCTAAATTGGATGAATAAAAAGAAAGTTATTGAGATTGTCGCGTAGGGCAAAGTAGCCCAATGGTTAGTGCGCGGAAATTGCACTCGGTAGGCCCGGGTTCGATTCCCAAAATTGCCGCCGTGTTTACGCGGAGTACGATCACGTTAAACATGTGGGTCTGTAAGTCCTTCCGAGAGGTTGGTGGTAGGGGAAGAAGGGTACGGTCCCTGTGGATGCTTCTCCCACTTGGTTCCGGTCTAAATTGGGTGAATAAAAAGAAAGTTATGAAGAATATCGCGGAGGGTGAAGTACCCCAGTGGTTAGTGCGCGGGATTTGCACTTGGTAGGCCCGGGTTCGATTCCCAAAATTGCCGAATAAAAATAAAGTTATGGAGATTGTCGCGGATGGCACTTTAGCCCAGTGGTTAGCGCGCGGGAATTTCACTCGGTAGGCCCGGGTTCGATTCCCGCCATTGCCAAAACTGCAGCCGTGTTCACGCGGAGTACGATCACGTTAAACGTGTGGGACTGCAAGTCCTTCCGAGAGGTTTGTGGTAGGGGAAGGAGGGTACGGTCTCTTTGGATGCCTCCCCCATTGGGTTCCGGTCTAAATTGTGTGGCACTTCCTGGCCTTCCAAGCAGTTACCTTACACCTTTCTGGTAGGTCGCGCCAACGAGTTTGCCACGGTCAGAATTTTCAAGGGTAGCGAACAGGCTGGTCGCCAAAGGCGGCTAGTAAATAATAAAAGGCAATGTCTGTGTGTGTGTCTGTGTGTCTGTGTGTCTGTCTGTCTTATACACTATACGTTTCGCGACCGCGCGTCGGAGAGCTATGAAATTTGGCAATCGGAGACACTGGGGGGTGGGAAGGGGACACGTGAAGACCGATTTTTAAAATTTTAATTATTTTTTTTGTTATTTAATGTTTTATGCGATTTCGACCGTTTTTTGACCTTTTTGCTCTTTTTTCTCCAGGATCCAGACATTGTAGAAAAAAACAAATCACACCATCGGAAAGAGCAAAGAATTTCGAGTAAAAATATATCAATTTCAAATCTCAGGGACAAATTCTAATATTTTTTTATGATTTTAAAACAAAAGTCACTTTTGGCTCAAAAAAACGATTTTTGGTTTTTAATTTCTCGCATAGTAAAAAGTACTCATAATTTCGACTCATAATTTACATTTTTAGAAAGGTCAAACATCTGGCATTCTTACAAGTCCAATCTGGTCAAGAAATAATTATAAATATTCACAGGATCGCGATTTTAATGACCTAAGGATTTCCAATTTCTCGGCGAACCGCGTTTTCACCCGTTGAATTTTCCCCCCGTCTCCACGGAGACCGCTCTTCCGGTTTTAAATGAATTAAGATATGTGTTGTATACAACGGGTGAAATGATTATATTTATATGATATTTTAATTTATGGATATTTTACGATTATCATTATGCTGGATTGAATTGTGGCGATGTATTGTTTACATCGGGTGGTGGTTGGCACCACAATGCAAAAACTTAAACACTGAAGAAATAAAAATAAAGTTATGGAGATTGTCGTGGTGCATTTATGCATCGGATGGTGGTGGGGACAATCTTTAAAAAAAAAAACTTTTAAAACTGAATTAGTGTTTGCTTTTTATAAGGTTTCTGCCTCATTATTCTGGATTGAATTGTGGCGATGTATTGTTTACATCGGGTGGTGGTTGGGACCACAATGCAAAAACTTAAACACTGAAGAAATAAAAATAAAGTTATGGAGATTGTCGCGGTGCATTTATGCATCGGATGGTGGTGGGGACAATCTTTAAAAAAAAATAACTTTTAAAACTGAATTAGTGTTTACTTTTTATAAGGTTTCTGGCTCATTATGATGGATTGAATTGTGGCGATGTATTGTTTACTTCGGGTGGTTGTTGGGACTACAATGAAAAAACTTAATTGTGGCGTACTCTATTGTTGTATTGTACAAACTTAATTGTGGCGATGTATTATTTACATCGGGTGGTGGTTGGAACCACAATGAAAAAACTTAATCATTGATTGCTTTTTATACGGTTTTTGGCCTAAGGACAATTAAAAACCGAATAAGTTTTTGCTTTTTACACGGTTTTTGGCCTAGGCACAATTAAAAACTGAATTACTGTTTGCTTTTTATAAGGTTTCTGCCTCATTATGCTGGATTGAATTGTGGCGATGTATTGTTTACATCGGGTGGTGGTTGGGACCACAATGCAAAAACTTAAACACTGAAGAAATAAAACAAGAAAGATCAATCATGCATAAGCATTGATTATGAAACACTTTCCAACTGAAATGTAATTTCATTTAAAAATTTCTAAAATGTGATTCATTCAGTGGTAATATCTTTTACATTATCACAGTACTACAGTAATTTATTATACTTAAATATTTAAAACTGTATCGAAATATAAATCATCTGATTCTTTATGCAAAATCAATGAATATTTCATTCATATAACTTGTATTCCAGACTCCAGAGCTAAATAATTTTGTGAGAAAAAAATTCAGCAATTCTTATGTAATTCATCTTACAATCGCTTGAGATATTTGCATTCTGCATATGTTAAAATTAGGCTTCCTTGAAGAAATAATAAAAGTTTAGGGATCATTTAAAATCACAACTATTGTAATTGCATAGGCACGGAATTTAGATACACAGATAATATATATGTGTATGTGTATGTACTCAAAGTATTGGAATCGTGCCGAAGATCGGAACTCGAATTTTCAAAGGATCTACACGTTTTGGGACTTCTAGAACACGAAAAAACTACTTTTAGGAAGACGTCTGTGTGTGTAAGGGTGTATCTGTGTATGTTTCTGTGTGTCTGTGTGGATATTACATCCACTCTAATTGAAAAACTAATGGACCGAATTTCATACAATTTGGTAGGTATATTTTTTGTGGGAAATCCTGATGTTCATTAGATTATAGTACGATTCGTAATAAAAGAATCTGCCTTCTTTGCGAAATGGCCGCAAAAATTGCCTTTATCCACTCTAGCTAAAAACTAATGAACCAAATTTAACAAAATTTGGAGTATAATATTTCAATAACCTACAAGTGATTTATATACCAAATTTAACAAAATTTTGTATATAAATCATTTGTAGGTTATTCTACTAAGATTCGGGAAAAAGGAACGGGCTATTTTTGCGAAATGGCCAGCAAAAATCGTTATATATAAAAATAAAAGACTACGTGTGCTCAATTATATCAATTAAATTCCTATTTTATATGTGATTTTTGACAACAAAAAGAATAAGACTAACCCCATTACTCTAGGACTAGCCGTTCTTGAGATATTCTAGTTTTTTCGCGTTTTCGCTACGCCACCTTTGACAATAAGTCCAGCTATCAAATGAGAACCAAATTTAAGTTTAACGTGTAAATTCAATGTCATTTAAAATACTTATGTTGTAGAGATAAACTCAAATTATCATTGAATAAATAAAGAGAACGAATATGAGTCTGCATTGAAAGACATGTGCTGTCCACATCAGAATTTTTAACAATATTACACCAATGATTTATAGAAGTGAACGGGGATTATTTTCAAGCCATTTCGAAAAAAATGTATGATCTATATTTAAAGATCCATCAAATTTTTGTCGAATAAAATGTTCAACAAATTTAAGCTGTGTACCAAATTTTAACTCTCTATTACGTAGGAAAGTGCATTTAAAATGCCATCAATTAAATTTATCATGAAGAGTTATATAAAATTTTAAAAAAATGAAAAATTGTTATCTACCAAATTCATTTTAAAATATGAATCCACTCCCATATGCAAAACGTTTAAACAAATGGAGAGATATTTATTATATAATATCTCTCTCTTTTCTTTCTGGAAGATATCCCAAAGTCAGAATTTAATTGAATTTGTTTTTTTCCCTATATTAAATAATTTTTTAATTAAAAAACTACTTAACATATTTTACTGAATTTTTTTTTATATATTCTATGGGATAATGTGAATATTTCCTAAAAATTTCGAAGCAATTCGTGAATTTTAAATGTACTTAAAAAATGTTTGAAAAATTAGGTCCCATAGGGTTCAATGTATTTCATTTTTTCAACCCGGGTTCAATAAAAAACTAATTGGGTGATATTATTTATTTATATTCCCATAGGTCCTACAGACCGTCTGAACAACATACTAAAATTTCATTTTGATAAACTCATTTTTACGGCAGTTATCGTGCTATCGGACAGGCAGACAGACAGACAGACAGACAGACAGACAGACAGACAGACAGAATGAACAAAGTCATAAACACTTTTCAACTTTGTTGTAAAGTGTTAAAAATAAATAAAAATAAAGTTAAGGAGATTGTCGCGGTGCATTTATGCATCGGGTGGTGGTGGGGACAATCTTTAAAAAAAAAAAACTTTTAAAACCGAATTAGTGTTTACTTTTTATAAGGTTTCTGGCTCATTATGATGGATTGAATTGTGGCGATGTATTGTTTACATCGGGTGGTGGTTGGGACTACAATGAAAAAACTTAATTGTGGCGACGTATTGTTGTGGCGTACTCTGTTGTATTGTAAAAACTTAATTGTGGCGATGTATTATTTACATCGGGTGCTGGTTGGAATCACAATGAAAAAACTTAATCATTGATTGCTTTTTATACGGTTTTTGGCCTAAGGACAATTAAAACCCGAATAAGTGTTTGCTTTTTACACGCTTTTTAGCCTAGGCACAATTAAAAACTGAATTAGTGTTTGCTTTTTAAAGGTTTCTGGCTCATTATGCTGGATTGAATTGTGGCGATGTATTGTTTACATCGGGTGGTGGTTGGGACCACAATGAAAAAACTTAAACACTGAATAAATAAATAAATAAATAAAAAGAAAGTTATGGAGATTGTGGCGGTGCATTTATTCATCGGGTGGTGGTGGGGACAATCTTAAAAAAAAAAAACTTTTTCGCTAAGCAGCATCGTTAAAAAGCGAGCTTGCCACTGTCAGGATTTTCAAGGGTAGCGAACAGGCTGGTCGCCAAAGGCGGCTAGTATATAATATGAAATCGGGAGAAATGATGATGCACGGTGCATTTGTCGGTCTTGTAGAGGTTCACAAATCTGTAACTGTGATAAATGCGATTACATTATGATAAATATGATTGTAACATATGCGAAAGCGGTACTTAGTACTCGTATTATATGCCATGAGAATGTAAACTTTTATTTAATACTCTTCAAACACAAGCCAAAGAAAGGAGCGTGATTAAGTGATTTGCCAATATACGTATAGCAGAACAGGGTGGGAAAATATTTATATATCTTCAGCACAAAACACAGGGCCTTTTTTTATAACCTCCCTTGTATTCATCTTATTTTTGACATTTTTTTCTTGTATCCCTTGGCTTCTTGAGTCATCATATACAAACTCAAAAAAATAGTCAGTATGTAAAAAAATGAATTATGCGAGAATTTATATATATATATATATATATATATATATATATATATACTTATGGTACGAACTTATGGTACATACTTATGGTACAAACCATACCTCAATGCGATGATTTTTAATGAATTTTTAAAATTTATACGGACTTTTAAAAGACCCTGTATATATATATACATATATATATATATATATATATATATATATATATATATATATATATATATATATGTGTGTATATATATATACAGGGTCTTTCATACATATACATATATATATATATATATATATATATATATATATACAGGGTCTTTCATACATATACATATATATATATATATATGCATATATATATACATATATATATATATATATATATATATATATATATATATATGCATATATATATACATATATATATATGCATATATATATATATATGCATATAGATATATGTATATATATATACAGGGTCTTTCAAAAGTCCGTATAAATTTTAAAAATTCATTAAAAATCAAAAAATCATCGCATTGAGGTATGGTTTGTACCATAAGTATTGAAAGGACGGGGGGTTTTTTTGACGTGAAAATGTTTTGTACTTTAAAAAATCGCCTATAGGTGGCGCTTACTCGAATATATCTTCCAGAAGTATGTAAATGCGCTGTTATAAAAGATATGTAGTGCTCTGTAGATCCTTCATTTGATTCATTAGTAAACTGTGCAAAGAAGAAGTTTTATCGAGAATGTTAACTATGACCGAGAAAGCCTTGTTAGGGTATTCCATGAGCGGAGAATCAGCATTAGATGCTTTGCGAAAATTTCGATTTAGGAAAAATCTAAAGAAAGGAAAAGGTCCTATCACCTGTTCAGAGTTACTTTGGCTTGTCACACCATATGACATGTACAGTAAGTTATTTTCTTTGTCTTTCCAATACGTTTAGCGCCACCTATGGGTGATTTTTTAAACTACAAATTTTTTTCACGTCAACCTCCCCCCCCCCCCTCCGTTTTCACAAGACTTATGGTTCAAACCGTATCTCAATACGATGATTTTTCGATTTTTAATGAATTTTTTAAATTTATATGGACTTTTGAAAGAGCCTGTATATATATATATATATATATATATATGAATTTTAATTTACTTATATTATTATATTATAAATACCAGAAATTGATCATTTATTGAAAATGTCTGTAGAGCAATTGTGAAAATAAAATGATCTGAAGTGAAAATTTGAAATCAAAATTGACTCTACGACAAGCTTGTGAAAATTATAAATAGAACATTATAAATAAAACAGATACTAAATAGGTATGAAATACCCCTCTTTCCCTGTTCCATATATAAGGTAAGCAACAGAAAAAATAATTACATGTGTTGAGAGATTGGTGAATATAACCCCTTAAATGCATCCTAAGATTAAAATGTATCTTATGTGTCATATATCATATATGTAATACGGGTACTTAAGGTACTAATCCCCTTGTTCCCTGCATAAACATACATGGTGTAAATGTATGAATAGTGTATAAGATGAAAAGTTTCAAACAGAAAAAATTGCACAAGGAGCTAGGCCTTTCTGGCCCCCCAAAGAAATTTTATATAGATGAAAATGAATATATGAGAAAAGTTATAATCATTTCCGAAACCATGGACCATATCAAGGGCCATATCTGGTTCGGTAATGCTGAACTTCTATGTGTCTGTGTGCATAACTGTAAATTGTATTACAGAGACTATGCGCATGCCCTGACATAGAAGAATGTAGAAAATGGATGAGATATAAATATACAAATAATCAAACAGAATAATCAAATACACACAAGCTTGATACTTTGTAATATTAATATTATTAGAATTTAATGTAAAGTTTAAAAAAATAAAAAAAAATAACCATAAAATAACATAAATTGAATTACCACATGTTCTGAATACATTGGAGTGTAATAGAGACTGACTTAGCTTTGAGCCAACTCAAAACAGTTTACAGTTAAAGTTATAGGCTAAGTGTGTAACTGTTGGAAATGAAACATGGCGATTAGAAAATTTTATTATTTATTTATTATTCATCAAATAATTGGTAACTATTCTGATATTGAATTTATACTTGTAAATTTTTTTGAATTCTTAGTGGTCACTTTGATGATAACTTGATTAAAATTTTTGAATATTCTGTAGTGGTTGATATTGACCTGTTAATATGTTGCTGTAATTGGAGCATGGTTTTGAATTTAAATTTAAATTGTGTTTTAATAAAGGAACGAAATAATATTTTATAGGTATTTATTTTGGATGGCTGTTGTTGTTGCAGTTGAGAACCAGACCGTCCGACCTACCAGAAAGGTGTAAGGTAACTGTTTATTTTTGATAGTGGTGTTTATTAATTTAATAGTATGTTATTTGTAGTAACATGGTGTACTTAACTTTTTACTTTCCTTATATACATAATGTATAAGGAAAGTATTGTGACGGGGTCGAAAATTCGAATTCGAGTTTTCGAAGGCAGAGCACGTTTCAAGCATCCTTGATCACGAATCAAATATTTTTGAAGTGATGTCTGTGTGTGTGTATGTGTGAAAGTATGTGTGTGTGTGTGTGTGTGTCAGTGAGTCTGTGGAGACCATAACTGACGAACGAATCGACCGATTCAAACGAAATTTCTCACAAAAATCACAATCCGTAAACACTGGAAGCTTATTGTTTTTATACGCAATCGAATGTTCAGAATCCCCCTAAATTTTCGAGTGAAATTTTGAAAAAATTGTCAAAAAATCAAAACCGTTAATGAAGTTACGAAAATAACCATTTCTTATGTAATTTTTCATTAGAAAATGATTGACATAAATTTTAGAACGCTAACATGAACCGTTCTTGAGATATTGCACATTTTTCAAAACAATTATCAAAAAGTTATATAAAATTAAAAAAAATATTTCCTATTGGGAAATATATTCACTTTTCATATGTAATACCATGCGATAAATTGGGTGACATCATTCTCGTGGATCTAGCTCGTTCCATTCATGAAAAAAGATACTTTGAGTAATACTTTTGTATCATTTATCTGCTGTAAGAAAAGCTTATTTCTCCGTCCATAAAGCTTGGCGAGATTTTGGTGACGAATTTAACGGAATGTCGCCAACTTGGCGATATTTTTAATTGTTGCCAAATTAACAAAAATCTCGCCAAATGGATAAAAATGACGCTAAATCAATGAAAATGACGACTAATTGAAGAAAATTCAATATCTTGGAAAGAATATAAGTATCTACTATAAGAATAACATTTTTTTTTAACTGTAAAAGTAGTAAATTCATTGCATTATATAAGGAAAGTCATGTGTTGCCCACATCAGATATTTTATTCTTAATAACTGATTATTAATGATATTTTTAAATATTGATTTTGAAAGATTGGATGAATGATGTTGAAATTTGTTTACTTTGAAATTACGTGATTCATTTTTGTCATATAATTTAATTACTTTCCTTGTGTATAAGGAAAGTATTGTGACGGGGTCGAAAATTCGAATTCGAGTTTTCGACGGGAGAGCACGTTTCAAGCATCACTGTTCACGAATCAAACATTTTTGAAGTGATGTCTGTCTGTGTGTGTGTGTGAGTGCCAGTGAGTCTGTGGTGACGGTAACTGACGAACGAATAGACCGATTCGAACGACATTTGGTACAAAAATCACAATTCGTAAACACTGGAAGCCTATTGTTTTTATACGCAATCGAATGTTCATAACCCCTCCCCCTTAAAGTTTGGAGTGAAATTTTGAAAAAATCATCAAAAATCAAAACCGCAAATAAATTTACGCAAATAGACATTTCTTATGTAATTTTTCATTAGAAAACGATTGACATAACTTTTAGAACTCTAACGTAAACCGTTCTCGAGATATTGCACATTTTTGAAAAAAATTATCAAAAAATCATATAAAATAAAAAATAAATATTTCCTATTGAGAAACATGTTCACTTTTCATATGTAATACCATGCAATAAATTGGGTGACATCATTCTCGTGGATCTAGCTCGTTCCATTCATGAAAAAAGATACTTTGAGTAATACTTTTGTATTTGATCGCCAATAGTCATTTGTCTGCTGTAAGAATTACTTATTTCTTCGTCCATAACGCTTGGCGAGAAGTCGCCTACTTGGCGACTTTTGAAATGTTGCCAAATTAGCGAAAATCTCGCCAAATGGATAAAAATGACGCTAAATCAATGAAAATGACGACTAATTGTCGAAAATTCAATATCTTGGAAAGAATATAAGTATCTACTATAAGAACACCTATTTTTTTACTGTAAAAGTAGTAAATTCATTACATTATATAAGGAAAGTCATGTGTTGCCCACATCAGATTTTTTTTTAATTTATCTTCATTTTGAATTTTTAAACTAACGTTTAAGTAATTAATCCAGTGTGATGAATAAACATTTTCAATTAGTGTTAGATTAGGAGGATAAAAGTGAAAGTTTTTAACATTGTTGCATCATTAGTAATTTTAATAATAAATAAGTCATCAATGAATCTGTACATGATATGACTATTAAAAGGGTACTGAATTTCGTAAAAACGTAGATAAAGAGTAGCCAGAATTGTGAATGAGATTCCTCCCTGCGGAATTCCCTTATTTAATTTGTATATGCAATTAACCTAAAAAAGATACTGGTTGAACATAATGAATTTTAACAATATTTTGAATTTTGGAATAGATATGTTTTTAGAATAAGTAATATGTTCAAATAAATTTAGTATAACTTTAAATCATGAATGTCAATGTTATTAAAGAGGTCTTTGAAGTCATATGTTTTTATATCATGGATGTAAGGTTGTCGTTTAAAGTTATTAATCAGGCTTAAACTATTTTTGATAATATGTGTTCGCTGTGTATTAAAATGATCAGAAATTCGAAGCACAATTCGTGGAAAACTTGTGCTGAACTGTTTGCACAAGAGTGTAAGAATGGAAGCGTGTTGGCAAAACGTCCAGCAAAATCTGCAACGCAAAACTTTGTGTCAAAATGGCGCAAAACGGGCTCTGTTTTGAATAAAAACCGTAACTATCCGAAAAAAGTTCGAACACCAGAAAACATTGCTCAAGTGAATGATATCTTTCTTAAAAGTCCGACAAAATCTCAACGCCGGTTATCTGTGAAAGTGGGATATAAGATATCGTCGTGTCAGGACATTATCGAAAAGGACCTGCATCTTCATCCTTACAAATTTTCTGTTGTGCATGAGTTAAAGCTTCCAGGAAAGTCTGCGCGTGCTCAATTCTGCCGGTGCTTTCTGAATGAAGTGGAATCAGGACTTTCGGATCCTCAGTTTTTCATTTCTTCAGATGAGGCCTGGTTCAGATTGTCCAGAAATGTGAACTCACAGAACATGCACCATTATGCATCAAAAACACCTCATCAGTACCTTGAACAACCGTTGCATAATCTTAAGCTTGGTATTTGGTGCGCAATGTTCGGTCTCCGAATCATTACACGATTCTTTCATGAAACTGTTAATGCTCACCGGTATGTCCAGAATCTGTTTCATCCATTTGTAGATCAACTCACAGAAGATGAACGACTTTAGGGATATTTTCAGTAAGATGTAGCGACAGCACACACCTCGCGTGAAACCATGACACGAGCTCATGAGGTCATAGGTGAGGAGAGGACAGTCAGCAGAGGCAGTAAAATCTCCTGGTCACCAAGATCGCCTGATCTCTCTGCCTGTGATTTTTACCTGTGGGGCAAGTTGAAGGGCCAGATGTACTCAAATAATCTCCACACACTGGAAGAGCTACAGCAGAACATTGAAAACGCTATTGCTGCCATTCCTCAAGCAGAGCTGCTACGAGTGTCTCACAGTTTAATAAATCGAGCACATCGCTGCAACGACGTTAACGGTGGTTATTTCTAGCATCTTCTGTAAAGGGCAGTTCTCTTGCTCATTAACAAGGGTGAATTTATTGTCAGAATTAAAAACCTTTTCCAGGATTTTAGCCACCCTGTATATATATATGTATATATATATATATATATGTATATATATATATATATATATATATATATATATATATATATATATATATATATATATATATATATATATATATACACTCTCAAAAAATTGTAAATGCATAATTGTACAAAACTGTGCATTAAGTGACAAAGATGTGCTTAAAATCTTCACCCCCCTCCCTTTAATTCGCCAGGCTGACCTTTCTATTTGAAATTGACTTTCAATATATAATACTAGAATCCACTGAATCCATGCAGTCGTACTAGGGTCACTTTCAGACCATTGACATTATGCATTAACCTTCACAGTTCAGCACTATTGTGAGGAAACAACCACAACTTCCCCGACCGGGAATCGAACAACAGATTTTTGTACTGGCCAGCCGACCGTCTACCGTTTAGCTACCGAGACTGAGTTGTAAACTCTTATCATCAAGCAGGGTTGTGTCATTTGATTTTAAATTTAAAAATGGTGTGCAGATAAAATGACTATTTTTGCAATAAATTTTAACATAATTCAATTTTATATATTTATATATTTGCTTCCAATATTCGAAAAAAAATTCCACAAATTGAAGGTGCTCCCTGGTTTGAACTCCTATAAAATCAATAAGCTTGTGATATTTGTTGAATTGAAAAATTGGGCTAAATTTTATTCGATTTGCTTAATTTCTTTGATAGATATAGCGCACCATCTAGAGGGGAAAAAAATAATATCCTGAGAAAGGCTCATAATAGTAATTCCTAAAACAAGAATGTTCATTCATTTCAGACATTTCATCAAATTTTTCACCAAGATAAAACAATCAGGAGAAGGACTTTTAATTAATAACCATAGCTGCCTGTAAAAGTTGCTTTTCGGCGACTATCGGCTTACTGCCGTGAAATACATTTCAGGACTTTTGTAATAATAATGTTGGGGAAAAAATCGTGCTGTCCACGCCATGATTCTTTTTAAAACTGCTGGATAACATTAAATAGATAGGAATAGCAATATTAGATATAATTGCAAGATGAGCGGTTTTCATCCTAGATACCGCTTCTATTTCATATATGATTATCTTAATTTGAAATTTAAATTTTATTTTTAAAATACTAAATTCCAGCTTTGGATCAATATATTGTTAAACGCATATTTGCAAACATCTTTAAGGTGAATTTTGTATTAATTTAAACCTATCCTAAAAGTCATTTTATTAGTAATTCACGAATTTACTCCCACAGAAATGCAGCAAAAAAAATCATATATACTAAAATTAAAGCTTGTTAAAGTTACATTCCAGCTTTGGAACAATATATCGTTAAACTTGTATTTGCAAACATCTTTCAGGTGAGTTTTGGATTCATTTAAACCTATCCTAAAAGTCATTTTATTAATAAATCACGAATTTACTCCCACAGAAATGTAGCAAGAAAAATCATATATGCTCATGAAATTAAAGCTTGCTAAAGTAATATTCCAGCTTTGGAACAATATATCGTTAAAAACATATTTGCAAACATCTTCAAGGTGAATTTTGGATGAATTTATACCTATCCTAAAAGTCATATTTTTCTTAAATTACGAATTTACTGCCACAGAAATGCAGCAAGAGAAATCATATATACATATAAAATTAAATCTTGCTTTTTCCCTTAGCCGCTAGATGGCAGTACTGAACACTCACCCATCTCATTTGCAGATCGCAGTCTCTGGTTGCGGTGGTGTGGAAGGGGTGGCGCCGCTGCGGGACCTTTTCTCAAGGGTTCTCGGGTCGGTGATTCACGGCTGTCAGGAAACATGGAGATCACAAGATCCGCCGACGAACTCCCGAGTAAAATCCGCGGAACAGATTTTTGGAGGGGCCAGATACACATTGAAAATTTGACATGAATAGGTCGTAATTCTTCACAGGTCAATTCTTTATTTTGAAATATTGCACTCATCCTTAGCCCAATGGTATGGCATTAGATTAGATTTCAGTGTATAGCACATTCAACGACTTGGAAAATTTAGTCTACATAAATTAGAATATAAAAATTTAGTTTTATTGAGGACAAAAAATATGCACGAAAAGGAATGATAATAAAATGAAAATAAAAGTTTTAAAACTGTACACTACAAAATATCATACTGAACAATTGCTTCGGATCTTTCTGCTTGCCGTTCCCATTCATCCCTCCTTGGTTCGTCCAATCATTCATTGATTTCTGTCATTCTTTCTTTCCTCTTTGGCTTTCAGCGTTCATTCAAAGTACCCTGCCACAGGTAGATGCTGATCTTGCACGAGCTTCCTGCTTGTCCTGAAGAAAAATGCTCTTTTCTTGCCTTCGAAATCTTTTACTTTTTACTTTATAGAGTGTCATATGAAGCCTTTCGATACACTTTATAGATTTATGTTAACGGACTTTGAGAGAAAACTGATAATTCGCATACACGAAGTTGGGTAATGAACTTTGTAGCACTATGGCGAAATCCCCAACTTGACAATATCGGGTTGCATAGTCGACGACAAGTCCTGTGCCGTAGGAGTGTAGCCCTGTATTATTGCCCTTGGACCGATAGGTTTGAATATCAAGTAGCATAAGTTAGAGTTAGGTCAATTTTGACATATCCAAGATCCATCCTCGAGAACGACCTTTAAGGAGGATAAAGAGACATTTGGTCTTTACAATTTCTCAAATGGTACAAGGTAATCCAAAGGCAATAATCGATAAAGGTTTGCGTCCAGCTTTAATGGGGTTTGAAATGCCATGTTTTTAACACCTGCGACTTTATGCATTAAATATTCGAAACACATCGATATGAGACGCCGAACATATTGTTTCTTTGAGGAATACCAATGGAGTTCTGTAGTTCTAGATACCGTTTTATGCACAGAAAAATGTCCCATGAGATCATGATATTTTACAATTGTACTTTTACTCATACTTTTAGAAATTAAATAAAGCATACTTCGTTTCCATGTTCGACGATACAAAATAACCGATTGTTTTTAAAAACATAATTTTCAATCATTCCTCGTTTCCGCGTTATCTTTTTCACTGTATTACTTTTTAAATATGTAGATCAATCAGTTAGTTACTGTTAATTGATCGTTTTGTAAATCGTTATCAATGCGTTGAATCACTGAAATCCGTTCTTAAGTTAAACAGACCTCCAAATTATTGTCGTTTATGGTGTTTCACGTATCTTCAGCATCAGCTGCTGGGGCTCTCCTCATGACGCGTACGTAAAGATTTCAGTCTTAGAAAGTTTCACGTTAAAATTTGCCTGGCGGTTGGTTACCTCAGTAAATTATTTTCCAATTTATATAGGTCAGAACTCTTGGGCCAAACTTTAAGGGGTAATAAATCACATCTAAACAAACAATTTTTATACAAAGCAGGGTCGAAACGCAAGAGGTGAACCGCTAGACGTCGGTGACATTGAAAGCAGTGACGACTGCGTCAGAAGTAGCCAGGGTTTAACAATCGCCTGTCTCGACTTTTTCTTATGGGGCCATATGAAATGTCTCATCTACGATAGCCCCATCGACTCCGACGAGGATCTTGTTGCTAGGATTGCTGTTGCTGCCGGCGTTATCTAAGATATACCGGGTGTTTTTGCTGCAGATGTGAAGCCTGCATTACCGCTGGTGGTCGAACTTTTGAGTAGTTTCTGTAACTTTGATCATGCATTCTGCAATTGATGTCAGTAAAACGTATTTCGTGCCTACTTTGTCACTTTTGTGTTTCCTCTATTCACGGGAGAGTCATCATTTCCTCATTACATGAGCTACCACCTAGCGGTACATCTGGATTTATCACCCCTTAAAGTTTGGCCCAAGAGGTCTGAATCACCCTGTATATATATATATATATATATATATATATATGTATATATATATATATATTTATATATATATATATATATATATATATATATATATATATATATATATATATATATATATATATATATATATATATATATATCGGCTCCAGGGAGAGTTGCAGCGGCGTAAAGCATGCTTAACTGGGAAGTGGGGGTCACACACCCCCAGCCAATTTGTGGTACCTTACTCTTCATTTTGTATTGTATTCCAATTTTCCATTTGGTTAGCTATGTTAGTATTCGATTGAGTTCGGCAGCTTAGAGCCAACACATCAAATACTTATATTCTTATTATTTATTTAGTAGTATATTAAATTGCATTACATTTGAAATATATATATATATATATATATATTAGCCAGAAGGGTAAAACGCCGTACATGCAGCCATTCCTATTATCTAAATATGCCATTTCATGCCTGGTGGTTCAGAACTACCATATGGGTAGTTTGTTGCCACTTTGGCTTCTTATGTGACATTTTGAACGTTCGAAAACCATCTTGAAATAACGAATGTTCTACGAGATACGATCCCCTTCTGGACGTTTCAACTGAGAGTATATGAAATGCATTTGCGCTCAGCCAAAGCAGTTGATGTGAAACGAGTTGCATTGAATTGTGAGATACGTCAATTTTTGAGAATGGTAGTCGCTGTTTTGTGAAATTAGTGGAGCATTTAATTGCTATTTTACTGTACCGGACAGTACGTTAGTGCTGTTGGGAGATAGTTATCAAGATATTTGCAGTATATTGTTCCTGTTTACGCTGTGCCTGTAAATAAACTTATTAGTTATCTAGAAATTTGGACTCATTTTTGTATTCTGAGCTGACACCCACGATTTCAGACGATACATTGTAGCAAATTATTGTCAGGAGTAGGATTTCTGAAAACTTGATAAACGGCTATGGTCCCCCAAACTAGAAAAATGATGGAGGAACAGTTAAGCAAGATGATGAAATTCATGAAAGCTATGCAAGCTGGACAAGAAGCAATGGCAGAAAGCTGAAAGAAAAAATGAATATTTTACTATACAAAATGAAAGAAACATCAAAAGATGGACAAGAGGCGATGGTAGAAAAGATTGAAAAGAAGATGAACATACAGGACAAAGCAAAATAAAAGAAGCAATGAAAGACTTACAAGACGACATGAAACAGGAGATCAAAGCCGTGAGAGAGGATATAAAAGAGGAAATGAAAATGAGACAAGTCAAGGAAAAAAAATTATATCTCTTCAAACTTAAGTGAAAGAAGAAATCGAAACTGTTGACGCCGAAATGAAAATCGGGCAAGGAGAGATGAAGTTAAACATTACATCCGTACAAGTAGATGCGACATCCATATAGCAGATGTTACATCCGTACCATCAGGCCTTAATTCCAGACAAGAAGAGATGAAAAATCTCGAAACAATATTACTAGCTGCTTAGTGAAATTCGTCAGTCGCCAATACAGATTTTTAGATTTTGGCATCATGAAATAAGTAAAATTAACTACGTATGAGAGACACGTTCGACTCAAACTTCAACGATAACATCATGGTCTTTGCCGTAGGAAAAATGAGGCAGAAAAGGCTATATCCACTGCCAAGCAAAGCCACGAACAGCAGAGAGGGGTAGACCGAACCACCCACGGCGCAGATCCCGAAAGACAGTCTGTCGAGTCTCGACCCCAGTTACCAACTTCTCGGGAAACTGGCCATAAAGACAAAGTTCCTCTCTCCCACCTGGAAGAGCCGGTTCATGAAACCCCGGATATAGAGCATGGGCACGTGACATCACACTGACCATTTTGCCATTTCGTTTCCAAAACAAAATACTCATTTGTTTAGCAGTATGAAATGTTCATTATTTCTGCTTTAAAAACTGTTACATTAGGAACTTACAATAGTTTAACCTCTCAATTTAGTAGGATATATCTAAATTTATCTTCTTTGATGGATATTTTTAATTAACCGGAAAATAAAATATTCACTTTCATTAAAATATATACACTAGTTTTTTTAAGAAAAATCGTTAACGTCTTTCCTTTCTCCTCGCTGCTATATATGTTACAGAATTTGTTAGCAAATGTATACATCTTTAGCGTGCGAATTAGTGGATACGCAAAAATGTGAAGTAGGATACATTCACTTAAAATCACTTAAAGGGCACTTTAACAAATCAAATCTTTAAATGTATATTGTTATTCAAGTATTCTAAATAACTTATTTTCATCACAAAGATATATTTCGTTGTTTAATGGGTTTTGTTTTAATTTTTATATACCATCATCGTTCGCTTACCATTACACGTTATGGTAAAAATAATACCCTTTTGCCCTTACGTGTCTGCGCATTCTACTATGCAAGTTGTTTATTTACGGTGGTTCCCATGCTCTATTACATCCAAGAGGCAATCCTCGTTATCAATGATCCCCTTAGAAGAGATGTGTCAGAGGCTACAGGGCCAACGCGCTTCTGCATGCGGCCTCTCCCATAGGGGGAAACGCATGACGAACAGAGCGATTGGACAAATTTTAGGCTGCAATTCGACATAATTTCAAAAGCGACCTAATTGGATGAAAAGAAAAGCGCCTGCAAACTCGCTGCTTTACTTCAAAGTTCTGCGACTGATGTTTTACAGACACTTCCAACAGAGAAACGTCTGGACCTCGTAATCTTGACGAATGCCCTGGAACTATGGGAAGAATAATTTAAAAGAAACCAGCAGAGTTCAATTGAACTCTCGACGACTGGAGTCAACCGGAGTCTACTGGAGCTGGCGTTGGATATTGGAAGACTTTTGCAGCTATCCTTTGTAAACTGCCCTCATGGATGTTAGAGACAGTCTTTCTGCCCAGTATTTTATACATGTCATTCCCAGAAATTCATATCCAAAAATTCATCACAAACGTTCTTATGACCGAATGCATAGATATGAGAGCTGCACTGTGCCTAGTCAGCACGTTTGAAGCATCTCATCAATCACCTTGCAGGCTTCATCGATCACTTGCACTTGGCGCGGATGTGACTCATGGCACCAGAATTTGATATGCTGCGCACTATGAAGGATATGAAGGACATGGAGAAAAAACACAATAACAATAACAAATTGAAGCAATCACCTGGCTCATTCGCAAAAAGACTGGAGTGTTGGACCTCTGGAGATAGAGGCCATATAAGAAGAAAGTGACCACTATCTGAGAAAGGGGATAATAGGGAAAAGCTTCAGGAAAACTAAACAGCGGCCATCTTGCAGGGAGGAAGGAGATCACCGTATGATGAAACTGCCCCATTAAGGGGACGGTGGACGTTGAATTTTTTTTTATTTATCTAATGACTTAGAAACGTGAAAATTTGTATAAATATTCCTCTTAACATTACTATATACAATACGATTAATTTTTTTTTTCAATTTTGTTATAATTTTTTTTAATTTAATTTTTTTAAAGAAAATTTGAAAATGCTCCCTGCGTGCCATCTGTTCATATTTTTGATTAATTTTACATTATGATCACATAAGAACACATTATGAACAGATTTGGGTATTCATTTTTAAATCCCTTAGAAAGTTAATTTCTTAAAAATATTTTTCTGCATTAAAACTTAATTTTCATCATTTAATTAGGTTCTTATTCACTTTTAATTACCTTAATAAGGTGCAATTATAAAATGCATACGCAGTTTCATTAAAAAGTACGAGATGTGTCTTCTTGACACATTTCATGTGTCTCAGACAAAAATTAAGACGCATGGAGCATTTTAAAAATGTAAAACCTTTGAAAATTCCGTTTCGAAAAAAATGCATTCAACCTTTTGCATAGGGGTGGGACAGCGTCCATCCCAAACGAAAAACCTCCCAAAAAGACAGGTATTTGCCATACCCTATCCGAAACAGTTCGACAGAAACTTTGCACCTGCTGCAGCAGGTGCAATGTTTCTGTCGGCGATTTCCATGGACGCCAATGCCTGTCAAGGGGGTCGAACTGTTTCGGATAGGGTATATCAAATGCCTGTCTTTTTGGAAGGTTCTTCATTTGCGATGGACTCTGTCCCATCCGTAAACAAATGTTAAATGTGTAAAGTAATGTTATATATTAAAACTATTTTTAGTCGATTTTTGCTCATTTCAAAGTCCAGCGTCCCCTTAAAGCCATTCCAGATCCCATCGTTGCATAAAGGAGATATTGGATTTTACCCCATGGGTCTTATGAACAACATCGAATGCCAAATGATTCTGGACACGGATGCAAATGTGACCATGATTAAAAGTGAAGTAACTCACCAAATTAATGGGGGACTTCTTTATACGGCACTTTCACCTCTCTGCGCACAGTTGCTGGAGAAACAGCGAATGTGCAGGAAAAAAAGGACATTTATATTTCTGTCGGGGCCAGACTAGAATCTACTATCATGTTGCTTATGATGCGGACATTTGTTGACCCATGCATTCTCGAACTGGATATTTTAAGAAAACAGGACCTTGACCTGGACTTCATAATTAACGAATTATGGACAGCCCCGAAGAGATTCAATTATTTGGAACAGAAACGGGAAAGCATCAGATGGTGTAACATAAGCAATGTTGAAGATGTTTCATTGTCCCCACGTAGCGAGGATTTGATGACAAGGATTTATCTTATTGTAAATTCATAGAAGAATTTATAATCCATTTGTGCTTGTAGTTTGGGAAATGGTATTTATAGTAATTTACTATTGCCATATCCGAAATAAGCATTTCTAGCGAATAATTTAGGTTGAATGCTCAGACCTGAAGATGGATCTAATATGAATTAACACCCAAGCTAAGCCTAGTGCTGTTCATTACTTTATTCTCGACTTGGTGGTCGTGTTTTAACTGTTTCGGTTATTTTATTGTTTCAATATCTTGTCATTAATTATTTGGTATTAGTTATAAATCCACTTTTAACAATTTCAGTCTTTTAGTTTCAATTGATATATATATATATATATATATATTAGAAGAATATAATAATAATAATAATCATTTAAAGTAATCATGATATATTAACATCACCACAACAGAAAAACCACGGCCAGAACGGCGATAATAGAAAATAACAGCACAGGCCCCAATTCGAAGATTAACCAGAACTAAATTCTTCTTCAGATCTGAGTATTTAATTATAATTAACCCAAACAAATGCCTGTTTCAGATTTTGCAATAATACGTTACGGTAAATGCCAAATCCTGGACTACAACAAAAGAGGAACAAGGAAGATCAATCATGCTTAAAGCATTGATTATGAAACACTTTCCAACTTCAATGCAATTTTATTGAAACAACTCAAAAATGCAATACATTTCTCGGAAATATTTTAAAACTTATCACAATACTACATTAATTTATTATATTTGAAAACTAAAAACTTCATCGAAAAAAATGAACTTCATTCAAATGACGGCATTGAAATATAAATTGCCTGGTTTAAACATCTCTAAAATGTGATACATTCCTCGGTAATAATTTTAGAATTATCATAATACTACGATAATTTATTATATTTGAAAACTTCATCAAAAACAACTAAAATTCATTCAAATGACGTCATAGAAAAAATACCACCCCTGGCTCTCTCTATAAAAGCAGAATTTCATTCATAAATAATTTCCCATTCATGTCATTCGTCACAATACTATAATAATTTAATTTATTTAAAAATTAAGACCATGGAGCTACAAGTAATTAAACTCTATGCGTAAAACTGCAACCAAAAAAATCGTCCTTCTTTTTGTAAAATCAATGAATATTTCATTCATATCAGCTATGCAGACTCCATGGACTAAATGATTTTGTGTTAAAGAAATACAGCAATTCTAATACAACTCATTCTACATATTTTGCTGTTTACATTTTACATAGGTGAAAAATGGGCTTCGTTGTGGAAATAATAAAATTTGGATGAGCATTTAAACTCAAATATATTGTAATTGCGTTGTTTCAGTATGTAGATGCACAGAATTTAAGCAGATATAAAGTGGTTTTAGGACGGATACAATACTCAATATGAATTAAAAGGAACTTAAAAAATCACGATTTTGAGACAAGATGGATGCCATACATCATTTTGAAGTGGGTCATGTGATCTTTTCATATCATAGTCACGTGATCGCTTCATATAAGAAGTGTAATTATGATTTTAATTTTTATTTAAAAAACTGCTGAATACATTTCGCTGAATTTTTTTTTATATATTTTATGGAACAATTTGAATATTACCTAAAATTTTCGAAGCAATTTGTGAATTTTAAATCCGCTTAAAAAATGTTTGAAAAATTAGGTCCCATAGGGCTCAATGTATTTCATTTTTTAAACCCGGATTCAATCCAAAACTAATTGGATGATATTATTCATTTATATTCCCATAGGTCCTGCAGACCGTCTGAATAACATACTAAAATTTTATTTTGATTAAGTCATTTTTGCGGCAGTTATCGTGCTGACGGACAGACAGAATGAACATAGTCATAAACATTTTTCAACTTTGTTGTAAAGTGTCAAAAATGAAAAATAAGAAAGAATATGAAATCTTGTATTACTATGAGGCAGGAACCCTTTATCTTTCACCATGTCTAAGTGCAAACAGCCGCAACAGTATGAAAAATTTAGAGCATCACCGGAATGAACATGACGAAAAACAACCTAGGAGGCAGAACAAATGTTCACAGCGACCTTCCCAGACCCGTCCAGTGAGTCAGAGCAGAAGACAAGACAATTACCCATATAAGTGGAACTGAATATGAACATGAAGCATAGATGAAAATTCCTACTAAACAAGTGATTCATAGAAGAAATGAATGAACGAGACTGCCATTAAACACCATTATAAGGGCGTGCAGCATCAAACTGGCTAAAGTTACAATTTTTTAGCGAAAATAAAATTCAAAACATTGATGTTAATGTATCTTATTTTCCGATTTTATTAGTTTTCAAATTTGTTTAGTTTATTTTATAATTATTCATTTTTATTTAATTATATGATTAATAAATAATTATATTTTTTTTCATATGATTAGCCATCATAATTATGAAAGTTGTCTTGGATGTTATGGAGGGGATGTTAATACATTAAGTTGAAAATTTTAATTACGAATATGGGAGAATATGCATTATTAATCGCTGTATTTAATAATTCTATAAAATGTGCTAATTTATAATTTTCATCAGAAATTTTATTGATTCTAAGAACTTAGTTTATTATAATATTTCTTAAAACTGATATATGCAAAAACAAGAGTCAAAGTGTTGAATTTTTTATGTATTAAATTTAAAATCTTGTCTTTTATCATATAAGTTTATAGCCATATTACAATTTTGTAAATTTAAATTTAAATGAAAAAAGTTTGCAACATTACAGCCATTATTACTTGCATTTAATTGTAAATTATTAGGATAAAAGTTAAATACTACAGGAATATTATTATGGGATACACATAATATGTCATCAAAATATCTAAACATGTGCATATTATGTAATCCAGGAATAATGTTCTTTTCATAGAAGAATAAATACAGATTAACTAATAAAGATGAGGCACACCCCCGTTGTGGGATACCAAACTGCTGTTTAAAAACAGTACTACAATGTTGAATATAATTCTCATAGAGAGTGAAATTAAGCAATCCTTTAAAGTGAATAATTGAATATTTTAGCTTTCAAAAATTTCTAAAATAATTCTATACTAATCATCTATATCAATATTATTGAACAAATCTCTGAAATCAAAAGTATATATATATATATATATATATACATATATATATATATATATATATATATATATATATATATATATATATATATATATATATATATATATATATATAAATATAAATTATTGAATCCAAAGTTAGAATGTATGTAGTAACTCATAATACACTATTCCAAAATTTTCTACAAAATACAAAGAAATAAAAGAAATTAAGACAAAAAGAGGAAATAATAAAGCATAATGCAAGTCATAAAGACAAAGACATCAACAAATTTCAAAAATGAGGAATGCAAATAAGAAAACAAAAAAATCAAGCAAAAAAGCTTGCACATGGAGGAGATTTAGGCTTACGATAAGTTCATTTCGAAAAAATTCTCTTCGGGTCCATATATCCCTTCGAAATGAACACAAAAAAGCTTGTTTCTGAAACACAAGATAGATTTTATCTATAAACTTGTGTTATATGGACGACAAGCATATAGATTGGAACAATAAAGGAAACATAAATACCTCAAAACACACCTCTTCAGCGCAACCATGACGAGCAAAATATGACTGGACCAATGTTGCCATATGCCAAAATGAAAAGATGTGATTTGCTGTTGCCAAAGAGAGTAATAAAAACTGTACTGCGCAAAAGCAATAAAATGAAATAAAATGAGTTATTCAACAGTTAAAGCTTCAAGATAAAAAGATGAAAATATAATTTCAAGAGAATGAAGAAGTACGGCTAAAATAAGATAATAAGGGGAGAATATGAGAATTTTAGGCTTATCGAAACTTATTAACTATACTATTTACTAAATATGCAGGATATTGATACATTTTACTGGTAATTTTGAGGTTATTAATGTACAAAGCATGAAATTTTTTATCTGATAATCTATAAATTCTAAAAAGTTGATTAAGTATAATATTTCTAAACAATTGAATCGAGTTGCAGGAATTAAAAGGTAATAATTTATTAATATTAAATTTAAAAAAATCTTTTTTATCATATAATTTAGTAACTATCCCAAGAGCAGGTTCTATAATTAGATTTAAATCCAAATAATAAATATTATTACTAATAGAAGTTTCATTAGGTATTAATTCCAAATTATCCGGATAGAAATCTATATCTATGACATAGTTATCAGTAAATACAAGACAAATCAGATCATCTACATATCTATAAATTTTATAATCAGTTGAAGTAAAGAATTTTTCATATTGATATAGGTATAAATTAGCTAACATACTGCTACTACAGCCACCTTGTGGAACACCTGAGACTTGTAAGTATAATTTATTATCTTGAAAGATATAATTATTGAAAAGAACAAAATGGAGAAGCTTAGGAAAATTGGTAAATTTAGTAAGATTAGAATGATTAGTAATATAAGCATGATATAAAGCTAAAATGACATCATATAGATCAGTGATCTTAATATTATTAAATAGATCTTTAAAATCAAAAGTTTGAAATCCTATTATTTTACCAAGCGTTTTTAATTTATTTTTTAATTCCTTACTGTTATTTAGAATAATGTAGCTATCACCAGAATCTCGTAAATTGCTATTTAGTACATTTAAATAATTTAGTAATAATTTACTAGCAGTAATAGAGTATGAATTGTGACCACTAGTAACAGTTCTAAATTTAATAGGATTTTTATGAAATTTAGGTATAAGCACAATATATGGAAATGTCAAAAATTTATTATTAATATCTAAATCACTATACATATTGATAATTTTCAATTTGATACTATTAAGAGAGTGTGAATCAATTTTAAATAGACTATTATTTTTTAAATAATCTAGCAGATATTGAATATAGAATTTTTTACAAATAATAGCATAATTATTAGAGGCTTTATCTACATAAGTAATAACAAAAGATCTATGTAAATCATTAACAGAGTGCTTTATATTATCCATATTATATATAGATCTAGATAAATTAATACTACAAATGGAATTTTTAATAGATCTTAAAATAGTAAATTTCCACATATTAAATGCCTCTAGTATATATATATATATATATATATATATATATATATATATATATATATATATATATATATATATATATATATATATATATATATATATATATATATGTATATATATATATATATATATGTATATATATATATATATATATGTATATATATATATGTATATATATATATGTATATATATATATATATATGTATATATATATATATATATGTATATATATATATATATGTATATATATATATATATATATATATGTATATATATATATATATATATATCAATTGTATTCATTCCAGTGCCCACTTGAATTGACGAAGTGAGGTGAAATGCTCAGTCACTAGTTTATCTTACACGTGTGGGTGTGCTATGCTAGTGTTTTCCCATTTCTGTTCGAGGAGGTATTGTTTTTCAGAATTATATAATTCAATTGATTTATTTTCTTTTTCCACTAGCCAGTAGACAGTTCCAATGGTGTTTATAGTTAAATACTATCGCCATTGTCAGAAACTGGCTATTATATCGGTTTTAATTCGAATTGTATGACTGTCCTGATGAGAATGCAATTTCGAACTAACCGCCATTTTTTGTGTAGTTTCAATTGCTTGTTTTCTATTCTTAATCTCTTATCTCCTGAGCTGTTTATTATTGCCTATTCTCATATTGCCGAGTTTTATTTTTATTTACCTTTATATACTTTAAATGTGATTTTTGAATCCTATTATTCTTCTCATCCCCCTTTCCATTGTAGTGATAAGTTACCTTCTATCCTTATCCTTAGTCTTGGCCTATTGTTACTCATTTGTAACAGATATGCTAGAGATGGGGTTTTTTGTACATACTGTAGTTTATGCATAATTTTCGATTAAAATCCTTCAATTTTTATTTATATATATATATATATATATATATTATATATATATATATATATATATATATATATATATATATATATATATATATATAAGTCAACAGCTTCAGCTAATATTATCCAACATAAAAATCCTTAAACATTACACCTGCTAAGGAGACATTTCGCACCATGTTATATCAAATTGACAGAAAATGAATTTCCGATGAAAAACTGTCGCCTCAGCCATGCCATCAAACAGCAGAAGCATCTAATATCCTTAACTCGTGCGTAGCGCGTCCTCACCCTCTCTGATTAACCTTCAAATACAGCAGACTCTGCTCCAAATTGAATTGGATCAAAATACGACACTACCTATCAAGCAATAATGGAATTTCTTTTTTAACTTCTGACTTTTTCCAGGTTTATTATTTTCTCGCTTGTTTCGACGCCCTGTTTCGATTAAGCCCCGCGTTAAATTGAGAAATTTCACTGTCAGTTTCGAATTTCGTTCTAAATTGTGTGCCTTAGTGTCCATGTCGCTGGAGGGTATACTGCTGAGGAGAATTCGCTTATTACAACAGGTTTTAATGGATTAGAGGAGGAAGAAAGTGATATTGGAGAAAACATGTTTGTACTCCAGGAATTAACTTCGACATAACTGGAGTTTTATAAGTTTTACTTGAAGTTACTTTGAATGTTAGGATTTTAATCTTATCTTAGTACTAGGTGTTCGAAATATAAAATACAGTGTCATTTTTGTCTTAATAAAAATTCCCGGGGAAGATGAAATGTGTGAGAAAAAATTAAAACCAAAGAGTATTTATCAATTGAAACTAAAAGACTAAAATTGCTAATCACTACTTTTTTAAGAAAAGTTTTTCTATCCATCTGTCTGTCTAACTTGGCGACATATTTGGCAAAATGTGTGGGCTTTGATGACAAATTTGGCGAAATATTATCAATTAAAAACCAAAGAATATTTATCAATTGGAACTAAAAGACCAAAATTGTTAATGAATACTTACGACAAGCTTTTCTATCTATCTGTCGATTGTCTGTATAACTTGACGACAAGTTTGGAAAAATATGTGGACATTGACCACACATTTGGCGAACCATTTTCAATTGAAAATCAAAGAATATTTATCAATTAAAACTAAAAGACTAATATTGTTAACGAATACTTTTTAAGAAAAGCTCTTCTATATATCTGTTTGTCTAACTTGGCAGCAAATTTGGTGAAATGTGTGGGTCTTGATAATAAATTTGACGAAATTTTATCAATTGAAAACCAAAGAAATTTTATCAGTTGAAACTAAAAGACTAAAATTGTTAATGATTACTTATTAAGAAAAGTATTTCTATCAATCTGTTTGTCTGTCTAACTAGCGACAAATTTGACGAAATGTGTGGACTTTGACGAGAAATTTCGAGAAATATTATCAATTGAAAACCGAAGAATATTTATCAATTGAAACTAAAAGACTAAAATTGTTAGTGAATAGTTTTAAGAAAAGCTCTTCTATCTATCAGCCTGTCTGTCTAATTTGGCGACAAATTTGACGAAATGTGTTGACCTTCATAACAAATTAGGCGAAATATCACGCTTAGTTACTTTTTGGGAAATCTCGCTAATATAATGAAAATACCGTCAAATTGACAAAACTCCAATAATTAGGAAAATTAAGCCTAACTTTTTAATAGTTACTGATGCTTTTCAAGAATTATTAATTTAGTATTCTGGTTTCAAATTATATTGAATTTCACTGTTGGTGATATGGGTCATTTTAACGTAGTGTGTGTGTCTGTGTGTGAAGGGGGGACGATCGTAAATTGTTGCCCTTTATTAGATGGTGCTATAATAAAGTTATTATGTTAGAGGGCTGTATAATAATTAAAATTACTAGTGAAACCCGTGGGCATTCTGTTGTATAATTAAATCAAAAATTCGGTTTATTGATGAAATGTGCACCGCATAATCGTTACGATAGAATCGGGGTTTTATTTTCAGAAATGGGTGAACTGGCAATCGCTCAATTTCGTTTTAGTTAGTCGGGTTGTAAAGTGGCGGAATTAACATACAAGCAACTTTTGATAAAAACAAGTTTATTCTTAAGACAGTAGAAATCATAAAATAAACACCAATTAGCGTAATTTACAAATAATAAATCAGAATTTATATGGTCCACCCTTTCTACCATCGACTGCAGCCACGCACGCCACTTTCCACCTCGTACTTCACATTTCGCATTTTTAAGCACCTGGTTGCCAACTCCACCTGCGATTCCCAATCTGCACACTTGTGTTTTAAATTTAGACTCTTGAAAAATTAGAAGTCGTGAATAAAAAAATTGTTAATCCTTACATGGTATTAATAATACTTTTGTTTAAAAAATGTATAAAATAAACATTAGAATCCGTAATATCTATTAAAAATAAATTCGATTTTAATCACAATTTTAAATAACAATCGATACTTAGGAAAAGAAAAAAAAATCTGGTGTGAACAGCACACGAATTTCCCTGCAGACACAAATTCAGTTTCTCTTTATTACCTTAATAACTTACTAAATCCAGTTTAATTGAACCAAATAACACGCACAGTTAATTAAAATTACACTCAATAAACAATTTTCATTCAGCTTTCGTTTTCATTTGGTAACTGATCTTAATCTCAAGATAGGCATAGGAAAAATGCTAAAAAACTAAAATATCTCGACAACGGTTAGTCCTAGAGTAATGGGGTTGGTCTCATTCGTTTCTTAGTAAAATATTACATATCAAACAAGTATTTAATTGATACATTTGAGTATACGTAGTTTGAGCATAAATAGTTGAACATACATTTTAGATTTTGGCGATTTTTGTGGACTATTTCGTAAATAAAGCAGGTTTTTCCTTTTCAAATCGTATCAAAATAGACCAGAGTATCCCACGAGGAACTTATCTACCAAATTTTGTGAAATTTGATGTATTAGATTTTAGCTGGAGTGGTTACAGCCAATTTCGCAAAAATTTCGCAATCATTTCGCAAAAAAAGGCGGGTTATTTTATCCCGAATAGTACCAAAATCTAATCAGTACCAGGGTCACACACAAGTGACTTATAAAATTTTATGAAATTTAGCCCATTAGTCTTTGAGTTAGAGTGGATACATACATTGCACAAACAAACACACACAGAGAGACAGACACACATACAGATGTTAAGCTGAAAAAAGCTTTTTCGTTTTCTAGAGGTCCCAAAACGTGTAGAACCGTCGAAAACTCGAGTTGCGATTTTCGATACGATTCCAATACTTTCCCTATACATTACCATGTATTTCAGGGAAAGCAAAAATTATTTAAATGTTACAAACCGTCAAAAGGTACTGTAATATCCTGGGATATAAACGTTTGAAAGGCATTTTTAAGTGGAAAAGGGACCGGAAGTGGATATTCTTATTAAGCCACCTTCTCCTCCAGAATTTTATTGCATTTTCTGAATCTATATCAGTTATCATCTATGCTCTATTTATATCCAATCTTCAAAAACAGATGTTTCAAGGAAAATGAACATTTCTGAACCTGAAGTGGGAAAAAACCCTGAAGTATAACTCCTTAATGAAGTAACTCCCCCAATCTCCTACGAAACGTGATGCTGAATCCGTATCAGTCATCATGTAAGCTCTACCTAGATCCTGAGAAAAAGATGTTTCAAAATATTTTTAGTAAAAACATAGAAGGCAAATTTGATTTACACTAAAAATATATGGGTACACACAAAAAACCAAAAAACTGGGTTTACTGGCACTAGAATGGCACTTTTAAGCAGGGAAATTTCCATTTACATATTTAAAAATGTAACTATATCTATATGTGCTAAAACTATATCTATATGTAATTATATCTAAATGTAACTATATCTTATTTTATTCTTTTATATGAGAATTGCATTAAATAATGGACATATCATTTTACGCTGAAAAGACTAATTCAAGCAGGTAAAGAGGTAACCTGAGATGTTTATTTATAACGCACTTGTTTACCTGTTTAAATTGGTATGTAAACAGGTGCATAAAATGTTAAAAATGGTCTTTTGAAAGTAAAATAAAATATACCTATTATGCTGTGCAATTCTCATATGAAAGAATAAAATAGCGCATTCATATAAATATAGTTACCTTTTTAAATGTGTTACTGAAAATATATCTGTTAAAAGTGTCACTGTGCATTAAACCTATTTTTTTGTGTGTTTTTACACATATAGTACACTGCCCAACATAAAAACTGCAACACCATGAAACGTTGGTCGTGTAATTATGCTAATTGCGAGACAAACGCAACTGGCCGATGTATGCAAATGATCTGAAGTGCAAGTAGCCCACGTGATTAGAACGCGGAATAAAAGGGATGGGACCAGCAGAAGTGCAAACAGTTGTTACTGTCTGCCGCCTACGGAAACCCGTTTTCCGAGCTGTTTTTCACATCAGAAGACACCTGTTGTTGAGGAGATGCCTGGCTAACCATGCTGAAGTTCGTTTCAGCATTTGGATGATCGTCTGAAGGGATTCTGTTTGGTCTATGTACGACTGGGTGGTTGTACCGGCGCATCGCCGCTGAAGCACGCATAGATGCGTCCACTGTGCAAAGGATTTGGAGAAGATGGATTGAAGAAGGGCATGCGAATCGTCGCAGTAGTACAGGTTCATCCAGACGTACGTCAGCACGCGTTGATCGACGTATTCGAAGGCATGCCGTGGCGGCCCCACATACGACGACTGTTGACATTCTGCAGAATTTGTAGGGTATATTTGATGTTCCAATATCAACGATAACAGATTGTCAAAGATTGGTCGAAAGCGGCTTGCATTCAAACCATTCTTTACGAAGACTCTTGTCAAGACACCGCCGTGAGAGATTGCAATGGTGCCGGGCCCCAGCCTCTAGGACGACTGAATGGAGCATAGTAGTGTTCAGAGACGAGTCTCGGTCCTGTTTGTCGAATGGCAGCCGCCGTGTGAGAGTCTGGATGCGACGTGGAAACAGATCCAATCCTGCTGCAACTGCTGAATGCCATACTGCTCGACAACGCGGCATCATGATTTGGGGTGCCATCGATTTCGATCACTTCTGATTCGTATCAGAAACACATTGACGACATGTGGATGAGGTGCTGCGGCCGGTTTCATTTCCATGCCTTCAGCGGTTGCAAAATATTGTTTTCTAACAAGATAATGCGCGAGCGCACACGGCAACCATCAGCAGACAAGCCTTGCAAAGTATCCAGGTGCTTCCTTGTCCTCCGCTGTCTCCAGATCACTCACCAATCGATCATGTATGGAACGTGATTAGCCGTCGTTTGACTGCCCTACCCCCGCCTCAAACAGAGGACAACCTATGGAGGATGGTTGATGGCATATGTTTATCCATCTCTCAGGAAACCAGCCGCGTGCTCATTACATCTGTTCCTCAAAGGGTTGATGCTTGTATCGTCGCAAGAGGTTATCCTACTGCCTACTGATCACCCTGTCTATGCCATTACTGTAATGCATTATCCTTCTAAATTAACATCACTTATTTATATATGCCATCTCTGTCTGTGTGTCCTTTGTCATCACACTCTATTCGCCCTTTCATGGTGTTGCATTTTCTATGTCGGGTAGTGTATTTAGTTTTAGTATATTTTCACTAAAACCGACTTGTACTTGATATAGATGATTGAAAATATTTGTAATATCTATACTTATAATTTTCCTATTTACGGCCATTCCCTGATTCATAAGGAAAATATCTTATCTTGTTTCTCTGGGTCACTGTATGCTGTACTTTACTAATGTATGTGTAGAAACAAATCCACATATTCTTCAAGGATCGGGTATAAAGCTCCAACTTCCCCGAACCCCTGAACAGCCTGTTATAAAGTCCTGTTACGGCCTCTACAGCATGTTATGAAGTAGAACATAAAGTGGAAATTCATAGTAAACTCCCTGAATCCCTATGAAACTTGATGGTGAATCTATATCAGTCATTATCTAAGCACTATTTATAGTAGATCCTGAGTAACAACATGCTTAAAAATTTTTTTTTTAGTAAAAACATAGATGGCATATATTATTGACTCCATAACCGAGTAACCGACTAGTACTTTAAATACATAGATGCTTGAAAATATTTGCAATTCCCATACTTATAATTTCCCTATTTGCAGCCATTCCCCGATTTGTAGGGAATATATTACTTTCCTTATATACATAATGTATAAGGAAAGTATTGTGACGGGGTCGAAAATTCGAATTCGAGTTTTCGGCGGGAGAGCACGTTTCAAGCATCCCTGATCACGAATCAAACATTTTTGAAGTGATGTCTGTGTGTGTGTGTGTGTGAAAGTATGTGTGTGTGCGTGTCAGTGGGTCTGTGGAGACGATAACTGACGAACGAATGGACCGATTTGAACCAAATTTGGTACAAAAATCACAGTCCATAAACACTGGAAGCCTATTGCTTTTATACGCAATCGAATGTTCAGAACCCCCCTAAATTTTCGAATGAAATTTTGAAAAAATCGTCAAAAAATCAAAACCACTAATAAAGTTACGCAAATAAACATTTCTTATGTAATTTTTCATTAGAAAATGATTGACATAAATTTTAGAACGCTAACATGAACCGTTCTCGAGATATTGTACATTTTTCAAAAAAAAATATCAAAAAGTCATATAAAATAAAAAAAAATATTTCCTATTGATAAACATGTTCGCTTTTCATATGTAATACCATGCGATAAACTGGGTGACATCATTCTCGTGGATCTAGCTCGTTCCATTCATGAAAAAAGATAATCTGAGTAATACTTTTGTATTTGAACGCCAATAGTCATTTATCTGCTGTAAGAATAACTTATTTCTTAGTGCATAACGCTTGGCGAGATTTTGGCGACGAATTTGGCGGAATGTCGCCAACTTGGCGACTTTTTGAAATGTTGCCAAATTAACGAAAATCTCGCCAAATGGATAAAAATGACGCTAAATCAATGAAAATGACAACTCATTGTCGAAAATTTAGTGTTTTGGAAAGAATATTAGTATCTACTATAAGAAAAACCTATTTTTTTACTGTAAAAGTAGTAAATTCATTACATTATATAAGGAAAGTCATGTGTTGCCCACATCAGATTTTTTTATCTTGTTTCCCTAGGTCACTTTTTGCTGTACTTTACTGAAGTAAGTATAGAAATAAATCCGCAAATTCTCCAAAGAGCGGGTACAGAACTGCCCTATGTCCTCGAATCCATAAAATACGGTCTGTTGTGAGTTAGTACCCCGTTATGAAAAAATCATTTCCCGCGGAGGATAAAAACACGATCTGTAAAACTTGCACTGTAAGGGATTTTGAATACGATGCATCTTACATCAAAGGATTAAAATGCTCGTATGATTTACATTTATGGCACGGAGTTTGTCATGTTCGGAAAGCCACTGGCACCGCACGCAAGGCCTTATGGGTAAAGGGATAGTGTTCTCTATTTCAGCCTAAGAAACAGCCAAAGTACGAAAGAGGAGATTCTTGAGGCAATATCGTGATAATCCATGGCGGTGCAAAAGATATATGACCTTAAAATAATTTGTTACTTTCCTTATATACATAATGTATAAGGAAAGTATTGTGACGGGGTCGAAAATTCGAATTCGAGTTTTAAACGGGAGAGCACGTTTCAAGCATCCCTGATCTCGAATCGAACATTTTTGAAGTGATGTCTGTGTGTGTGTATGTGTGTGTGTGTGTGTGTGTGTGTGTGTGTGTGTGTGTGTGTGTGTGTGTGTGTGTGTGTGAAAGTATGTGCGGGTGTGGAGACGATAATTGACGAACGAATGGACCGATTCGAACCAAATTAGGTACAAAAATCACAATCCGTAAACACTGGAAACCTATTGTTTTTATACGTGATCGAATGTTCAGAACCCCCCTAAATTTTCGAATGAAATTTTGAAAAAATCGTTAAAAAATCAAAACCGCTAATAAAGTTACGTAAAAAGACATTTCTTATGTAATTTTTCATTAGAAAACGATTGGCATAAATTTTAGAACGCTAACATGAACCGTTCTCGAGATATTGTACATTTTTCAAAAAAATTATGAAAAAGTCACATAAAAAAAAAAAAATTCCTATTGAGAAACATGTTCACTTTTCATATGTAATACCATGCGATAAATTGAGTGACATCATTCTCGTGGATCTAGCTCGTTCCATTCATGAAAAAATATACTTTGAATAATACTTTTGTATTAGAACGCCAATAGTCATTTATCTGCTGTAAGAATAACTTTTTTCTTAGTGCATAACGCTTAGCGAGATTTTGGCGACGAATTTGGCGGAATATCGCCAATTTGGCGACTTTTTGAAATGTTGACAAATTAACGAAAATCTCGCCAAATGGATAAAAATGAGGCTAAATCAATGAAATGACGACTAATTGTCGAAAATTCAATATCTTGGAAAGAATATTAGTATCTACTATAAGAAAAACTTATTTATTTTACTGTAAAAGTGGTAAATTCATTACGTTATATAAGGAAAGTCATGTGTGGCCCACATCAGATTTTTTTTTTTTGCTGTAAAAGTAGTAAATTCATTGCATTATGTAAGGAAAGTCATGTGCTGCCCTCATCAGATTTTTTTATTCTTGCTGTACAGAAATATTCAATTAACAACCCAAATAAGCATTTAATAGAACACATTAAATTCACATTAGGTACAGAACTAGAAGGTGCTTTTGTACACTAAACTCATATTATCAGAATTCCATTGTACACAGTGTGTTTGCTAAGACAAAATTAATTTTTAGTATCTTTATAATAGGCGCTAAACAGAAAAGGTGTTGAAGAGCAAAATCCGCTGTTGCAATATGTTGGAGAATACTCATATCCCCCCCCCCCTCATCGTATGACAGGGTACGTAAAAATGGGGAACATAGCGTTTTACGTGCAGATCAAACTGCTGATGATATAAAACTCAAAACATTACATTTAAAGGAGCATACAACACAAAATCAAAAGTTTCGAAGGCAATAGCCTTCCTCATCAAAACACACAAGAAACTCCACAAACACGCATGTTCCAGGACAAGAACACGGTCTTCCAGACAGAATTATATGCTATAATAGAATCACTCAGGATGACACACCAGGGGTTGCCATTTGTATCACCCTATTCGCCACAGGTGCTTATTGTCACAGACAGCTTATCACATCTGGGAGCCATAAAGCAGCAACAGTCAGCCTTGGGTCAAGCCAGAGAGGTACAGCAACTAATCAAAAGACTCGACCACAATGTAAAGCTAAAGCTACCACTTCAAGATATTGAATATTTGTCAATTAGTCGTCATTTTCATTGATAATTTCATTGATTTCGTTAATTTGGCAACATTTAAAAAGTCGCCCAGTTGGCGATATTCCGCCAAATTCGTGGCCAAAATTCTGCTAAGCGTAACGGATGGAGAAATAAGTTATTCGTATAGCAGATAAATTACTATTGGCGCTCAAATGTATTACTCAAAATATTTTTTCTCATGAATGGAACGAGCTAGATCCACGAGAATGATGTCACCCAATTCATCGCATGATACTACATATGAAAAGTGAACATGTTTATTAACAGTTAATATTTTATTTAATTTATGGGATTTTTTTATACATTTATTTGAAAAATGTGCAGTATCTCGAGAACGGTTCATGCGAGCGTTCTAAAGTTTAAGTCAATCGTTTTCTAAGGAAAAATTACATAAGAAATATCTATTTGCGTAACTTTATTAAAGGTTTTGATTTTTTGATGATTTTTTCAAAATTTCACTCGAAAATTTAGGGGGATTAGGAACATTCGATTGTGTTTAAAAACAATAGGCTTCCATTGTGTACGGATTGTAATTGTTGCACCAAATTTCATTCAAATCGCTCTATTTGTTCGTGAGCTATCGTCTTCACAGACTCACTGACGCACACACACAGACATCACCTCAAAAATATTCGATTCATGATCAGGGATGCTTGAAACGTGCTCTCCCGTCGGAAACTCGAATTCGAATTTTCGACCCCGTCACAATACTTTCCTTATACATTCTACTGTGTCTATAAGGAAAGTAATAAAACCGAAAATAGAATTGAAAATGCAAATTCGGTGTTATTTTGTGCAATTAAATTCAATTTAACAGATTGTTAAAGAAATAAGGAGCAGAAGAATTTAAGTTTGTAGGGAAAGTTCTGATAATGATTGTGACACAAGTGGATCGAATTGCTATGCAATATGACTGTATAAAAAGTCGAATGGGCGCAAACATCCAGATACTTTGAACCTGCACTACTCTTCTAAAAGAGCATTTTACTATAATAAGCGTGGCAATAAATTTGCATAATCTCTGAGGAGCAGAAGCAAAACTCTTGCTCTCCATACTCCCTAAATACAGTCTGTTATGAGTTAGTATGCCTTTCAGGAAAGCGAATTTTCGAGGAGATAAAAACGCGATCAAGGCTTTTGCACCTTTTGAGAATTCGCATCAATAAAAGGATTGGAATTTTCGTATAATGTACTGTTATGGCATGGAGTTTGTCATCGGAAAGCCGCTGACACCGCATACAAGTATTTAGGGGTAAAGAAATGGTGTTTTTATTTATGTCTTGGAAGCAGTTTCAACACGATCGGAGAGATTTCGGAAAATATATAGTGTTGCTCTGCGAGCTTAGAGAAACAAAATTTAATTGTTATTTTGTCGAACTTAACATGCAATATTGCAAATAAAATGAAATATTGCAAATAAAATTTCAATATTGCAAATGAAATGCAATATTGCAAATGAAATGCAATATTTAAAATGAAATACTATATTCCAAATGAAATACTATATTGCAAATAAAATGCAATATTGCAAATAAAATGCAATATTGCAAATGAAATACTATGTTGCAAATAAAATGTAATATTGCAAATAAAATGAGATTTCGGAAAATATATAGTGTTGTTCTGCGAGCTTAGAAAAACAACAATTAATTGTTATTTTGTCGTACTTAATATGCAATATTGCAAATAAAATGAAATATTACAAATAAAATGAAATATTGCAAATAAAATGAAATATTGCAAATAAAATGAAATATTGCAAATAAAATGAAATATTGTAGATAAAATAGATAAAATTCAATTTTCCAAATACAATGCAATATTGCAAATAAAATGAAATATTGCAAATAAAATGAAATATTGTAGATAAAATAGATAAAATTCAATTTTCCAAATACAATGCAATATTGCAAATAAAATACAATATTGCAAATAAAACGCAATATTGCAAATAACATTTCAATATTGCAAATGAAATGCAATATTGCAAATGAAATGCAATATTTCAAATGAAATACTTTATTCCAAATGAAATACTATATTGCAATTGAAATGCAATATTGCAAATAAAATGCAATATTGCAAATGAAATACTATGTTGCAAATAAAATGTAATATTGCAAATAAAATGCAATATTGCAAATAAAATGCAATGTTGCAAATAAAATGCAATATTGCAAATAAAATACAATATTGCATGGTAAACATTTTTGTTGACTTCTGTGGGACTCATTTTAAATTGAGGAATAAAGTTAAAGCTTTTATAAATATTAAATTCGTTAACATTGACATGGTCGTTAAATCATACATAGTGGATTTATTATTTAATCGTACATTGCTAGTTGTGCCGCTATATAAAACCCTCCAATTATTTACCTTTCGTGTGAGTCTTGTAAAGGAATAATTAATTAATAAAATGCTAAATTGATCACACCATTTAAACTTTAACAATAAAACATTTATTAACAACATCAAATCTAAATTATTTAATTACACCAATTATTCATATTATTAATTATATGCTTAACAACAATTATTCTCATTAATTATTGCGGCGGAGGGGACATATGCGACCAGAATTATTAAAATTACTATCATGTGTCTATGACCTGTGATTGTTAATGAGCACATACTTTCCAATTCATCTTGGGCTTTGATCATATCAAATGCTTGCATCAGTTATATTCACCGCCGTAACTCTTTGGTGTGCGGCTCCTTCTCGTACATCTGATTGCATTCACACATTATATAGATCTAGCCAGTATTTTTGGAACATTTGCACAATTCTTTAAGTCATGTTGTACAAGCTATATGTGCACAAGTTGCACAAATCTGGTCACGTCCTTCTTAAGTCAAAACTCTTCATAATTCTTTTCTGGTCTGCTCTTAAGTCAAAATTCCATAGTTGTCTACTTGTATGCTCTTAAGTCAAAATCCCATAATTGACTGCTTGATTCTCGGGTCACAGGCTGTGGTTCCCTCGTTGGGGGGGGGGGGGGGTAACTCCTCCTTTTCTTCCATTTGGCGCTTATTGGTTACTCCTTTACCCAATGGCACCATTCCATATCTCGTAAGGCCCAGCTCAGTCGCTCTGTCATGGTCCCCTAAATTTATGGTCTTCTGACCTTCAGGTTCACGTAGTGATAAAATTCGGTTCCAGCCAGACTACACGCTTTGTCCGCCGTTTTGGACACCATAAATTTATACATAAAAGTGTCTCATCAAATGTGAGATCTATTTCTGGTCTCACAACTTCAACTGTTCTTAAAACTTATTTTACTTGTAATGTAGGCCAAGGAAATTTCATAAATGGGCAAATTAGTGCAGTTCGTTGTATAAATACGCAATCCAGGGTGACGAGATTTTATTTCCGATCCTGTAGAAGTGAGTCTTTGAGAGGAAAAGTCTGTGTGTCTGTGTGCATGTATGTATGTATGTATGTGTATGTATGATTTATGCAACTGTATGTATGTATGCATGTGTATGTATGTATGCATATGTATGTATGTATGCATGTGTATGTATGAATGTATGCATGTATGCATGTATGTATGTATGCATGCATGTATGTGTGTGTGTTTATGTATGTGTATGTACGGGGTGCGATATCTCACGAATGAGTGAAGCATTTCGACATTAATTTGGTACAATTATTACAATCAGTGAGTAGCGGAATATTATTAATTTTGAACGCGATCGATTGTTAGACAGACCTCTCCAAATTTCGAATAACTTTTTGAAAATATCCTTAAAATATCAGAGCTGTTTAAATAATGTTAAATAAGTAATCATTTTATGTGTAATTTTTATTAGAAAATGAATGAATAATAGCATGAACCATTCTCGAGATATTGCACTATTTCAAATAAAGTTGTAATACAAATTACATAAAATTAACATAGTAAGTGCTTTCAATCACTCTCATTGTCCATATGAAACATCCTACTGAATTTCATCATTGCACCCTCATAAATATATTATAGCCTCCGTAGCATTTTACCGTAATAAGCTTGGCAGTAAATTTGCACAATCTCTGAAGAACAGATACAAAGATTTACAGTCTCTCTGTTCCCGAAATGCAGTGTTATGAGTTGGTATGTCGTTCAGGAAAAAGCATTTCAGTAAAGATAAAAACACGATCAAAATACTTGCACCATATGCGAATTCGTATTAATGATAGGATTGAAATTCCGTATATGATGTACTGTTATGACATAGAGTTTGTCATAGGAAAGCCTCTGACACCTCACATATGAATTTCGGGGTAAAAGATGGTGTTTTTATTCAATGTACCAAAAGCAGCTTCAAAATGCTAGGAGAGATTTCTGAGAATAACGAGAAATAAAAAAGCAATTAGCGATTGCGTGTCAAGTCCGAAATACAATATTGCATTATAAAATATTGTGTAGATTTTAAGTGACTTTAAAACTTTTGCTTTCCTTACTTTCCTTGTAAGATTTGTTATCATTCTCTTGAATTACTATATCACTTTCTACATTATCACTAAGCTTTTTTTATCATTCACTTGAACTACTTTATAATTTTCTACATTATCACTAAGATTCCTTTATCATTCACTTGAACTACTTTACCATTTTCTACATTATCACTAATATTTTTTATCATTCACTTGAACTACTGGACCATTTTCTACATTATCACTAAGATGTTTTTATCATTCACTTGAACTACTTTACCATTTTCTTCATTATCACTAAGATTTTTTATCATTCACTTGAACTACTATTTTCTACATTATCCCTAAGATTTTTTTACCATTCGCTTGAACTACTTTATCTTTTCTACTTTACCACTAATTTGTCATTATCTACTTTATCACTTATTCACTCATTTTATTTTCCCTGCAATACATGGTAATGTATAGGAAAAGTATTGGAATCATGCCGAAAATCGCAACTCGAGTTTTCGACGAATCTACACGTTTTGAAACCTCTAGAATACGAAAAAACTATTTTTAGCGTGACGTACGTCTATGTGTGTATCTGTCTATACAATGTGTGTATCTACTCTAACTCAAAAACTAATAGATCGAATTTCACAAAATTTGGTGGCTAAGTCACTTGGGTGTGACCCTAGTGCTGATTAGTTTCTGGTACAATTCGAAAAAACAGAATCCGCGTTTTTCTGCGAAATGACCCGAGATTTTTGCGAAAAATCTCATGTGTCCACTAAAGCTAAAATACAAATTGACCAAATTTCACAAAACTTGGGAGAAAAGTTACTTGTGGGATACTCTGGTGCTGATTATATCTTGATATGATTCGGAAGTGAACAACCTGCCTTTTTTTACGAAATGGCCAGCAAAAATTGCTAAAATCTAAAAAACAGACAAGGTATGCTAAAATGTATCAATTAAATGCTTGTTTTATACGCAAGTTTTGACGATGAAAAGAATTAGACCAACTCCATTACTCTAGGGCTAACCGTTCTCGAAATACTTGAAATTCCTTGCATTTTTGCTACGCTGCTTTTGGAAAAATATCCAATATAAACCAAATAAAAACAAAAATTGAATTAAACATGCAAATTTAATGTTAGTTTGTGCAATTAAACTCAATTTTATGAATAATTAAAGAAATGAACAGGAGTCTGCAGGAAAAGTCATGTGCTGCTCACATCAGATTATTTAGCTGTCGGATCGTGCACCATTTTGTCGTCATATGATGTTGTCCCAGTTCACCAGAGGAAGTGGGACACACTGTGTCATTAATGGACACTGCATCATCTATGCTCGCAGATGGGACTCGAACCCGCAACCCTGCAACTCAGAGAGCATGAGGGAATTCTTGACTTTGAACTGTCACTTACTGGGCTGACTTCATGTAAAGTAATTCATGAGAAATTTCATTTTCTCATACTTCTTCTTTTTTAATATAGTGTACAAAAAGTATTGTTTTCACGAAAATTTTCGAATTCGAGATTTTGATGCTAATATATATATTTTTATAGAGCGATATATGCCTGTCTGTTTGTATGTCTGCGGTCGATTTCTTGCGGAGACGATAGCTGCTACGAATATTAATGGATTTTCACGAAACTTTGTGTTCGGCTTTGATACTAAAAAATATAATGTGGGCAGCACATGACGTTCCTTATATAATGCAATGAATTTACTACTTTTACAGTTAAAAAAATGGTATTTTTATAGTAGATATTTATATTCTTTCCAAGATATTGAATTTTCTTCAATTAGTCGTCATTTTCATTGATGTAGAGTCATTTTTATCCATCTGACGAGATTTTCGTTAATTTGGCAACATGTAAAAAGTCGTTAAGTTGGCGACATTACGCCAAATTCGTCGCCAAAATCTCGTCAAGTGTTACGGAGAAATAAGTTATTATTACAGCAGTTAAATGACTATTGGCGTTCAAATACAGAAATATTACTCAAAGTACCTTTTCTCGTGAATGGAACGAGTTAGATCCACGAGAATGATATCACCAAATTTATCGTACGATATTATATATGCAAAGTGAACATGTTTCTTAAGAGTTAATATTTTTTTTATTCTACTTGATTTTTTGATAAATTTATTTGAAAAATGTGCAGTATCTCGAGAATGGTTCATGCTAGCGTCCTACAGTTTGTGTCAATCGTTTTATAAGGAAAAATTACTTAAAAAATGTCTAGTTGCGTAACTTTATTAAAGGTTTTAATTTTTTGATGATTTTTTCAAAATTTCACTCGAAAATATAGGGGGCTCTGAACATTCGATTATGTTTCAATACAATAGGCTTCCAGTATTCACGGATTGTGATTTTTGTACCAAATTTCATTCGAATCGCTCCATTCGTTCGTGAGATAGCGTCTCCAAAGTCTCACTGACACACACACACACACACACACATACTTTTACACACACACACATATTTCACATACACACATACACACAGACATCACCTCAAAAATGTTCAATTCGTGATCAGGGATGCTTGAAACGTGCTCTCCCGTCGAAAACTCGAATTCGAATTTTCGCCCCCGTCACAATACTTTCCTTATACATTATGTCTATAAGGAAAGTAAAAATCTAGAACTAGATAGAATTTTTTCAAATTCGAGAGAAAACTTCGAAATTTTATATTGTCATAACATGGCAGCATAGGACAAAATTTGACATAATCACTCATAAAATTTTTGAGTGACATAATCACTCAAAAATTTATTTCTCAGTGATCACGAGACTTAATAGTCTCAATCCTTGTTGTGAAAAGCAGCTTCGATACATTTTTTTTTGTTCATGGAGTCATTGGCCTTCCTCAGTAACCCCGTCCCCTGGGGTACAATGCCAAGTATGATATTAATCGAAACAATTTTTCAAAACCTTTAACCTTTTGCTTACGGGTGGGACAGCGTCCATCCGAAACGAAAAACCTCCCAAAAAGACAGGTATTTGAAATACTCTATCCCAAACAGTTCGATCCCCCTTTGCAGACATTGGAGTCCATAGATGATGTGTAGTATTTTGAGCTGTATTTTATGTACTGCTATTTTATAGTTTAATATTTTGGAAGTGACATTTTTGTATGGTAAGTGCCACCGAGAAATAGTAATAAACGACAAAAGTCGACACAAAGAACGCAATTAGGCGATGTAGAAACGCGAAATTCAAAAATGAAGAGTAACTTCCAGTTAATAAATTCATTGCTACATTTTTAAGGTCTAAAAGACGAAAATATCGAGTTTGAAAACTTATCAAAATTTACAAAATGGTCGGAAGAAAATAAAGCGATCATTATTTTAAAGTCTAGACTTAAAGAAAGTGCTCCTCAATTCCTTATGCAGAAGACTGAACTTCAAAATGCTAATAATATTGAGGAAATCAGAAATTTATTGATAATCAACTTCAAGAATAACCTTACTGTGCTGGAAAAGCAGACAAACTTAAATAATATAAAAATGAAACCAGGATCTGACAGTATCAGAATTTACCCTGCAAACTGAAAATACGGCAAATGATTTCTTGGGAAGTAATGCAGCGAACAACAAAATGAAGGAAATTGGTAATAACATAAAATTCGAAAAATTAATCTAGTCATTAAAACCAGATCTGGCTTTTGAAACTAAAAAAAAAATATAGGACTTTGAAAAGGCGATGGAGCACGCAGAGCATTTGGAATGTATTTGGGGGGGATAACAGGGCGAAAGTTAATGCGATTCATAGAAACGAAAATGTAGGCAAGGATGTAAAAAAAATAGAAATGAAGAAACAAATACAGATTTAAAAAATGAAATTCAGCCGATAAAATTGAAAAGCGGGGAGCCCAAAAACTGCATTGAATAAATGTTTAGGGTGTGGAAAGCTTGGCCATGTTTGGAAAGAATGCTGATTTAACCCCTGTAGAACGATTACAAATAATTTACCGCAAGAAAAAACGAATAAAGGCGAATATGAAGTTAATACTAGTATTCAAGATAATAAAAACCTTAAATTTTGCATAGGATGCAAAAAAATCGACCATTATTTTGCGACATGTTGATACAGCCAAAACGCCTTGAAAAATTTTGGTGAAAATCAAATTAAGTACGGAAGTAAAAAAAATGGATTTAGAGATAATCAAAATAAAGGGTTTAGAGAAATAAGTCCTAATATAAATGATTAATTATTCAGAGAACGTAATGTAAATAGCGGACCAAAAAAGTTTAATTAGCAATACAGGGAACGCAGCGCAAGTAACAATCGCGGGAATTTAAAATGCTAAACTAACTAAGGGACTTTCGCCTGATGAAAATATGAAAAATAGACCTAAAGTCACATTATAATAGCGAGGCGTTTCAAACATGAAATGAAGAATCTAACAATGACGAGAACGATACTAGATAAAACTTTTGAAATAATATGCAAAAGGATAAATGGGAGGTTCGCACGCTACGCCCAGATCCCAATGTCAATTTGCTCTACAATTATGTAATAGAAATCAAAATGACAATAAAAAAATAAATGAAATGGAAAACATGCAATAAAGTACCTCGTTACCAGTCGTTGAGACGAACTTTAGAGAAATAGTTGTATTGGAAATGCTGGAAACTAGCAATTCTCTCCTGACCGATGAACAGAGGCTAAAAAATTAATCAAACGTAAATATTAATTATGTTGTCCGGAAAGTAACATTACAAACATTTATCAAGAAAAAAATTAAATTTTCCGATTATGTGAAAACTACACTTTAAAATTGGAAGTAAAGCAGTAAGTAATATTTTTTATAACTTATCAGCACTTTGGAAGTGAATATGAGATTTTGTTGAGTTATGACTTTTTGGCAAAATGAGAATTTTAGATACATGAAATAAAATTTTAAAATTTAGTAATATAACTATCTATACCTTCACTTGAAAGTGAAAAATTTGAACAAATTGAGAATGATTCAAATAAGGTGATTATGCATACAAGTCTAATACAAAACAAAATGAAAATACTAATGTAAATAATGAAATTGAGATAAAAATAATGCATAGGGAATAATGTAGATAATATCATAACAAATAGTGAAACTGTAAAAAATAAAGAGTTCATAAAGAATAAAATTATGCTCTTAATGCGGAATTAAATTACAGTATTGATTTTAAGCAGTGTTATTCATTTGAGTATTGAGAATGTTATAGAAAAAGACGAAGTCTGACTCCAAATGTCAGAAAAAGATTCGGAAAGGGTGATAGTCATGCTGAGCTACAGACAAAAAATACAGAGGTATGTTCCAATTTTCATGTTAGATCAATTTTTTAACACCTTACAACATAGTTGAAAAGTGTTTATGACTTTGTTCATTCTGTCTGTCTGTCTGTCTGTTAGACCGATAACTGCCGTAAAAATGACTTTATCAAAATGAAATTTTAGTATGCTGTTCAGATGGTCTATGGGAATATAAATGAATAATATCACCCAATTAGTTTTGGATTGAACCCGGATTGAAAAAATGAAATATATTGAACCCTATGGGACCTAATTTTTCAAACATTTTTTAAGCGGATTTGAAATTCACAAATTGCTTCAAAAGTTTTAGGAAATATTTAAATTATCCCATAAAATATATAAAAAATTTTTTAGCAATATATATTCAGGAGTTTTTAAATAAAAATTAAAATAATAATTACACCTTTTATTTGAAGGGATCACGTACCCATTATATGAAGAGATTAAGTGACCCACTTCAAAATAAAATATGGTCTCCATCTTGTGTCAAAATCGTGATTTTTAAAGTTAGTTTTATTTCGTGTTGTATCCATTCTTCATATTTAGTGTTGTATCCGTCCTAAAACCACTTTTTGCTTAAATTATGTGCATCTACATACTGAAACAACGTAATTTCAATATATTTGAGTTTAAATGATCATCCAACTTTGAATATTTCTACAACGAAGCCTAATTTTCACTTACGAAGAATGTGAATACCAAGAGATGTAAAATGAGTTGTATGAGAATTGCTGCATTTCTTTAACGCAAAATTATTTAGCTCAGGGTGTCTGCAATATAGCTGATATGAATGAAATATTCATTGTTTTTACACAGAGAAGCAGACAGGGGCGCGGTAGCCCATTGGTTAGCGCGCTGGAGTTGCACTCGGTAGGCCCGGGTTCGATTCCAGCCACTGCCAAAACTGCCGCAGTGTTCATGCGGAGTACGATCACGTTAAACATGTGGGTCCCAAAGTCCTTCCGAGAGGTTGGTGGTAGGGGAAGGAGGGTACGGTCCCTGTGGATGCCTCCCCCACTGGGTTCCGGTCTAAATTGGGTGGCACTTCCCGACCGTCCAAACAGTTACCTTACACCTTTCTGGTAGGTCGGACGGTCTGGGTTTCAACATCAACATCAACAACAACAGAGAAGCAGACAATTTTTTCGATGGAGTTTTAAGCATAGAGTTTAATTACTTGTACCTCCATGGTCTTAAGTTTTTAAATAAAATAAATCATTATAGTATTGTGATGAATGACATGAATGGGAAATTATTTATGAATGAAATGCTGCTTTTATAGAAAGAGCCAGGCGTGTTATTTTTTCTATGACGTCATTTGAATGAATTTCAGTTGTTTTCGATGACGTTTTCAAATATAATAAATTATTGTAGTATTATGATAATTTTAAAAATATTACCGAGGAATGTATCGCATTTCAGAGATGGTTAAACCAGACAATTTATATTTCAATGCCGTCATTTGAATGAAGTTCATTTTTTTCGATGAAGTTTTAAGTTTTCAAATATAATAAATTAATGTAGTATTGTGATAATTTAAAAAATATTACCGAGGATTGTATCGCATTTTAGATATGTTTAACTAAATTTGCATTGAAGTTGGGAAGTGTTTCATGATCAATGCTTTCTGCATGATTGATCTTTCTTGATATCTTTGGAATAAGATTCAAAAGACCTGGTGTCACGCTGTACTTTTCTTCCCCTTAAACGTATGTTAATAAATGCATGTAATTTTAATCATAATAATATAGAAGTGTTAATAAAATGATAATTTATTTTAAAGGTCAACATGTATAATGTTTGTCAAAAATGTATAATGTTTTGATTTAATGATTATGTTAAGGAACTCGTGCAATGGTGGGTTTCACGACCATGATAGCAATGCATAAACGTTACGATTCACGACTACTTTAATTAAGGTTAATAATTTAATTCACAAAATTCATTTAAAAAGTAAACCCAATTCAATGTTTATTTCACCAAAAATGTACAGAAAGTAAAATCGCGAATCACAATGGTTTTTCTGTAATTTTACAGTGAAAAATCTTCAACTTTTTCTCGCTGCTTTTAAAACAGTCTGAAAATCACGAGCTGTCCCTCCAGTAGACAAAACCTGCATGCACATCAATACCGCAGATAACATTAGCCAATTTTATTATATCACTATATTACTAAAATGCTGTCTTTAAAATATCCTTTTATGCGTAACTTTCTGTGATTATTCTAATTGTCTGGATATTAAACCTTAACGAGATAGCCCGCCCTGTGCCCACTGTAGGAATGTACTCATGTGAAATTGGGAAATAACTTGAGGAATAACTTTCACGTATTTAAGTTACATTGTGTTCGATTTTTTGTGTAAACGATAGCTGCCACATATATTAATGGATATTAACGAGGCTTTATATCAGGCTTTGTTATCATGAAATCTAGAACTAGATAGAATTTTATGAAATTTGAGAGAAAACTTACTGGAAGAAATATAAAAAGAAAAAAATATAGGTAGAAATATAAAATGTCGAACTTTGTTCGAAATTTTATATTCACTTAACACTGCAACACAGAACACAATTTGACGTAATTATGCATAAAAGTTGTAATTTGGGACACCATGATCGCGACACATAACAGTTCCAATCACTGTAGTAAAATTCAGCCGATATACAAATTTTGTGTTCATAACGTCATGAGCCCCCTCGGGAGGGGGGGGGGGGTGAGTTATCCCCCGGAGAGGGGCAAACTTTGTGTTCCATTGTCAAACTTATAACAATCGAAATAATTTTTCAAGCCCTTTAAAATGAAGGGAAACATGCTATGAATGTGATCATTTGGATCATCGATAAGAAATTTTTAAATATTTCCTTGCAAAATTTCCAAAAAAAAAAAAAAATCATAAGCTACTCACTAGCTAAATGTGCCATGAGAAAGTCCAGTTGAGTTACTTTTCAGTTAATTTTGTTGATGATTCTGTTGTACCCTTTGCCTATATCTCCTTATTAGTTTATCTTAGCGACCTGAATGGACATGATAACCCCTAGGCCGCATTGTAACAAATTGCTTGTCTTCTGTGTTTATGTCGAGTCTTTTTTACTTTCCTTGTATACAATAATGTATAACGAAAGTGTTGTGACGGGGTCGAAAATGCGAATTCGAGTTTTCGATGGGAGAGCACGTTTCAAGCATCGCTGATCACGAATCAAACATTTTTAAAGTGATGTCTGTGTGTGTGTGTGCGTGTGTGTGTGGAGACGATAACTGACGAACGAATGGACCGATTCGAACGAAATTTGGTACAAAAATTACAATCCATAAACACTGAAAGTCTATTGTTTTCATAAACAATCGAATGCTCAGAACCCCCTTAAATTTTCGAGTGAAATTTTGAAAAAATCGTCAAAAAATCATAACCTCTAATAAAGTTACTTAAATAGACATTTCTTATGTAAATTTTCATTAGAAAATGATTGACATAAATTTTTGAACGTTAACATGAACCGTTCTCGAGATATTGCACATTTTTCAAAAACATTATCAAAAAATCATATAAAATTAAAAAAAATACTCGTATCTCCTATTGAGAATCATGTTCACTTTTCATATGTAATACCATGCGATAAATTGGGTGACATTATTCTCGTGGATCTAGCTCGTTCCATTCATGAAAAAAGATACTTTGAGTAATAGTTTTGTATTTGAACGCCAATAGTCATTTATCTGCTCTAAAAATAACATATTTTTCCGTCTATAACGCTTGGCGAAATTTTGGCGACAAATTTAGTGGAATGTCGTCAACTTGGCGACTTTTTTAAATGTTTCTAAATTAACGAATAACTCGCCAAATGAAATAAAATGGGGCTAAATCAATGAAAATGACGACTCATTGTCGAAAATTGAATATCTTGGAAAGAATATAAGTATCTACTATAAGAATAACATTTTTTTAAATGTAAAAGTAGTAAATTCATTGTATTATATAAGGAAAGTCATGTGCTGCCCACATCAGATTTTTTTCTTTTGTTGTGCTAATCTATTACATAGTCTTCTTTGTTGTATTAATAAATTTGATTTGTTTTGATTTGTTTCGCTGGGAAACATGAAAAGTGATTGCATTATGTAGGGAAAGTCATGTGCTGGCCACATGATATATCTTTCTTTTTTTTTAATTTAAGACCGTTGAGAAATTTCACATTCATGGTTTTCGACTTACTCAAAAAAAGCAAAACCTCTTATCGGTATCCCACTTTATACTACAGTTCCTCATGATGGTAAGCACAAAAATAAATCTGCTTAATCTCAGAGGAGCAGATTCAAAATTCCACAGTCTCCATGCTCCTAAGAATCGGTGTTATGAGTAAGTATACCGTTCAGGAAAAGGCATCTCCAAGAGGATAAAAACGCGATCTCCCTTTACCTTTCGAGAATTTGAATAAAATACACTTCGCATCAGAGGATCGCAATTTCCTTATGATGTACGGTTATGGCATGGAGTTTGTCACGCTCAGAAAGCCGCTGACACCACACGAGAGGTTTTCGGTTTTAAGTAATGGTGTTTTTATTTCTGTTTAATAAATAATTGGGATAACAAAGGGAGGAGAATTTCAGGATTAGGAGTTGGGATTTTTATGAGTTGGGACAAGAACAGTCGATGTTTTTCTGTATTTTTGGGCTCGCATGTATTGTCCTGTTAATTGTGTTAATTAATTTTAATTTTAAAATTTTAATTTTGTTACGAAAAATCCTACGTATCCGTCAGAGCAAGCTTGTTCATTCTTAACGCTTTACAACAAAGTTGAAAAGTGTTTATGACTTTGCTCATTCTGTCTGTCTGTCTGTCCGTTAGCACGATAACTGCCGTAAAAATGACTTTATCAAAATGAAATTTTAGTATATTGTTCAGACCGTCTGTGAGACCTATGGGAATACAAATAAATAATATCACCCAATTAGTTTTGGATTGAACCCGGAATTAAAAAATGAAATACATTGAACGTTTGGGGTCCTAATTTCTCAAGCATTTTTTAAGCGGATTTAAAATTCACAAATTGCTTCAAAAATTTTAGAAAATATTCAAATTATCCCATAAAATATATAAAAAAAATTTAGCAAAATATATTCGGTAGTTTTTTAAATAAATATTAAAATAATAATTACACCTTTTATATGAAGCGATCACGTGACCATTATATGAAGCGATCACGTGACCATTATATGAAGAGATCACATGACCCTCTTCAAAGTATAATGCGGCATCCATCTTGTATCAAAATCATGACTTTTAAAGTTCTTTTTAATTCATATTGAGTGTTTTATCCGTCCTAAAACCACTTTATTTTTACTTAAATTCTGTGCATCTACATACTGAAACAACGCAATTACAATATAGCTGAGTTTAAATGATCATTCAACTTTGATTATTTCTACAACGAAGCCTACTTTTTACTTATGGAAAATGTAAATACCAAAAGATGTAGAATGAGTTGTATAAGAATTGTTGCATTTCTTTAAGGCAAAATTATTTAGTTCATAGAATCTGCAATATAGTATACATAAGTAATGCAATATATGAATGAAATATTCATTGATTTCACACAGAGAAGGACGATTTTGTCGATAATGTTTTAAGCACAGAGTTTAATTACTTGTACCTCGATGGTCTTAAGTTTTTAAATAAAATAAATTATTATAGAGAGAGTATTGTGATGAATGAAATGAATGGAAAAAGTCATGAATGAAATAATGCTTTTATAGAGAGAGCCAGGCGTGTCAAATTCCATGACGTCATTTTAATAAATTTCTTTTGTTTTCGGTGAAGTCTTCAAATATAATAAATTATTGTAGTATTATGATAATTTTAAAAATATTACGGAGGAATGTATCGCATTTCAGAGATGTTTAAACCAGACAATTTATATAGCCGTCATTTGAATGAAGTTCATTTTTTTTTCGATGAAGTTTTAAGTTTCAAATATAATAAATTAATACATTAGTGCGATAATTTTAAAAATACTACCGAGGGATGTTTCGCATTTTAGAGATGTTTAAATAAAATTGCAGTGAAGTCGGAAAGTATTTCATAATCAATGCTTTATGCATGATTGATCCTTCTTGTTAAATATTTCTTTTACTTGAAATATACTCGAAACTATAAATAGTAAGCGCTTAAATATGCATATGTATCTAACCTCTGTTTTCAGAATAAATCAGACAGAATACAATTACTAAGACAAGATCGCGTGCAATATAGAGTCTTGATCATCAATATAAATGATACGAAGCACCAGTACCAACAAAGACAAAATCACATGCAATATAAAGCCATTTTCTTCAGAATAAATGCGACAAAGGCACAATGCGCGATCAATAAAGGCATTTTATCCTCAGGATGTAAAAGATAAAGCCGCAGTATAAACAGAGAAATTATTGCGTGGAATAAAAAGTTTTCTTAGACAGGGAATATGAGACAGATCACCAGAACCAACAAAGGCAAAATAGCGTGAAATAGCTATTTTCTTCAGAATAAATAACACAGAGCACAAGTACCAACAAAGACGAGATCACGTGCAATATAGAGCCTTCGTTATCAGGATAAATGAGACAGAACACCAGTACCAGCAATAGCAAGATCGGATGCAAAAAAGAGCCTACATAATTAGAATAAATGAAACAGGGCACCAATACCAGTAAGGCATTTATCTTCAGAATAAATGAGAGAGTGCACAAGTATAAATAAAATCGAGATCACGTGCACCAAAGTACCTTGGTCATCACAATAAATAAGATAAAGCACCAGTACTAGCAGAGGAAAAATTGCGTGAAAATAGACATTTTTTTTTTTAGAATGAGTCAGATCACAAGTACACACAAAGACAAGATTGCGTGCAATATAGAGCCTTGGTCATCAGAATAAATGATATGAAGCACCAGTACTAACAAAGGCAAAATCACGTTCCATATAGAGTACTTTTGATCAGTACAAATGTGACAGAGCACCTGTACCGACAACTTCAAAATCGTGTGCATTAAAGACCTGTCATCTCCAGGATAAATGAGACAAAGCAACAATAAAAACAAAGACAATATTGTGTGGAATAAAGAGTCATATTTGAAAAAACATATAAGACAGGAGCAACAGAACCAACAAAGGCAATAGCCTTTTTCTTCAGAATAAATGAGACAGAGCACAAGTACTAACAAAGACAAGATCACGTGCAATATAGAACCTTCTTCATCAGAATACATTAGAGAGCACCAGTACAAACACATAGAGTACTAACACAAATAAAGATAATATCGCGAAAACCATAGAGCCTTCGTCATCAGAATAAATAATGCAAAGCACTAGTACCAACAAAGATAAAATCGCATGCAATAAAGATCCTTCATCAAAATAAATGTGACAAAGCAACAATAAAAACCAAAGCAAGATCGCTTGGAACAAAGAGATTTTCAGACAGGATATTTGAGAGAGAACAATAGAATTAACAAAGGCAAGATAGTATGCAATAGCCTTATTCGTCAGAATAGAATAGACAGAGCAAAAGTGCAAACAAAGACAAAATAGTGTGCAATATAGAGCCTTGATAATCAGATTAAATGAGTCAATGCGCCAGTACCAACAGAGGAAAAATCGCATGTAATATAGCGGATTGTTTTTCAGAATAAATGAGACAAAGAACAAGTATTGACTAAGACAAGATTGCGTGCAATAAAGAGCCTTCATAATCTGAATAAATAAAACAGAGCACCAATTCCAATAAAGGCAAGATCACGTGTAATGGATTTTTCTTCAGAATAAATGAGACAGAGCACAAGTAAAAACAAAACAGAGCACACGTAAAAACAGTAAAGGCAAAATCACGTGCAATATAGAGCTTTTTTCCATCAGAATTTTTAGAAAGAGCACCAATACCGACCCCAACAAGATATTGTGCAATAACAAGCTTTTATCTTCAGGATATATGAGACAAAGTAGCAATACAAACAAAAATAAGATTGCGTGGAATAAAGAGCCTTCTTTGACACGATATATGAGACAGAACACCAAGGCAAGGTCACGTGCAAATAAAAGCATTCTTCATCAGAATAAATGCGACTACGCAACAGTATCAATAAAGGAAATATCGTATACAATAAATATCCTTCTATCTTAGATTAAATGAGACAAATAAACAAACAGAAAAAGTTCGTGTGCAATAAAAGCGTTCATCTTCAGAATAAATTAGAAAAAACAACAATATAAGCATTTTTATTATTATACAATTATATCTATATATATGCTAATTGCCAAGTGTCCGTCTGTCTGTCTGTCTGCCTGTCTGTCAAGATTTTTAGGCACTTCCCATGTAAATAAAGACTTGCAATTTGTTACACGGGTTGACCGTTCAATAAAACCCCCAGGAAATATTGAATTTTTCAAAAATGTTCTGTAGAAGGGGTGCTCCACACCAAAACGTTCGAAATGTGAAATAATAGGAAAGTGTACTTTGCGATGAGATAGAGACTTCAAATTAAGTGCATGGGTAAACAGTTTGAAAGGAAGAAAGTGTGCAATTTTTGGTTTTCAATATTTGTTACTCTAGGGGGTGCCACATGCCGAAATGTCCGATTTGGCAAACAAATGAGAAACGTCTGCTTTAAATTTTGATAAAGGCTTGAAATTGGGTATATGCGCTAATCATTTGATGAAAACACCCAAGATAAAATATTTTTTCAAAAATGTTCGTTTAAGGGGGTGATCCAGAGAAAAACGTTCGAAAGGTGAAATGACGGAAAAACATGCTTCAAGATACGATAGAGACATCAAAGTTGGTGTACGGATAGATAGTTCGACAGGAAGAGCATGTGCAATTTCTTTTTTCCAATATTTTGTACTTTAGGGGGTGCCACAAACCCAAATGTTCTATTTTCCGAATAAATAAGAAACGCCTCCTTTTAAAATGTAATAAATTCTTGAAATTTGGTATGTGGAGCAATCATCTGATAAAAAACAAAATAATAGAGTTTTTCAAAAATATTCATTTAAGGGGGCGGCAACTCCACACGAAAACGTTCGAAAAGTGAAATTATAGAAAAAATATGCTTTGCGATGGAATAGAAACTTCAAATTTGGTGTATAAGTAAATAGTTCAAAAGAACGAAAATTTGGAATAGAAAATTTCCAATATTTGTGATTTTTTAGGGGCACACCAAAACGTTCGAAACATGAAATGATAAAAAAACATGCTTTGCGATGCGAGAGGGACTTCCAATTTGGTGTATGGGATATCGTTCGAAAGGAAGAAAGTGTGCAGTTTCAGATTTCTAATATTTGCTACATTAGGGGGTATCACACACCAAAATGTTCGATTTGTATAATAAATGAGAAACGCCTACTTCAAAACTTGATAGAGGCTTGAAATTTGGTATATAAGCTAATCATTTGATGAAAAAACCGAAGACGAATAGAGTTTTTCATAAATGTTCATTTAAAAGGGTCTTCCACATAAAAACGTTCGAAAGATAAAATGATAAAAATGCATGCTTCAGTATGAGATAGAGACTTCACATTTGGTGTGTGCTGGTAGATAATTCGAGAGGAAGAAAGAGTGCAATTTCAGTTTCCCAATATTTTCTTCTTTAGGGGATTCTGCACATCAAAATTTTCGGTCTTACAAATAAATGTGAATCGCAAATTACTCAAAAATTTACGTTATTCGGGGGTTGCTTATTGTGGGGCCATTAATTTACAACAGGTATTCGGGTAGTTATTATGCAATTATACAAGCAATTATCTTTGTTTGTATTGATGTTTTGTCTTGCTGTTGCCTGTTTCTTCAAAGTTAATGAGACAAATTATATGTACAAACAAAGATAAGATCGCGAGAAATATGCAGCGTCCTCCTTCTGAATATATGAAGTAGAGTACCAATACAAATAAAAGTAAGATTTCGTGAAATATACAGCGTTCATCTTCTGAATATATGAAGCAGAGCACCAATACCAATAAAGGCCAGATAGCGTGAAATATACAGCGACCTTCTTCTGAATAAATAAAGCAGTGCAATAATACCAATAAAGGCAAGATCGCGACTAACTTGATCTTGCTTTTAGTAGTATTGGTGCTCCCTCATTTATTCTGACGCAGAAGGTTCTGAATTACCTTTGAAACCAGTCAATGCCTTTTTTCAGCCGTTATGTATCTTATTTTCTAATGAAGATTTTATTTTGTGATTCCTCCTGACATCCCTCCAAACAATATTGTGTATCAGTCTATAGATATTAAATAAGGTAGAATTTTGCGAATGCATTAATTTGTGCTATTAATTTTTCATCATATTAAAATGTGTTAATCTTTAGTTGTACACTTCAGATTTTTACTTTCCTTATATACATAACGCATAAAGAAAGTATTGTGACTGGGTCGAAAATTTGAATTCGAATTTTCGACGGGATACCACGTTTCAAGCATGCCTGATCACGAATCAAACATTTTTGAGGTGATGTCTGTGTGGGTGTATGTGTGTGTGTGTGCGTGTGTCAGTGAGTCTGTGGAGACGATATCTCACGAACGAATTGAGCGATTCGAATGAAATTTGGTACAAAAATCACAATCCGTGAATACTGGAAGCCTGTAGTTTTTAAACATTATCGGATGTTCAGAACTCGCCTAAATTTTCGAGTGAAATTTTGAAACAATCATCAGAAAGTCAAAAGCTTTAATAAAGTTGCACAAATAGGCATTTATTCTGTAATTTTTCCTTAGAAAGAGATGGACATAAACTTTAGAACGCTAGCATGAACCGTTCTCGAGATATTGCACATTTTTAAAATAAATTTATCAAAAAATCCCATAAATTAAAAAAAATATATTAACTGTTGAGAAACCTTTTCACTTTTCATATGTAATATCATGCGATAAAGTGCCTGGCCATTTGAAAAAAAAATATCATGCGATAAATTGGGTGACATCATTCTAACTCGTTCCATTCATGAGACAAGGTACTTTGAGTAATACTTTTGTATTTGAACACCAATAGTCATTTATCTGCTATAGAATAATTTATTTCTCTTTATAACGCTTGGCGAGATTTTGGCGACGAATTTGGTGGAATGTCGCCGACTTGGCAACTATTTTAAATGCTGCCAAATTAACGAAAATCTTGCCTAATGGATAAAAATGACGCTAAATCAATGAAACTGACGACTAATTGACGAAAATTCAATATCTAGCAAAGAATATAAGTATCTACTATAAGAAATACCTATTTTTTACTGTAAAAGTAGCAAATTCATTGCATTATATAAGGAAAGTCAGGTGTTGCCCACATCCGATTTTTAACACTTTACAACAAAGTTGAAAAGTGTTTATGACTTTGTTCCTTCTGTCTGTCTGTCTGTCTGTCTGTCTGTCTGTCTGTCCGTTAGCACGATAACTGCCGTAAAAATGACTTAATCAAAATGAAATTTTAGTATGTTGTTCAGACGGTCTGTAGGACCTATGGGAATATAAATGAATAATATCACACAATTAGTTTTGGATTGAACCCGGGTTGAAAAACTGAAATACATTGAGCCCTATGGGACCTAATTTTTCTAACATTTTTTAAGCGGATTTAAAATTCACAAATTGCTTCGAAAATTTTAGATAATAGTCAAATTGTTCCATAAAATATATAAAAAAAAATTCAGCTAAATATATTCAGTAGTTTTTTAAATAAAAATTAAAATATTAATTACACATCTTATATGAAACGATCACGTGACCATGATATGAAACGATCACATGACCCACTTCAAAATGATATATGGCATCCATCTTGTTTCAAATTCGTGATTTTTTAAAGTTCTTTTTAATTCATATTGAGTGTTGTATCCATCCTAAAACTACTTTATTTCTGCTTAAATTCTGTGCATCTACATACTAAAACAACACAATGACAATATATTTGAGTTTAAATTCTCATTCAAATTTGATTATTTCTACAACTAAGCCTATTTTTCACCTATGTAAAATGTAAACAGCAAAATATGTAGAATGAGTTGTATTAGAATTACTGTATTTCTTTAACACAAAATAATTCAGTCCATGGAGTCTGCATGGCTGATATGAATAAAATATTAATTGATTTTATAAACAGAAGGACGATTTTTTTCGATGAAGTTTTAAGCATAAAGTTTATGAATTGTAGCTCCATGGTCTTAATTTTTAAATAAAATAAATTATTATAGTATTGTGATGAATGAAATGGAGAAAGTTATGAATGAAATTCTGCTTTTATAGAGAGATCCAGGCGTGTTATTTTTTCTATGACGTTATTTGAATTAATTTCAGTTGTTTTCGATGAAGTTTTCAAATATAATAAATTATCGTAGTATTATGATAGATTTAAAAATATTACCGTGGAATGTATTGCATTTTAGAGATATTTAAACCACGCAATTTATATTTCAATGCCGTCATTTGAATGAAGTTCATTTTTTTCGATGAAGGTTTAAGTTTTCAAATATAATAAATCAATGTAGTATTTTGATAAGTTTTAAAATATTACCGAGGAATGTATAGCACTTTCGACTTTTTTAAATAAAATTGCATTGAAGTTGGAAAGTGTTTCATAATCAATGCTTTAAGCATGATTGATCTTTCTTGTTTAACATGAAATTATATATTGAATGAATAATCATTTGTAAAAGATGATTTATTTACAATGTCTCTCTCAAAATAAATAGCGACCTATTGTTTAGTGACTAATAGTCTTTCAAAGTTTGTATTAGAAGATATTTTGTCACATGTCTCTGTGCATAAGGTTTAAAAGAAATAAGAATATCTTTAAAATCTCCTTCCTCCTCGATATTTTCCGCCTACTTTAAGCTGCATTTTACTGTAGTAAGTGCAGGAATAAACCAACATAATCTCAGAGGTGCAGATGCAAAGCTATACACATCCATATTTCTGAAATACGGTCTGTTATGAGTTAGTATGCCGTTAAATAAAAGCATTTGTTGAAAGGATAAAAACGAGATCTTGCATAAAACCTTCCTCGCATCAAAGGATTAAACATTGTGTATGATTTATTGTTATGGTGTGGAGTTTGTCATGTTCGGAAAGCCGCTGACACCACACATGAACCTTTTCAGGCTGGAGTAATTTTTTTTTTCATTTTTGCTTAGAAAACACTTATGATATATGAAAGGAGGTACTTCAGCAAATATATCGTAATCTATAATGGCGCAGAAAATTTCATGCATTGTTTTTCGAGTTTAAAACGCTTGTTTCTGCATTCTTTATTTTCTCACTATTTATTAACGTTTTGCTTACGGATGGGACAGCGTCCATCCCAAACGAAGAACCTCCCTAAAAGACAGGTATTTGACATACCCTATCCAAAACAGTTTGATCCCCCTTTGCAGGCGACGCCAATGTCAGCAAGTGTGATGTCCACGCAGGGGGCTTCGTCTCATTGGTTGACGCTTATCAACTCCCTTAACTTCTTGAACAATGTCACCAAGCTCAGTTCCCAAATCGCTATGCTCGCCATGGCATTGGGACGCCAATGCGTGCAAGGGGGGTCGAACTGTTTGGGATAGGGTATGTCAAATGCCTGTCGTTTTGGGAGGTTCTTCGTTTGGGATTTCAGCTGTCCCACTCGTAAGCAAAAGGTTAAATCTTTAAAATGTTACATTCTGATGAAACACGCATATGAGGGAGTTCAGAATCAGCTCGCGCGCTAAACACCCACCTTTCTGGATTTTTTTTGTTCTCTTTTGAATCCCTCGGGAAAATATAGGTCTTATTACGCCTGCGCATGAATTATATATTTAGATGATTATTCGGTGCGTAGCTGCCTAAGTGAAGCATTTATTAGCAGAATCCGCTTGGGGACCAAACTTCCCTACGTCAACGCATTGGCCCAATGGTGATTGAAAGGCTCTAATTGTGGGAGTATCACGCCCGCTGCGCAGTTGTACCAAGCTTGCGAAAGTGTACTGGCTGGTCCATTCGTCCACTAAGCGGGTGCTCATTCACAAATACCACGCAGTGACCAAAGCTTGAGCCCACACACTGGTCCAAACAGGCTAATGTAGGGTAAACGCATATTTTCAAAAACTCTAATTTAACTCGCCATGACGATATGTGGTTATCTGTCTATTTTAACGTTATTGGTGGAAATTGAAGCATACTTTCTTACATCCTAGCGAGCTGAAATTTGTTATACAGCTTAGTCTAGTAGAGCATTTTAATCTACTAAAATTTGGCCGATCTCCGAACAATAGAACTCACATTTTTTGTTCGCAAAATGGGCCGAAAAAATGTCATTGTTGCAAGGTAGTTATAAATGGTTTGTTCAGCTACAATATAAAGGAAGCCTTTCTCCCCGTGTGCTTGTAAAGGTTGGTAATTAATTTGGCGAACTCGGCGACACATTTAGCGAAATATTGCCAACTCAAATTGTCAAAAATATCAACAAAATTGTAAAAATGATGCTAAATTCATGAAAATGACACCAAATTGATATTTAAATTGTTAAAATATTTTAATATATGAACTATATATTGCCTACTGCTGGTGCTATCAATAATGATAATTATCAATTTAGAGTTGCGCGAAATAAAATATAATTGGATGCTTCACTATTGTTATTCAAACAAGCATCATATGCCCAATTCAACTTAAAAACATCGTATTGTGGATCTTAAACATCATTATTCACTGTGAAAGAAGTAAATTCATTGCAATGTAAGGGAAAATCAAGTTCTTTCCACATCAGAATTTTTATTCAGAATTCCCTTTCTTAACTATTTCCAACATAGTTGAAAAGTGTTTATGGTTTTGTTCATTCATTCTGTCTGTCTGTCTGTCCGTTCACACGATAACTGCCGTAAAAATAACTTTATCAAAATGAAATTTTAGTATATTACTCAAACTGTCTGTAAGACATATGGGAATGTGTAAATGAATAATATCACCCAATTAGTTTTGAATTTAACCCGGGTTGAAAAAGTGGAATACATTGAACCCTATGGGATCTAACTTTTCAAACGTTTTTTAGGAGAAGATAAAATTCATAAATTGCTTTGAAAATTTTAGAAAATATTCAAATTATCCCATAAAATATACATAAAAATGTTCGGTAGTTTTTAAAATAAAAATTAAAATAATATTTACGCCTATATTAAATGAAGAGTTCACGTAACCCACTTCAAAATAAAATATGGCATCCATTTTTTTATCCCAGTGTCAAAATCGTGATTTTTAAAGTTCTTTTAAATTATATTTATTATTGCATCTGTCCTAAAACCGCTTTATTTTTGCATATTTTCTGTGTATCTACATTCTGAGCCAACGTAATTACAATGTTTTTGAGTTTAAGTGATCATCAAACTTTGATTATTACTACAACGAAGCCTAATTCTAACGTATGCAGAATGTAAACACATCAAGCTGTAAGTTGAATTGTATAAGAATTGCTGCATTTCTTTAACGCAAAATTATTTAGCTCATGGAGTCTGCAATTTAGCTGATATGAATGAAACATTCATTGATTTTACACAGAGAAGCAGACGATCTTTTCGATGAAGTTTTAAGCATAGAGTTAAATTACTTGTACCTCCATGGTTTTAGGCTTTTAAATTAGTTATGGATTAATTAAGTTCTGGAATACAAGTGATATAAATAAAAGATATTCATTTATTTTACATAGAGAAGCAGACGATTTTATAGCATTGCCTTTTTCGATGAAGTTATAAGCATGGAGTTAGAAAGTGCTTTTACCTCCATGGTTTTATGATTTTATGTGAAATAAATTATTGTAGTACTATGGTAATTTTAAAAATATCACCGCTGAATGTATTGCATTTTAGAGATGTTTAAATAAAACTGCATTTCAGTTGGAAAGGGTTTCATAATCAATGCTTTATGCATGATTGATCTTTCTTGTTCAGATATTTCTTGTGATTTTCCCCCATTGAAGTTACTCATCGCGAGTTATGAGTAAAAGCTTTTACCCCAAAAACGAAGTTTTTATATTTACTTAAATGTTCATTTGCTTAAAAACGTGATTGTTAAAAAGCGGGAGGTATGAGATTACGCAATTTAAGAAATTGAATAAATGAATTTAATTAATTCCTGCCTTAAATATCGAGCAACGAAGGGGTACATTTCTTTACCTTAAATCTTAGAGTAGGACAGACGATCTGAATCGGAAGAAAAGAAGGTGTACTGTATGTACAGTTTCTCTTTCAGGACATTTTGGCCGGAGGAGCGAATTTAACTTTATTAGGGGGGGGGGGTGGCAAATTTTCTATATATATCTAAATCCTGTAATATAAATAGAAACTATGTATACATAAAATGTCTCCGGTACAGGGCGAATTATTGTCTCCGGGGGGGAGCTTGCCCCCCCCTCCGAGACGTATGCCTGAAAGAAACACTATATGTAAAACTGTAAAATTTCTATAAATAAATAAAAGCATAAAACTGTCCTCATACATGAATCACTCACTTATAGACCTATACATTTTTTCCTCTTCAGCTCCGGAGGCGAACAGACATCTGCATCTTATGATAAGGGGATTGAGGGGGGAGGGAATAAGATGGGATGGAGGAGAGGAGGCGGCAAGTCGGTGGAGATTGTGGCTGGTCCGTGTCGCCAGCACTCTTGCTTGGATGATCCACCCCGGTTTCTCAGAGCTGTATCTGCCCCATATTGCTTTAGGAAGGGCTGTTCAAGAGCAACTGACGTCCAGCGAACTAGAAAATATGCTTCACTTCATCTTTATACAGTGTCAACTTTGGGGGACTGGTAAAATATTCCAAGGAAGGAAATCTTGGGATTATTATATTTGCAGTATTTTCTCACTACACAGAAAGTTCAAGCAAAAGAGCAATTATTTGGAAATAATCATCCTGGAAATTTTCCTCCGAAAAAACTTAATATGTTTGGCGATTTCTTATTTTTTTTCTCATCAGCTCGGAGTAGCGATACCTGCACGAATATATATTATAAAATAATGCAAAACTCCAGTTTCATGAATAAATCCACATGATTTTCAATCTCTTTTAGTTTAATTACACTCTTGTGATTGGACAGAACTATTTAATAGGTCTGGGAAACCCATTGGCTACTAATACCCTCACCCGAATTTGTGTACTAATTCAGCGAAATATTGCCAACTTGGCGATATTTCGTCCCAGATTGATAAAAATATCGTTAAAATTGCAAAAATGACTCAAGTTAACAAAAAATGAAGCCAAATTGATGAATACATTTTTTAATTATTTTACCAGATGGACTATAGTATTGCTTACTGCTGAAGCTATTCTATACTTGCAATACCTGAAAGCAAAAATCGGAGCTTTACAGAAATTGTAAACACTTTGGGAGCTTAGACTTTGAAACTTATTCGATCGATAATTTTGATAGTGTAGCATTTTAACATGCATCTTCCAAAGGGTGGAAAAGCTGTAATACTTAAAATGCCCCCATTGTTGCAGCTCATTCTGTTTACGTATTTCTTGATGAAATATTAATACATTAGCACGAGCTATTTTATTTCGTTAAAAAAAATAAAGAGGTGAAAATTTTAAGTTGTTTAATTAATGATGAGATTTGAACCAAGTAGATGGAAATATACTTTTTTATGTTTCGCAAGAGGCAGCTTTATAGATTAATTTAAATCTTCAAATTTTCGACGGGAGAGCACGTTTCTAACATCCCTGATTACGAATCAAACATTTTTGAAATGATGTCTGTGTGTGTGTGTGTGTGTGTGTGTGTGTCAGTGAGTCTGTGGAGACGATAACTGACGAACGAATGGACCGCTTCGAACAAAATTTGATACAAAAATCACAATCTATAAACACTGGAAGCCTGTCGTTTTTATACGTAATCCAATGTTCAGAGACGATAACTGACGAACGAATGGACCGCTTCGAACAAAATTTGGTACACAAATCACAATCTATAAACACTGGAAGCCTGTCGTTTTTATACGTAATCCAATGTTCAGAGACGATAACTGACGAACGAATGGACCGCTTCGAACAAAATTTGGTACAAAAATCACAATCTATAAACACTGGAAGTCTGTCGTTTTTATACGTAATCCAATGTTCAGAACTCCCTAAATTTTAGAGTGAAAATTTGAAAAAATCGTCAAAAAATTAAAACCACTAATAAAGTTACGCAATTAGACATTTCTTATGCAATTTTTCATTAGAAAACGATTGACATAAATTTTAGAACGCTAACATAAACCGTTCTTGAGGTATTGCACTTTTGTCAAAAAAATTATCAAAAAGTTATTTAAAATAAAAAAAGAATATTTCTTATTGAGAAACATGTTCACTTTTCATATGTAATACCATGCGGTAAATTGGGTGACATCATTCTCGTGGATCTAGCTCGTTTCATTCATAAAAAAAGATACTTTGAGTAATAATTTTGTATTTGAACGCCAATAGTCATTTATCTGCTGTAAGAATAACTTATTTCTCCGTCCATAACGCTTGGCGAGATTTTGACGACAAATTTGGCGGAATAATGCCAACTTGGCGACATTTTTAATTGTTGCCAAATTAACAAAAATCTCGCCAAATTGATAAAAATGACGCTAAATCAATGAAAATGACGACTCATTGAAGAAAATCCAATATCTTGGAAAGAATGTAAGTATCTACTATAGGAATAACATTTTATTAACTGCAAAAGTAGTAAATTCATTGCATTATATAAGAAAAGACATGTGTTGCCCACATCAGATTTTTTTATAAAACGTTAGTTATGTAAAATTACTTCCGTTCCATCGGACTGGAGCCACCGATAACATTTTTTTTACTACTGAATACAATTCCCGTCACTGAGTGTCATGTACATGTATATGTAGTTAACCAAAATAAATTTTATTCAAAAAGTTGAAATTAAATTTTTTAATAGTGTAATTTTCTCTGTTTTTGAAGGGCCTATTTACTAGTATATTATAAACAACGCCACGCCGTATCTGAGTATCCGCACATTCACTCTTAGTTCCACCTATTCTTAGTTTCTTTCCAATTCAGAGCCGAGTGGAGCAGACATGTGCATCCTCTGATAAGGGGATTGAGGGGAAGACGAAGAGCTGGGGAAACGGGGCAAGGTAGCGGCAACTTGGTGGAGAGTGCGGCTTGTCCGTGTCGCCACCACCTTCGCTTCGATGATCTGCCCCCGTTCGTCTGCCTGTTATCTACCCCATCATGCATTGGAGAAGGATGCGGAAGAGCACTGACGTCCAGCGGACTACAAAAGATGATTCACTTCCTCTTAACACTGTGTCAACCGGGGGACGGGGCTCATATTACGGCAAGATAGATTGAGGGAGGTTCTAAAATGTTCTACATCAGACATTTTCCCGTGTTTTGGGGTAGCTTCCAGTTTTACTTTCTTCTAAAATGCATAGTAATTTATGGGCTCAGTTAATTTATGTGCATGGCGTTCGATGAAAAAAGTAAAATTGCCGTCGAAAATGCTAGCGGTGTGTCCTGTCTGATGGAGCCGAAATGGTTTTACTTAAGAGGACTGTGGAAGTTGAAATGAGCAAAAATCGACTAAAAACAGTTTTAATATATAACATTATTTTACACATTTAACATTTGCTTACGGGTGGGACAGCGTCCATCCCAAACGAAGAACCTCCCAAAAAGACAGGTATTTGATATACCCTATTCTAAACATTGCACCTGCTGCAGCAGGTGCAATGTTTCTGTCAGCGATTTCCATGAACGCCAATGTCTGTAAAGGGGGATAGGGTATGTCAAATACCTGTCTTTTTGGGGGGTTCTTTGTTTGGGATGGACGCTGTCTCACCCGTAAGCAATAGGTAGAATGCATTTTTTTCGAAACGGAATTTTCAATGGTTTTACATTTTTAAAATGCTCCATGCGTCTTAATTTTTATCTGAAATGCATGAAATTTGGCAAGAAGACACCTCTCATACCTTTTAATGAAACTGGGTATGCATTTTATAATTGGACTTTATTAAGGTAATTAAAGGTGAATAAGAAACTAATTAAATGATGAAAATTAAGTTTTAATGCTGAAAAATATTTTTAAAAAATTAACTTTCTAAAGGATTTAAAAATGAATACCCAAATTTGTTCATAATGTGTTTTTGAGTGATGATGATGTAAAATTAATCAAAAATGTGAACAAATGGCACGCAAGGAGCATTTTCAAATTTTCGTTAAAAAAATTAAATTAAAAAAAAAATACAAAATTATAACAAAATTGAAAAAAAAAAATGAATAGTATTGTATATAGTAATGTTAAGAGGAATATTTATACAAATTTTCACGTTTCTAAGTCAATAAATAAATTTAAAAAAATTCAACGTCCACCGTCTCCTTAAGTAAAGTTTTATAAAAATAAAACTTCAATAGTACATTCAATAGACAGTGAAAATTTCACAGAGAAACCACTTCATGGTAAAATTCTGCCTGACAAGGACAAAAACTAAAAGCTCCTTTCTAAATGTTATGAAATATCAAAGGTTTCCGCCAAGTTTCCGCAGAACCAGTGCTATACTTTCAGGTATATAATTTTCTGCTGTGGGATCCTTACCCTCCATGTTCTATTTTTAGTCATAGTCAATTTTTACTTTCCTTATGTATAGTATAATGTATAGTAAAAGTAGTGTGAAGAGGTTGAGAATTCGAATTCAAGTGTTTGACAGAAGACAACGTTTCAAACATCGCTGAACTCGAATCAAACATTTTGAGGGGATGTATCTGTGTGTATACGTGTGTGTATGTACCAAATTATTGTACGAAATTCCATTTGAATAGCTCCATTCGTTCGGGAGATATCGTCTCCTCAGACACACTGACTGACACACATGCATACACACATAGACCCTGATCTCACCTCAAAAACATTTCGATTCACTTTCAGATATGCTTGAAATGCGCTCTTCCGTCGAAAACTTGAATTCGAATTTTCGATCCCGTCATAATACTTCCCCTACATTACACTATTTATATAGGAAAAGTAATAATAATACAAATTAAACCTCTTACCATATTTTCTCCATTGAACTTAGAATGCTTATCATGTTCTTAAGATTTTTAACTTGCTTTTCCCAGAACTTTATTAAATTTCGTGCAGTATGTTGGTAGTGAATAGAGTTCAGAAATATTCCAGTTTTAGGGAACAAATGTCGAAAATATATTAGGTTATTCATATTATCCAGATATCATTTGAACTAGATCTACAAAAATGTAAAAAAATGTATGGCATAATATTACATATGAAAAGTGAAAGTATTTCCAAATAATTAATACTTTTAAAATTTAGGTGATTTTTTGATAAATGTATTTGAAAAAAAAAACGCAATATCTGGAGAGTAGTTCATGCATGGTTTTTAAAATTTACGTCAATCGTTTTCAAAGGCAAAATTACATAAGGAATTATTATTTGCACAGCATTGTTAAATATCATGATATTTTGATAATTTTTTTTAAATTTCGTTCAAAAATTGGGGACTCTTTTCAACATTCAATTACGTTTAAAATCAACAGGCTTGCAGTATTCGCCGATTATGATTTTTGAACTAAATTTCGTTCCAGAAGCTCCATTTGTTCGTGAAATATCGTCTCCGCAGACTCACGGACGGTCGGACACATACATACACACACACACACATACACACACACTCACATACGCAGTCACACACAGATTCACAGAGAAAAATCGCTTGAATAACGTTCGATTCGAGTTCAGATATGCTTGGAACGTGCTCTTCCGTCGAAAACTCGATTTCGAATTTTCGACTCCGTCATAATACTTCCCCTATACATTATACTATACACATAGGGAAGGTAATAATAACATAGATAAAACCTCTTAGCATATTTTCTCCATTGAACTTGGAATGCATGCAATGTTCTTCAGTCTTTATAACTTACTTTTGGCGGAACTTTAGTACTTCGCGCAGTATGTTAGCAGTGAATGGAGTTTGGAAATTTTCCGGTTTTAGGGGACGAATGTCGAAAGTATATTTGGTTATTCATATCACCCCGCATCCATTCAATGAATGGTATTCAGAATTCCAGCAGTATTCGAGCCGCGAAAATCCCCCGCATAATTTCAGAGGAGATTCTTGAACAAGTTGAGTGGGGGTCGCGGATATCGTCTGCTCTTAAGAATCCCGCGCTAAATTAACTCCCTCATATGGAAGGAACATCCAGGAATTCTCCTGATCCCGGTCTTTTCAGGAGTGAAAGCAGAATTTCATAATGGCAAGAACCAGGAGCCAGCACACGCACTATAGTGAGCCGGAAATCATTTGAATGGCAGAGATTTGAAGAATTTTAAATCCGGGACATGTGCAGTATTCCCGTACTTCGGACTTTATTGCGCGAAATTATTAAAATACTTATATGATGCTCGAAGTGAGGAATTATAAATTTAGAATTTAAATATTTTCAGAATTACAACTTTTAAACTCACTATTAATTTTTTATTTCTTGAATTTCATTTTATTAACACTTTGCAGCATAGTTGAAAAGTGTTTATGACCTTGTTCATTCTATATGTCTGTCTGTCCGTTCGCACGATAACTGCCGTAAAAATGACATTATATGAATAAAATTTTAGTATGTTGTTGAGACGGTCTCTGGGACATACGGGAATGTAAATAAATAATATCACCCAATTAGTTTTGGATTGAACCCGGGTTGAAAACATGAAATACATTGAACAATATGAGACATAATTTTACAAACCTTTTTTAAGCAAAGTTAAAATTCACAAATTGCTTTGAAAATTTTAGCAAATATTCAAATTATACCACAAAACATATTAAACATTTCAACAAAATATGTTTGGTGTTTATTTTAAATAAAAATTAAAATAATAATTACACACATATAATATGAAGAGATCACGTGACCCACTTCAAAATAAAATATGGCATCCATCTGTTTTCCCAGTGTCAAAATCGCAATTTTAAGTTCTTTTAAATTTATATTTAGTGTTGCATCCGTCCTAAAACCGCTTAATGTTTGCATATTTTCTGTGCATCTATATTTTGCGACAACGCAAATACAATATTTTTGAGTATAAATGATCATCAAACTTAGATTATTTCTGCAGAGAAGCCTAATGCTAAAGGATGCAGAATGTAAACAAGTGATTGTAAGATGAATTGTGTAAGAATTGCTAAATTTTATTCACGGAACTCTGGAATAAAATTATTTAACTCTGGAGTCTGAAATAAATGTGTATGAATGAAATATTCATTGCTTTTACATAGAGACCCAGACGATTAATATTTCAATGACGTCATTTGAATAAAGCTCATTTTTATATGAAGTTTCCAAATAAAAAGAATTATTGTAGCACTGTGATAATTTTTAAAATATCACCTCTGAATGCATCGCATTTTAGAGATGCCTAAATAAAATTGCATTTCAGTTGAAAAGTGTTTCATAATCAATGCTTTATGCATAATTGATATTCCCTGTTTCTTTCTCATAGTGTAAAATGGCAAGAAAATAATATCTTCACGAAATTTTTTGACTTCGAAAACTTGATGTCAATGCATTTTTAGATCCACCTGAACACGTTTTGACTATTTTAGAGAGATATCCGTCCGTCTTTCTGTGTCTGATCGATGTTTTGTGTACATGACAGAAGCTAGAAATATTAAAATATTAATAGAACTTTATATACTTTGTTAACGTATTGTAGAATATAGTGTAAATAAAATTTTATTTTCACGAAAATGTTCGATTGCAAGATTTTGATATCAATGTGCGTTTTAAGACCTCCTGAACACGTTTTGATTATTTCTAGCGTGATACCCGTTTGACTGCCTGTAGTCTGTCTGCTTTTCTATTTTTTGTATACACGATATCTGCCGCAAATATTAGTAAATATTCACAACACTTTATGGCTTTATTAAAAAATATCTTAAATGAGATAGAATTTTTGGAATTCAATCGAAAACTTTGAAAAGTTTTCGAAATTTTAAATTTCCTTAACCTGGCAGCATAAGACAAAATTTGGCATAATTGTGCGTAAAAGAAATTATTTATGACGCATTGATCACGAAACATAACAGCATGAAACATTGTAGTGAAAACAGCGGCGGTTAAATTTTTGTGTTCGTGACGTCATTAAGCCCCTTCGGGTGGGAGAGTTATTCCCCCGTTAAGGTCAACGTGGGGTACATTACACGTGGTATAAATCAAAAGATATTTTCAAGCTTTTTAAAGTGAAGGTTAAAATTCTGTAATTGTGATCATTAAGACCAAGAATACAGATTTTTCAAAACTTTTCTTGCAATATTTGCAAAAGAAGATTATAATAAATAAGATAAAATAAAAATAAATCGCAAGCTACTTATAAATGGATTATGATATGAAAGGGTCAAGTTGAGCCACATTCCAGTTAATTTCTTCTGTGAGATTAAAATTTATTTTCTACTTTTCCATTCGCCTTGAGGACATTTTAAAACTTCTTATACGTGATTTTTCAAGTTTTTCTTGCAAAATAAAAAACAATCACAACCTACTTAAAAACAGATTCTGGTATGAGAAAGTCGAATTGAGCCACACCCTAGTTAATATTTTCCGTGTGAGCAAAATTCATCTTCTACGTCTTCATGCGCCATAAGGACATTTTAAAACTAGTTTTTGTGTCATTTTTCAAAATTGTTTTTGAAAAATAAAAATAAAAATCACAAGCTACATAAAAACAGATTCTGTTAATATTTTCCGTGACTATTTTCTATTAATACTTTCCGTGACTATTTTCTATTAATATTTTCCGTATTTTAACAGACTCCAATATATATGTTTTCGTGTGAGTAAAATTTATTTTTTACTTCTACTTATTTATGCGCCATTAGAACATTTTAAAACTAGTTTTTGTGACATTTTTCAAAATTGTTTTTGCAAAATAAAAATAAAAATCACAAGCTACATAAAAACAGATTCTGTTAATATCTTCCGTGACTATTTTCTATTAATACTTTCCGTGACTATTTTCTATTAATATTTTCCGTATTTTAACAGACTCCAATTTATATGTTTTCGTGTGAGTAAAATTTATTTTTTACTTCTACTTATTTATGCGCCATTAGAACATTTTAAAACTAGTTTTTGTGACATTTTTCAAAATTGTTTTTGCAAAATAAAAATAAAAATCACAAGCTACATAAAAACAGATTCTGTTAATATCTTCCGTGACTATTTTCTATTAATATTTTCCGTGACTATTTTCTATTAATATTTTCCGTATTTTAACAGACTCCAATTTATATGTTTTCGTGTGAGTAAAATTTATTTTTTACTTCTACTTATGTATGCGCCATGAGAACATTTTAAAACTAGTTTTTGTGCCATTTTTCAAAATTGTTTTTGCAAAATAAAAATAAAAATTACAAGCTACATAAAAACAGATTCTGTTAATATTTTCCATGACTATTATCTATTAATATTTTCCGTGACTATTTTCTATTAATATTTTCCTTGACTATTTTCTATTAATATTTTCAGTATTTTAACAGACTCCAATTAATATTTTTTCGTGTGAGTAAAATTTATTTTCTACTTCTACTTATTTATGCTCCATGAGAACATTTCAAAACTAGTTTTTGTGTCATTTTTCAAAATTGTTTTTGCAAAATAAAAATCACAAGCAACATAAAAACAGATTCTGTTAATATATTCCGTGACTATTTTCTATTAATATTTTCCGTGACTATTTTCTATTAATATTTTCCGTATTTTAACAGACTCCAATTAATATTTTTTCGTGTGAGTAAAATTTATTTTCTATTTCTACTTATTTATGCGCCATGAGAATTATTTATGCGCCACATACTCGCTGACACACAAATGCGTAAAATATGTAGATTACATATAGAAACAAATTAAATTTAAATGAGCTTATAAAACAATTCAATTTATAACACAAATGCACTAATTTAGTAATTTATGTATAAACTGTACATATCGAATAGATTATTTCATGAAACACTCGTTGCAAAAAATGAAATACAAAAGTTTAATATAAATTTATATTGTGAAATGTATTAACCTGAAATTGGTTATTATATGTGAGAATATTTAGTAGAAAATTCCCTTTTATTACTTAAACATCATTAAAGTTAAATACTTCAGCTAAGGAATTTCATAGAACGTGTCTTGGGGCAGTGTTCAAAAAATAGTGAAGCTAACTTCATTTGATAGCCAAATACATAAAATGCCCAAATAGTCAATGTTTTCGAAATAAAACTAGAAATGAGAAAAATCTTTCGAGAGCGTGCCATTTCTCTAACTACATTTGCGGTGTTGGAGCAAAAACAACTTTAATTAAAGGCTTTCAAATCAAATCAATCAATAAGATATACATTGATTTAGATGCAATCAAATGTTGCAACTAGATGTAATAAAACGTAACAAAATTGAAAATTAAGCTTATAGATTGATAATATAAATATCGTTATGTTTTTGGTGAGAGAAGCAATGCTATATCTTTTCTTCATTTCATTGCATGCCACTATCTTATACAGTAGTTTTACTTAAATTGAGAAATTACTTACTCATGTTGAATTGTGATACATAAACTTTTCATCTAATTTCGTTAATCGCTTTATGAAGAATATAAATTGTATAGACGCCTTAGAAAATATACTAATGCAAAAGCGGTGTCTAAGACGGTCACTAGAAAAAGAATAGGAAGAATAGCGAAAAGAATGAAAAAAGGAATAGTGCCCCCAAAGCAATCCCATAATTGGTTGGAATGAAAAATGGACTGTCAGACCAAATCTTTGATATGGAGATTTACACCTTGGAAAATCAAATGTGCCCAACTCCTTGCATTACCCACACATGAGCAAATGCCGATAATTTGGGACAACAACATGAAAAAGAACTTCTTATTGTTGAACCTTGCTGAAAATCCATAAACATATTGTTGTAAGCGAGTTCGATAGTTGTGATTATATTTAATTGTATATTATTTTATATTTCTTTAATTTTAGATTAAATAAGTACAATATCTCGAAAACGGCACATGTTCACGTTGTAGAGATGATGTTATTTGCTTTTAAATTACACATAATGTATAAAATAGCTATTAGAATTACACATTTAGCGTAATTATTTTATAATATTTTCCACTTTTCTAAAGCGAATTATTGACAAAACAGCAACATATACTGTGTTCATTCAGATCTAAAATAAATAGGCTTTTGCCATTTATCGATTGAAATAATCGTACCATATTTCACTTTATTTCTTTAATTTGTTTTATTGTTATCACGTCACAAAATCACAGTCAAAATAAGACACCCAGTCAAACGTACTGGCAGACAGTAAGTCATAACTGAAAAAGGTTTAATTTAGGTATTATCAAAACGCGTAAATAATTCAGCGGTGGGATTTTTGACAACATAAAAATACGTTCTCTTTATATAAACGTTTTATTGTAGGAAAATAAAAAAAAATTTTTTAGTCCATGAGTTTTTTAAAAGCAAGCGAATGTCACTGGATTACTATAGTGCGAATTGGAGACTTCTTGAGGCTTGATCTTGTTGAAAATCAGTTGCAGTTACAACTTTAAATACAACTTAAAACTAATGTGTCTTTTTTGATCACAACTTGAAATCAAAGCACGCTTTGTTGTTATAACTTAAAATACAAATAAAATTAATATGTTTAATGTAGTTACACAACTCAAAATCAACGTACTTTTCTTACGTTACAACTTAAAATGCCACTTACTCGCAATGGATTTAATGCCATTACAACTTCAAATACAAACTTAAAATCAATGCATTTATTTTCGTTACAACTTAAAACACATATAGCAAATTATAAGGAAATTGCTTCATTCTTGCAAGAGTTCTCACGCTTTCCATAAGAAGTAATATTTATAATATCTGAAGAGAGGATCGTGATTACTTTTAAACAATGATTGTCACTTATTTCTAGTTCAAAATGTGATACCAAAGCATTTTAATTAGACAGCATTTTCGTTAGATTAATATTCAATGACAAGCGGAATAAGGGTCCAGACAAATAGGCGACATATTTGACAGTAAAATTTTGAAATGTTTATGACCCATAAGTACACTAATTTGCGAGGAAACCAACAAGCAACGGAGACAAAGATTCTGGAAGGCCCACACAAAGAGTCCAACATTAAGCGACGACATCAATAAAGACGGACAAGCGATGCTCAATCACAGAGACCAAGAGGAGGGCTTACCTTTAGTCAGGTCTGAAAATGATGAACAACAAAAAGAGTATCGATCAATTTCAGTCAGAAAGTCGTTGGAGAAGTGTAGTGTGACTCTTTTTAGAGTGGTCAAGGAGGCACTCTCGTTTACTTGCTCGAGAAAGATATCTTTTACTAAGAAAGATATTTCTTAGAATTTGAGGAAATAAAGTTAACTTGTGAAAGTAGGCGTCACTAGCAGCCAAAAGTATCGACATTATCCAAACAACATTTGCACAAGGAATATACCAGCTAAATATGTTTGACCAAATGGGTTGAGGTAAGAGAAGTATTAAATAAATTAGCAATTAATTAGTAAATTAGTAGACTGGCCTCACATCAAACTCATCATTGGATAACACATGCAAAAACAGCCTATTTTTGTGAAAATGTTTATCTTGTAAGTGTTATTATTTAAAGCCTTTGGGTTGTTGACGATAAATAAGCAGTGGGCGTTATTGATCACAATACAAATTTCAATAACTTACTTTTCAATAAAATAAATTATCGCAACAAAATAATATTTTAATTAGCACCAAATAATAATAAAAATCGTCTCAATTTAACAGGTGCATTTTAATGTTTCATGTATCGTAAGCATATTGCATGGTTGGGGTCACGCATTTTATTTTAGCACTTTAAAAAAAATCTGAGCTGGGCAGCCATGACTTTCCTTATATAATGCAATGAATTTACTTATTTCACAGTGAAAAAAATGACGTATAAGATCTATGAAGTAATGTTTTCAATGTTGAATTGTACATTGGGCGCTTTTCCGAATCACAAAATGTAAAACTATTGACTACCCAATTGACTTAAATTTCACACAACTCTTAATTGTCAATTATCAATATTGATAGCATCCGCAATAACCAATATAACTTATATATGAAAATGTTTTAATAATATATTCATCAATCTAGCGCCATTATTGGTAACTTAGCGTCATTTCCCCAATTTTAACGATATTGTTGTTAATCTGGGACGAAATATTGCAAATTTTGCGATATTTCGCGAAATGAGTCATCAAGTTCGCTAAATTGATCGCCAAGTATTACAGACAAACGAAGAGAAGAGTATTTCTTATATGTAAATGACTACGAGAGATTTTAGGCGTCAAAATACAAAACTATAACACAAAGCATCATCTCTCTTGAATGGAACGAACTAGATCTACGACAATGATGTTAACAAATTTATCGCATAGTATTACATACAAAAAGTGAACCTATTTCACAATAGTTTATATTTTATTAATTTTATGTGACTTTTTTGATAAATTTATTTGAAAGAGTGCAACATCTAAAGAACATCTTGTGCTAACGTTCTAAAATTTGTGTCAATTGCTTTCTAATGAAAAATTACATAAGAAATAACGCGTTAAGTAACTTTAAAGAAGGTAATGATTTTTTTGATGATTTTTCTCAAACATTTGTGGGCTTCAAACATTCGATTGCATTTAAAATCAATAGTCGTCTAGTATTCACTGGTTGTGAATTTTTACCCAATTTTGTTCCAAACGTTCCATTCGTTCGTGAGATATCGTTCCCACAGACTCACATACGCACAAATCACCCCCCCCCCAAAAAAAAACGATTGATTCGAGATGAAATGTCTGTGTGTCTGTGTGTGCAATATATGTATCCACTCTAACTCAAAAACTAATGGAACGAATTTCATAAAATTTGGTAGATATGTCACTTGGATATGACCCTGGTGCTGATTAGTTTTGGGTACGATTCGGAATAAAACAACCCGCCTCTTTTTGCGAAATGGCCAGCAAAAATTGCCACTATCCACTGTAACTGAAAAACTAAATGATCAAATTTTACAAAATTTGAGAGATAACTCACTTGTGGCTCACCTTGGTGCTGATTAGATTTTGATACAATTCGAAAAGGAAGAACCGGCATTTTTTTTTAGAAATGGCCCGCAAATATTGCATATATCCACTCTAACTCAACTAATTGACTGAGTTTCATACAATATGGTAGACAAGTCACTTGTGGGCGACCTTGGTGCTTGATATGTGAGTCGTCACACGTCATGTATTGACGCTATATAGACCGATCTCGTAAAGTGGAGTAAATAAAGAAATACATAATACCAGTAATTAAAATGAAGAGGCTTAATTTTAAACAATAACAACGAATTTATTTCATTAAGATAAAACCTTATTTAATAACTATTAACATCTGGTAAATTTCATATACCAACATCTTTAGTGTAGTACATTAAGACAATCAAATCTCCTCATTCTATGATCATAATATGAGCATTACAATTATTAACCCATTAATGTGCATTAACTCACTATTCTTACTAGCCTACGTCTTAATGGCCCAGGTTAACCTTATTTAGGAGGGTCAGAGAGATAATAATAATCAAAGTGCAAAAATATGTGTAGAATTGTCCTACCTCGATCATCACTGCCGATGTCGGACTTTATGACGGCGCGCTCCGGCTCTGTCCCGCGGGCTCGCTCTCTCCGAGATCCGTCGCTCTTGCGACCTCTTCTTTTCACTCACAAAATTCAAGTCCTCGATTTCAAAAACTTAAAGTCCAAAGTTGCTCTCTGTCTCTACCCCCTTAACAAGGCGCCCCTGTCCATAATTGGCTAAGTAAATTAAGGGCTACGCCCTTCAGGCTATATTATTGGTCAAGGCCCCCCCCCGAAATATGAGATATGCAGTCTCCAGTTTTAAAATCGTTGAAAGTTCTCACGAGAATTTTCCCAAGGTTCAAGTGATATTAATTGACTCTGGGGTCAAGAAGTTCAACCCCTTCCGTTTGTTGTAACACCTAACGCTGACATGAACTTGAGAAGCACCCTCTCTTTTCGAAATGAATGTCCGGTGCAGCTGCGTTAGAGGGAATGTTACAAAAATTGCCTCACATCATGAGGGACCGTCTTCTTAGGTCCACTTCCTTTTTCAAAAGAGCAATGTTATATTGGGAATTGAAAATTACAATATAACAGTGCTGATTAGCTTTTGGCACGATTCGGGATAAAAGAAATCACCTTTTTGTGGGAAATGACTTTCAAATATTCGATCTAAAATAAAATACTACATGTGCAAGATAGTGAAACTCTGAAATAAATGACTAAAATTAATGAAATATATTAATTAAGCACTTGTTCTACATGTGAAATTTGACAACTAAGAGATTAAATCTGATCCCAAGACTGTAGGATAAACCATTCTCGGGATATTGTAGTTTTTGGAATTTTAAGGACCTGAAGAAGTTAAAGGGAATTAAGTTGCCATTCGAAACGAATATGCAATAAAAATATAAAATGGATATAATATTAGAAAATTATTCATATTATTTTCTCCAATTAAACTCAATTTAATGCATAATGAAATAAAAAAATACAAAATGAATTTAAATCTGAAGGGAAAGTCATTTTTTACTTTCCCTGCAATACATAGTAATGTATAAGGAAAGTATTGGAATCATGCCGAAAATCGAAACTCGAGTTTAGACGGATCTACACGTTTCGGGACCTCTAGAACGCAAAAACTTATTTTTAACTTGGCGTATGTATGTATGTCAATCTGTCTATGTATCTGTCTGTCTGTGTGTCTGTCTGTCTATGTGTCTGTCTGTCTGTGCGTCTGTGTGTGCAATGTATATGTCCACTTTAACTCAAAAACTAATGGATAGAATTCCATAAAATTTGGTATTTAAATATTTTGGTATTATTTTTGTTATGATTCAGGTAAAAACAGCCCACATTTTAAGAGAAATGACCCTCAAAAATTGCCTGTATCCACTTTAGCTGAAAAACTAATATATCAAATTTCACAAAATTTAGCAGATAAGTCACTTGTGGGTTACCCTGGTGTTGATTAGATTTTGGTACGATTCGGTAAAAAGTAACCTGATTTGTTTGCAAAATGGCCCGCAAAAATCTTCAAAATCTAAAATAAAATACTACGTATGCTCAAATATATCAATATTAAATGCTTGTTTTATACATATCCTTTAACAATGATAAAAGAAGTAAGACCAACTCAGTTACACTAGGGCTAGCCGTTCTCGAGATATTTTAATTTTTTCGCATTTACGCTGCGCCATCGTTGAAAAACGTCCAGTTACTAACTGAGAACGGAAATTGAATTAAAAGTGCCAATTCAGTGTCATTTTAAATAATTGTGGGTGCTATTTTGTGCAGTTAAACCCAATCTAATGAATCATTGAAGAAATAAAGAACGTAAATATGAGTCTGCAGGGAATGTCATGTAATGCCCACATCAGATTTTTTAAGATTTAGCCCCTCAAATTCCTTCTCCGCACAACCAATCCATCTCAACTTCGGTCGTCCTAGGTCTTTTCCCGATCGATGTGGGCATAAAAATGTCCTTTGTGATTCTGTTTTTATCCATCTTGAATTGCTGCTCATTGAATTTTGTTAATTTTAATAAATTTAATTATTCCAGAATCTTTATATAATTTGGATAGCTGAAATTTGTATGTTCTTCTCCAAATATCATTTTCACGAAATCGACAAAAAGTAATGAGCAAAATTTCCCGCTCAAAGATGAAAAGATATTTTTCATCATATCCAGCGAGAATCCAGCAAGATTTTCTGAATCATAAGTTATAAGCATAATGGGAGCATAATTACAATTAGTAAATACTAAAAGCCATTGTTTTTGAATGAAATCAAGTGTTCGGAAAACCGTCAAATTTTTTAATGAAATTTTAAAAAATCTCAAGAAATCACAACCTTCAATAATATTAAGTAAATATTTATCTCTTACATCATCTTTCATTAGAAAACGATTGACATAAATTTTAGAACGCTAGTATGAACCGTTATTGAGATATTGCAATTTCAAATAAATATTTTTCAAATAAATATTTAAAAAAATCACATAAAATAAAAAAAAATGTTAACAACTACGAAATAGGTTCACTTTTCATATGTGTATACGATACATTTGTTGGCATCATTCTTGTGGATCTAGTTCGTTCCATTCAGGAGAGAAGATACTGTATATACTAGTTTTGCATTTTGATTCCTAACAATTCGTCAACAATCAATTCTCCGCTTTCTCCCCGTTTGTCTGCACAGTTTGGTGATACATTTGGCGATTAATTTAGCGAAATATTGCCTATTTGACTATATGCCGCGCAGATTGACAAAAATATCGTTAAAATTACAAAACTGACGTTAAGTTATGAAAAGGTCGCCAAATATTTTACTTTTAATTATTAAAATATTTAATATATATGGACCAGATTGTTTATTGCAGATGCTGTCAATATTGAAAATTAGAGTATGTTGTTATCTGGAATAGCCCAACATGTGCAATTTAATGTTTAAAACACTGTACCGTGGATCTTATACATTATTTTTTTACTGTAAAAGCAGAAAATTCATTTGCATTATATAAGGAAAGTCACGTGTTGCTCACATCAGATTTTTACTTTCGTTATATACACAGTATACTGTATAAGGAAAGTATTCTGATGGGGTCGAAAATTCGAATTCGAGTTTTCGACGCGACAGCCTGTTTCAAGCATCCCTGAACACGAATCAAATGTCTTTGAGGTGATGTGTGTGTGTGTGTGTGTGTGGATCATCCGGAAATACGCTGAATGTACAAATGCACATTAAAAACTTTTTTACAATTCACATTTTTTTTTATTTATTACAGACGGTTTTTTTAACAGATTTTTTTACAATTTATTTGAGGTCTCATTTAGTTAAAATGTTCGACAGTTTCAAATTTGTACAAACCAATCTCAAATACGAGGGTGAAAAGTCCCAAGACTGGTAAAAGCAGCGAATTTAGTTTTGCCATGGTTAATTGTCAGATGCATTTTATAAGCCCTGTCTAAGGCAATAAAGACCTCCTTAAGATCTTTAATGGTTCTGGCTGTGATATCGAAGTCATCAGTATATACAAGAATTTGAATAGATTCAGATATTTTCTTTGGTGTTGATCTTAGAATCTATACTTACTTTCTCCTGGGGTAACTTGAAAAGTAGCCAAACAAGTGCATCTCCCTGTCTAACCTCATTTTTAATATCAAACGGTTTTGAGATTTCCTCTTGGATATGTATAATGGTACGAGTTCTAATTAATGTGAGATACACAAGTCTAATTGATTTTCAGGTGTTTCAGATTCTTTCATGGCATCCAAAAGAACTGCTCAGTCAATAATATGAAATCAATGAAATGGCGATGAGTTTTTGATAAGCACCAAAATACCTTTCTTTGATAAACAATCAACAATCTCTTTCCATGTACAATAAATAAGCTCTTTTGATACGCCCTAAATAAAATTTTTGATTCGCCTACTTTGATTCACCCCAAATATGCATTTCATCTTCTGTATCGTCGTAAAAGGCTGTAAATATGCTCTTTTTGTACGCCCTATGCCATATCCTCTGATTACTAAATGAGCTACATAATTCAAATTAAAATCAACAGCACGTTTTCTAAATGAATATTTTTGCAAACTAATGATAATATTTTCAATTCTAGTACCAGCTCACAATCCAAAAAATCTGATGTGGGCAACACATGACTTTCCTTATATAATGCAATGAATTTACTACTTTTACAGTTGAAAAAAATGTTATTATTAGAGTAGATACTTATATTCTTTCCAAGATATTGAATTTTCTTCAATTAGTCGTCATTTTCATTGATTTAGAGTCATTTATATCCATTTGGCGAGATTTTTGTTATTTTGGCAACAATTAAAAATGTCGCCAAGTTGTCGACATTCCGCCAAATTCATCGACATAGTCTCGCCAAGCGTTGTGGACGGAGAAATAAGTTATTCTTACAGCAGATAAATGACTATTGGTGTTCAAATACAAAAGTATCACTCAAAGTATATTGTTTTCTGAATGGAACGAGCTAGTTCCATGAGAATGATGTCACCCAATTTATCGCATGATATTACATATGAAAAGTGAACATGTTTCTCAATAGGAAATATTTTTTTTATTTTATATGATTTTTTGATATTTTTTTTGAAAAATGTGCAATATCTTAAGAACGGTTCATGTTTATGTCAATCGTTTTCTAATGAAAAATTACATAAGAAATGTCTATTTGCATAACTTTATTAGCGGTTTTGATTTTTTAAAGATTTTTTCAAAATTTCACTCAAAAATTTAGGAGGGTTCTGAACATTCGATTGTGTATAAAAACAATAGGCTTTCAGTGTTAATGGATTGTGATTTTTGTACCAAATTTCGTTCGAATCGGTCCATTCGTTCGTCAGTTATCGTCTCCACAGACTCTCTCTCTCTCTCACACACACACACACACACGATTTCATACTAATATTACAATGTTGCAGTGTACGAAATATTTTATCATTTATTTAATGATTAATTTTGCCTGCTATTTATATACAAGGTAAACTTTTATAATAAACACACATGCGGTTCCACAACTATCTCCAATTAATAGAAATTAATTTTTACTTTGATGCTTGATTAACATTGCGAGTCAATCGAACATAATGCCAATTTTAAGTTTCTTGAAATTTTTCCACTCTAAAATTCATAATATAGGATTTGCTTCAGTGACAACAACACGCACAGACGATTGTGTTCGCTACTAGAAAAGTAACTCAATTATTTCCTTAAGGATTACCATTGTAGAATGTTGTAAATCCAGTGAGCCACCACTGGGAAAATGGGATACATTATTTCAATCTCAGGGGGAAGCATTATTAAAAACGCCTTCATAATGGTGCGTTGGATCTGGATGAAATGCAAGAATGAAAAATGTTTTCAAGCCAGACTGTGTGTTATGCAGTTATGAGAGGAATTGATTGATTTTTATCATTATTAATAAGGTTGCGAACACAATTTTAACAAGACAATAGACCTTATGAATTTAATGCAGAATATTTTCAGATTTTCAATGTAGGTTGTAATATTTTAATAATAATTTTGTTGAGTTTGATACATTTAAATGAAGTTTCTAATTGCTAGTCTAAGCTAATCCTATGCATATTATTTGCTATCAAATATATTTTTCATCTTATAATGTGATGAATACTTACCAAAGTTGAATGTGTTATATTGTCTACTAGAACGAATTACCTGTCGATGCCCAGGACGTAAGTAAGCGTCCACTACTTATAAATAATTAAATAAGCGCCTGTTACTTAAATAATACATTTGAACAAAATTAAACTAAAAACTTAATAGTGAAATTAAAATAAAAATTTAATAATAAAATTAATAAATAAATTAAAGTAAGCACGAGGGAGGAAAAACGTGGCTTAAACCATTCTATAGCAAAATTACCTAATATGACAGACAATTGTGCTTCCTAGGCAGGTATGCACAGTCAAATACACCAGTAGAAAAGTTAAATCTGAGGATTTCTTGGTTGCTTTGCGATCACTTGATGCGATCATCGATGGACATTCTTTGTTAGAATGCTATTATATACACGGAACTTTTAGCCAAATTTTAGAATTGTGCGAATCGCAGCTTTTCAAGTGCGATGTCGCACACTGTTGCAAAAAAATGTATGCATCCATAAACAAGAAAGATCAATCATGCTTAAAGCATTGATTATGAAACACTTTCCAACTTCACTGCAATTTTATTTAAACATGTCTAAAATGCAATACATTCTTCGGTAATATTTTAAAACTTATCACAATACTACATTAATTTATTATATTTGAAAACTTAAACCTTCATCGAAAAAAATGAACTTCATTCAAATGACGGCATTTAAATATAAATTGCCTGGTTTAAACATCCCTAAAATGCGATACATTCCTCGGTAATATTTTTAGAATTATCATAATACTACGATAATTTATTATATTTGAAAACGTCATCGAAAACAACTGAAATTCATTCAAATGACGTCATAGAAAAAATAACACGCCTGGCTCTTTCTATAAAAGCAGCATTTCATTCATAAATAATTTCCCATTCATGTCATTCATCACAATACTATAATGATTTATTTTATTTAAAAATTAAGACCATGGATCTACAAGTAATTAAACTCTATGCGTAAAACTTCATAGAAAAAAATCGTCCTGCTCTTTTTTAAAATCAATGAATATTTCATTCATATCAGCTATGCAGATTCCATGAACTAAATGATTTTGTGTTAAAGAAATACAGCAATTCTGATACAACTCATTCTACATATTTTGCTGTTTACATTTTACATAGGTGAAAAATAGGCTTTGTTGTAGAACTCATCAAATTTGGAAGATCATTTAAACTCAAATTTAATGTAATTGCGTTGTTTCTTAATGTAGATGCACAGAATTTAACCAAAAATAAAGTGGTTTTAGGACGGATACATCATTCAATATGAATTAAAAAGAACTTTAAAAATCGCGATTTTGAGACAATATGGATGCCATACATCATTTTGAAGTGGGTCACGTGATCTTTTCATATCATGGTCACGTGATCGCTTCATATAAGAGGTGTTATTATAATTTTAATTTTTATTTAAAAAACTACTGAATATATTTCGCTGAATTTTTTTTATATATTTTATGGAACAATTTGAATATTACCTAAAATTTTTGAAGCAATTTGTGAATTTTAAATCCGCTTAAAAAATGTTTGAAAAATTAGGTCCCATAGGGCTCAATGTATTTCATTTTTTCAACCCAGGTTCAATCCATAACTAATTGGGTGGTATTATTCATTTATATTCCCATAGGTCCTACAGACCGTCTGAACAACATACTAAAATTTCATTAAGTCATTTTTACGGCAGTTATCGTGCTAACGGACAGACAGACAGAATGAATGAACAAAGTCATAAACACTTTTCAACTTCGTTGTAAAGTGTTAAAAATGAGCTACCTCGACATGCAAATATTGTTTTAAAAATTATGTACTGAACAAACTATCAGCTCAAATGATGCTGCAGAGCTTATGCAACGTGCATGAGAACATCACATCGTGCAGCATTTAAAACGACCGGTGTTCTCCCTGGCCCGCAATTGGAACTGAATTTTCTGCTTTGATACTGCTAGTTGTGTACTTACCTCTTATAGTTTTTCAGCTCTTTTAAACTCATACAGTATTAAAATCTCCTATAGTTTTTTAGTCATTGTCTTATCATATTAAAGAAGATTGAAAATTTTCTTTTTCTTAGTATGTAATGCATATATCTCACAGAGTTATCTTTGAGCAATAAGCAAGAATTTGTAACTCTAAAAGCCCTACAAGTGTATAGAATTAAATTTTGTATAGAACTTTATTCCTCGAAAAGTTTATTCTGACAGAAGAATTTTTTTTTAAATTTTTCATGCTTTCATTTGAACTGTCTTCTAAACCATAAAAACAAGAACGAGAGAACAGCAAAAATTAGCAGAAACAATTATAGAGACAGTGGAAAATGTTGAAACTGGAATTAAACAAAACCAGTTAGTTAATTTTTTTTTCTTTTCTTTTTTTATGGACTGCAAAGAAACTTCAACAACTTCGGAATAGAAGAAAAATAACTAACCTTATTTGAATACGAAAACTTATTTGAGAGTTTGGAAAGCAAAATATTAGAAAATATCTGCAGGAAATATTGAAGGAAATATTGAATTGTAAGATAAAAGGAATTTTTTATGATAAAGTTTTAAAATGTACGTAAATTATTTCCTGTAAAACTACTCTATGATTATAACAACATGCCATTTAAATATAACTACTGCTCACCAGTGCTACAATGCTTAATCATCCATTTTTACTCTTTTTCATACTATGCAATATATAGTATAGAGAAAGTATTTCTTTTACGAAAGTTTTCGAACTCGAGATTTTGATGCCAAAATACGTTTTAGGACCTGCTGAAAATGTTTTAACCTGTTGAAATCTTTTGAAGTAATATCCGTTTGTCTTTATATCTGTGATCGAAATGTTGTGTATAATATAGCTATTAATGGATTTCCGCAAAACTTTACATCCGGCTTTGATATCGAATAGTTTAGAACTAGACCTCCCCAAAGTTTAGAACTAGATATAATTCTTTGAAATTTATTCGAATCTTTATATTTCCTAAAGATGGCAGCATAGGACAAAATTTTGCATAATCCTGCATAAAAGGGGTTACATATAACACAATGATCTTAAGACTTACTAGTTTCAATCATTGTTGTGAAAATTAGCTGCTATACAATTTGTGTGTCCCCCACCCCTTGATACTCTGTTAAGTTTGGTATCAATCGAAGAATAGAACGAAATACTCAGGGTTGCTGGGTTTTAACCGTTTGCTTCTAGGTGGGACAGCGTTTATCCCAAAAGAAGGACCTTTCAAAAAGACAAGTATTTGACATACCCTATCCCAAACAGTTCGATCCTCCTTTGCAGGCATTGGCGTCCGTGGACGCCAATGCCTGCAAAGGAGGATCGAGCTGTTTGGGATAGGATATGTCAAATACCTGTCTTTTTGAGAGGTTCTTCGTTTGGGATGGACGCTGTCCCACCCGTAAGCAAAAGGTTAAATAGGCGTCCACAACTTAAAAATAATTAAATAAGCTCCTGCTACTGAAATAACACATTTGAACACAATTTAATATGGCGTCGATCCGATAATGGCACAAATCAGATCTTACTCGCTTTCCGCAAAATAAAAGACATTTGATAATCACAATTGACCGTACAGCCGCTCACAATTCAACACCCCACTCGCTAATGATCTGAAATCTGATCATCCCTGCACATACAATAAGGCGATGTTTTTCATACACCCCTCTCATAGCCTATATTTTTTTCATACACCCCTCTCATAGCCTATTTCAAAATATCTATTCTCCTACGGCAAAATGGGTGGTTTCTCCGTTTTGACCTGCGAGGGGTCCGAGAGTTTCCGTGATTCTCTCAAAAAATTATGCATCGGATAAAAAAATTATAATTAATCAGCGGATGGGTTTATGGAATTTATTTTTTCTGGAATTGTCTGTCATATATTAGACAACTGCTCATAAAACATTAACCATGGATGGCAGATCAATTTCTATATATCATAATATAAAAATGGATGAGGTTTAAAACGTCCGAAAAGTATATATGTTACCGTTAAAGTAAAATTCCCGGTTGGTATTAATAATAACAGGTTATTATTAATAATAACCACGTCTTTTAATAAATGTGATAAATATTGCATATTATTCACATTTACCGGAAAATATTAATAATTAGAAATGAAGTTTGGTTATTATGATTAATTAAGCATAATTTATTGAAACTCCAACTCTAACATTATTTTTATGTCATGCGATAGGAAGTGTATGATATTACATACATGAACAGTTTAGTTAGCAATGATATTTGGTCAATATAAAAAATGTTTTATAATAGTTATTACTGTTATTTATAAGATACATTCATTATTTATTACAACAAACAAATTACATTACACACAAATCTCTTAAGGCGACAAAAAATTGCAAACAAATTACATTACCAACAAAATAATTGGAAATTTCAAGCTAAACGGATTGAAATTTATTACATTGACCAAACTTAATTGGTAATTATTAAAACAACAACCGCTTCATGTGATAAATTCTCATAAATAGTTCAATTTAACCGATTTATTTGGTTAGTATTAATAAGAGCCGGTTAATATTAATAATAGCCGATTAATCGCATTGACCGTAACATGTATATTTTAAAATTCACTAAAATTCGTCTATTAATCGTATGGATTGCGTTTACAGTTTATTTAAAAGATAATTTTTCGGTCTTTCGATGGTGGCAATATGGACATTCTGTGATAGTATTTTAGGTCGCTAAGGGATCAATTTGTGCGAATAGCTGTCAATCCTAACTAACGATTCATTTACCGAAATCATTGTAAATCGGGATAAAATATAAGATAGTATTTTAGGTCGCTAAGGAATCGATTTTTGAGAATCGTTGTCAATCCCAACTAACGATTCATTTGCTGAAATCGTTGTAAATCGGGATAAAATATAAGATAGTATTTTAGGTCGCTAAGAGATCGATTTCTGCGAATAGTTGTCAATCCTAACTAACGATTCATTTGCCGAAATCGTTGTAAATTGGGCTAAAATATAAGATATTATTTTAAGTCGCTAAGGGATCGATTTGTGCGAATCGTTGTAAATCCTAACTAACGATTCGTTTGCCGAAGTCGTTGTAAATCGGTCTGAAATATAAGATAATTAAAGAACTAATTAGGAATTTTAAATGATAACGCCTAGCTTTACCTATTCAGAACCTAAAGTCGTACCTGTGTACCAAATTTTATGGTCGTACGACACTTATATTTAGCACTACAGGCTGCACACACACACATACACACACACACAGACATCTCCATTTATTAAGTAAGATAGATATAAATAGTAAACGACAAAAATATGTATGAAGAAATTTAGCTTCTAAATCTATATTTATTTTTTAAAAAAGCTCTTATAGTGTTAGAACAATCGATTTGCCAAATTGAAAAATGTGAAAATTTTACCTTTTTTACAAAAATTTAATGCTTATAATTTTAAACTAAAAGTTTATAGCTATTCACAATTATAAGCAAGAATCAGTACCTCTTTGAAAGCCCTAAAAGTGAATATAATCAGATTTTAGATCAAGTTCTTTTATTTTTCAATATTACAAAATTGAGTTTTATTCTTTAAAATATTATTCACACAAAGCCAATTCAGCTCCATCGGACTGGGAACCATTGCAGATATTTTCTTATTAATATCAACTTGCTCTAGAGTGAGGGACATTAATAAACCTTCACTTCGCTAAACGGTATTTCATTGGTATCTGATTCTAATTTAATAAAATTTTATTGACTCAGTAATAAGAGTATAAAACGAACTAAATTTTAATATTTTTCTAAATTTTCAAAAAAAATTACAAAAATTAGCAAGAGAGATCAATCACGCATAAAGCATTGATTATGAAACACTTTGCAACTGAAATACAATTTTGTTAAACATCTCTAAAATGCGATACATTCAGCGGTGATATGTTTTTAATTATCGCAGAACTACAATGATTTATTTTACTTGAAAACATAAAACTTCATTGAAAAAAATTAGCTTTATTCAAATGACGTCATCGAAATACAAATTGTCTGCCTCTCTATGTAAAAGAAGTGAATATTTCATTCATTCACTTTTATTCCTGACTCCATAGTTAAATTATTATCCGTAAAAAAAATTCGTCAATTCTTATACAAGTCATCTTACAATCACTTGTTTACAGCCTGCATCCACTAAAATTAGGCTTCGTTGTAGAAATAATCGAAGTTTGATGATCATTTAAACTCAAAAACATTGTAATTGCGTTAGCAAAGAATATGGGTGCACAGAAAATACGCAAAAAAACAGTTTTAGGACGTATGTAACACTAACTATAAAGTTGAAAGAATTTTAAAAATCACGAATTTTACTCTGAGAAAAAAAGATGGATGCCATATTTTATTTTGAAGTGGGTCGCGTGATCTCTTCATATTATATGGTTGTAATTAATTTTTTAATTTTTACTTAAAAACATATCGAATCTCTTTTGCTGAAATTTAATTTATGTGTTTCATGGGATAATTTGAATATTTCCTAAAATTTTCAAAGCAATTTGTGAATTTTAACTTCGCTTAAATATTGTTTAAGCAAGAAAGATCAATCATGCATAAAGCATTTATTATGAAACACTTTCCAACTGCAATGCAATTTTATTTAAATATCACCAAAATGCGATACATTCCTCGGTAAAATTTTTAGATTATCACAATACTACAATAATTTATTACATTTGAAAACTTAAAAGTTCATCGAAAAATATGAACTTCATTCAAATGACGGCATTGAAATAAAAATTGCGTGGTTTAAACATTTCTAAAATGCAATACATTCCTGGGTAATATTTTTTAAATTGTCATAATACTACAATAAGTTATTATATTCGAAAACATCATCGAAAACAATTGAAGTTTATTCAAATGATGTCTCGAAATATAAATCGCCTCGCTCTCTCTATAAAAGCAGCATTTCATTCATAAACTTGTTTCCATTCCTTTCATTCATCACAATAATAATAATTTATTTTATTTAAAAACTTAAAACCATGGAGGTACAAGTAATTTAATTCTATGCTTAAAACTTCATCGAAAAAATCGTCTGCTTCTCTGTGTAAAATCAATGAATGTTTCATTCATATCAGCTATATTGCAGGCTCCATGAGCTGAATAATTTTGCGTTAAAGAAATGCAGCAATTCTTATACAACTCATTCTACATCATTTGGTGTCTGCATTCTCCACATAAGTAAAAGTTAGGCTTCGTTGTAGAAATAATCAATGTTTGATGATCATTTGAACTCACGTATATTGTTTCAGTATGAATTGTTTCAGTTGCGTTGTTTCAGTATGTAGATGCACAGCATTTAAGCAAAAATAAAGCGACTTTAGGACGGATACAGTACTAAATATGAAATAAAAAGAACTTGTAAAATCACGATTTTGACACAAGATGGATGTCACCGGCCGTCCAAATAGTTGCTCTTAGTCCTCTGGACGAGTCGGACGGTCTGGGTCTTCAACAAGATGGATGTCATATTTTATTCTGAAGTGGGTTACGTGATCTCTTTATATAATGGTCACGTGAACTCTTCATATAAGAGGTGTAATTAATATTTTAATTTTTATTTAAAAAACTAATGAATATATTTCGCTGAAATTTTTTTATATATATTTTATGGGATAATTTGAATACTTCCTAAAACTTTCGAAGCAATTTGTGAATTTTAAATTTGCTTAAAAAATGTTTGAAGAATTAGGTCCCACAGGGTTCAATATATTTCATTTTTTCAACCCGGGTTCAATCCAAAACTAATAGTGTGATATTATTCATTTATAATCCCGAAGGTCCCACGGCCGTCTGAACAACATACTAAAATTTCATTTTGATAAAGTCATTTTTACAGCAGTTAGCGCGCTAACGGGCAGACAGGCAGACAGACAGAATGAACATAGTCATAAACACTTTTCGACTATGTTGTAAAGTGTTATTAAAATGTCATTTTGATAAAGTCATTTTTACGGCAGTTATCGTGCTAACGGACAGATAGACAGACAGACAGACGGAATGAACAAAGTCATAAACACTTTTCAACTATGTTATAAAGTGTTCAAAATGAGGTCCCACAGAGTTCAATGTATTTAACTTTTTCAACCCGGGTTCAATCCAAACTAATTGAGTGATATTATTCATTTACATTCCCTTATGTCCCACAGGTAGCCTGAGCAGCATACTAAATTTTCATTTTGATAAAGTCATTTTTACAGCAGTTATCGTGCAAACGGGCAGAATGCACTAAATACCATAAACACTTTTCAACTATGTTGTAAAGCGTTAAAAACCAAAAAATGTATCCACTTGTCTCCCCTTAAATGTGGAGCAATATTACTGCAATATCGATACATTACCAAAATATTTATATCGATACATCACTACAATGTTTGTATCGATAACTTGGCCGTCACTAGTAATAAAGTTTCCATGGCAATAACTGTAAAGCAAATGCACGGTCTCCATTTCTGGTCCTGCTTCTTTTGGTTGTTGCTCCTGCCACCAGGGATTTGAGGTTGACTCTCAACGTTACTCCAAACCGACGAAAATCCTTTGACTCAAATTTCCCTGGAGATTTCGGTGACATATAGATTTTACCAGTTGTTTTGGGACGGAAGATTGGTAGGAAAGGTCAAGAGGTTGGTGTAATACCAACAAGTATTTTTTTGCAATTTCCTTCGAAAATGAAAAGCTTTCCCGTTTGGTGTGTTCGATAAACTCTGGTTGGAATTCTGTCGAAGATTTATTTTTAGAGTTTTTTTTCTGTTTGATGTTCAAAATCTGTTGCAGAAATGTTTTTATGATTAGCAGCAAATATGACGAGCGTTGTTCGCTTAGTTTTCTTGCTTATTAAGTGAAGTATTATGATTTAGCACTTTCACAGAAATTGGTTCCTTACTGACCAAAAATATGTAAAGAGCCTTTCTTCCCCAACCGGGAATCGAACCCTGGATCTCCAAACTGGCCAGCCGATGCCCTACCGTTGAGCTACTGGGACAAAATTGCTGGACGAAACTCTTATCGTCGAAGTGGAATCTGAAAATATTATCACAATTTTTATCTTGACATCTTCTGAAACATTTAAGATCGTCTTTTTAAACATCTCTAAAATGCGATACATTCAGCTGTGATATATTTTTAATTATCACAGGACTATAATGATTTATTTTATTTGAAACCTTAAACCTTCATTGAAAAAAATTAGCTTTATTCAAATTACGTCATCGAAATATAAATCGTTTGCCTCTCTGTGTAAAAGAGATGAATATTTCATTCATACACTTTTATTCCAGACTCCATAGTTAAATCATTATACGTAAAAAAAATCGTCAATTCTTATACAAGTCATCTTACAATAACTTGTTTACAGTCTGCATCCACTAAAATTAGGCTTGGTTGTAGAAATAATCAAAGATTAATGATCATTTAAACTCAAAACATTGCAATTGCTTTAGATCAGAATATGGGTACACAGAAAATACACACAAAAAAATAGTTTTAGGATGTAAGTAACATTAACTATAAAGTTGAAAGAATTTTAAAAATCACGAATTTTACTCTGAAAAAAAAGATGGATGCCATATTTTATTTTCAAATGGGTCGCGTGATCACTTCATATTATATGGTTGTAATTAATTTTTATTTAAAAACCTTTCGAATCTATTTTGCTGAAATTGTATTTATGTATTTTATGGGATAATTTGAATATTTCCTAAAATTTTCAAAGCAATTTGTGAATTTTTACTTCGCTTAAATAATGTTTAAGCAAGAAAGATCAATCATGCATAAAGCATGAACTTCATTCAAATGACGGCATTGAAATATACATTGCCTGGTTTAAATATCTCTAAAATACGATACATTCCTCGGTAATATTTTTAAAATTATCATGATATTACAATAATTTATTATATTTGAAAACTTCATCGAAAACAAATGAAATTTATTCAAATGACGTCATCGAAAGATAAATCGCCTCTATATAAAAGCAGCGTTTCATTTATAATTTTTTAAAATTATTTTTATTCATCACAATGCTATAATAGTTTATTTTATTTAAAGACTTAAAACCATGGAAGTACAAGTAATTTAACTCTATGCTTAAAACTTCATCGAAAAAATCATCTTCTTTGTGTAAAATCAATGAATGTTTCATTCATATCAGTTATATTGCAGACTCCATGAGCTAAATAATTTTGCGTTAAAGATATGCAGCAATTCTTATACAACTCATTCTACATATTTTGGTGTTTACATTTTCGATAAGTGGAAATTATGTTTCGTTGTAGAAATAATCAAAGTTTGATTATCATTTAAACTCAAATATATTGTAATTGAGTTGTTTCAGAACATTGATGCACAGAATTTAAGCAAAAAAAAACGGTTTTAGGACGGATACAACACTAAATATGAATTAAAAATAACTTTAAAAATCACGGTTTTGATACACGATGGATGCCATACTTTATTTTGAAGTGGATCACGTGATCTCTTCATATAACGGTCAGGTGATCTCTTCATCTAAAGGATGTAATTATTATTTTAATTTTTATTTAAAAAAAAAACTACTGAATATATTTTGCTGAATTTTTTTTTATATATTTTATGGGATAATTTGAATATTTCATAAAACTTTCGAAGAAATTTGTGAACTTTAAATTCGCTTAAAATATGTTTGAAAAGTGAGGTCCCATAGGGTTCATTGTATTTCATTTTTTCAACTCGGGTTCAATCCAAAACTAATTGGGTGATATTGTTCTTTTAAATTCTCATAGGTTCGACAGACTGTCTGAACAACATACTAGAATTCCATTTTGATAAAGTCATTTTTACGGCAGTTATCATGCTAACGGACAGACAGACAGAATGAACAAAGTCATGAACACTTTTCAATTATGTTATAAAGAGTTAAAAACAGATTTATTTCTCGTTGTTCTGTGTGTAGATCCTATTGTCCTATAAGAGGATAAAACATTCTTTTAAGATTTCTCTAGATTCTGTATTATAGCATGAAAAATGTTTCATTGACATAAATCGCTTCAAAAATTCGAATTCGAGTTTTCGACGGGACAGTACGTATCAAGCATCTCTGATACGAATCGAACATTTTTGAGGGGATGTGTGTGTGTGTGTGTGTGAAAGTGTGTGTAAAAATGTGTGAGTGTGTATGTGTGTGAAAGTGTGTGTGTGTGTGAAAGTGTGTGTAAAACTGTGTGTGTGTGTGTATGTGTGTGAAAGTGTGTGTGTGTGTGTGTGTGAAAGTGTGTGTAAAAATGTGTGTGTGTGTCAGTGAGCCTTCGGAGACGATATCTCACGAAAGAATGGAGCGATTCGAATGAAATTTCGTACAAAAATTACAATCCGAGAATATTGGAAGCCTATTGTTTTTAAACGAAATCGGATGTTCAGAACCTCCCTATAGTTTCGAGTGAAATTTTGAAAAAATCATCAAAAAACCAAAACCTTTAATAAAGTTGTGCAAATGGGCATTGCTTATGTAATTTTTCCTTACAAACCGATTGACATAACTTTCAGAACGCTAGCGTGAACCGTTCGCGAGATATTGCGCATTTTTCAAATAAATTTATCAAAAAATCCCAGTGTGTGTGTTTGTGTCTGTGTCAGTGAATCTGTGGAAACGATATCTAACTAACGAATGGAGCGATTCGAATGAAATTTGGTACAAAAATCACAATCTGTGAATAGTGGAAGCCTATTGTTTTAAAATAGAATCAAATGTTCAGAACCACACTAAATTTTCGAGTGAAATTTTGAAAAAATCATCAAAACATCAAAACTTTTAATAAAGTTACGCAAATAGACATTTCTTATGTAATTTTTTCTTACAAAACGATTGACATAACTTTTAGAACGCTAGCATGAACCGTTCTCGAGATATTGCGCATTTTTCAAATAAATTTATCAAAAAATCCCAGTGTGTGTTTTTGTGTCTGTGTCAGTGAATCTGTGGAGACGATATCTAACTAACGAATGGAGCGATTCGAATGAAATTTGGTACAAAAATCACAATCTGTGAATAGTGGAAGCCTATTGTTTTAAAATAGAATCAAATGTTCAGAACCACACTAAATTTTCGAGTGAAATTTTGAAAAAATCATCAAAACATCAAAACTTTTAATAAAGTTACGCAAATAGACATTTCTTATGTAATTTTTCCTTACAAAACGATTGACATAACTTTTAGAACGCTAGCATGAACCGTTCTCGAGATATTGCGCATTTTTCAAATAAATTTATCAAAAAATCCCATAAATTAAAAAAACATTACCTGCTGAGAAACATGTTCACTTTTCATATGTAATATCATGTGATAAATTTGGTAACATTATTGTCGTGGATCTATCTTCTCCCATTTATGAGAAAAGAAACTTTGAGTAATAATTTTGTGTTTGAACGCCAATAGTCATTTATCTGTTGTGTCGAATCGCTAAAGGTACCAATGTCGGTTTGGGTAGGTACCAAAACGAAAATAAAATCAAACACCATAATCTCATATCCCGACACTTACCAAAATTGCAATAATCCAGAACATCTCCGTCCAATGAAACATTGGATGTTCAGCAAGCCAGAATAATTTGTGGTTTACTTGAGCATAGAATAAGTGATAGGCCAGAGGCGGAGAAAGATTACAGAGCGTGAAAAAAAATTCTTATTTTATTTGACATATTTCAATCACAAAGAATAGTCATGACAGATATTGATAACATACTTGATTTCCCTTTATTTATATATAAGCAAAATACCCAACATTTCAAGACATGAGAAATCTACTTATCAATTCTTATTCAACCAATTACTTATTTCCAATAACATTTAAATTTGAATCATTTTTTCATGGCAACATTATTATACATTTAATATATATATATATATATATACATTCACCTTCATTCGATAGAACTTTTCTTTTAGAGCCATTTACTTATTTTCGATTGCACTGTAATTAAATTGGACGAATTAGAAATTTCGAACCATCATTCACACAAGTAAAATACCAAATGACTTACTGTTTGGGTACCATTGGAGTAGGATATATTCAGATGAATGCATTGGGCAGATGATATCAAAACCCTGGGGCGTAGACTCATTTTCCGATGAGCACAAGAAAATTCGAATGGATCAACACAAATTTTGCATGGAATGGGACCTCATGCCGAGATTTAGAAGAACCGAAACTTTTGCATGGAATTGGACTTCATGCCATAAATTTAGAGGATCCGAAACTTTACATGGAATTAAACTTCATGCCGATGTTTTGATGAACCGAAACGTTTGCATTGAATTAGACCTCATGCCGTAAATTAAGTTAAATCGGAACGCTTGCATGGAATTGGACTTCATGCCGAGATTTTAGCAGAACCGAAACGTTAGCATGTAATTAGACCTCATACCACAAATTTATTTGAATCGAAACGGTTGCATGGAATTGGACTTTATGCCGAAAATTTAGTTATCCATATTACATCAAGGGATAACGACCTTAGAACCAAAACGGTTCATCCTTCCGTACAACCAAAGCCGCCAAGCTCCAAAGCCATTGACTTCATATCCACCGCCTCCATCGTCGGCCAACACCCTTCTTCTTTCACGACCAGATTCCAAAAGCCTCGAATGACTCCAAACCTCGCCTAAAATTCCATCCAGAAAATAAATATCACATAGAGTTTCGTCCAGAACAGAGCACCAGGCGCGAAGCGCCTTTAATCTCCAATCTCTAGGTGTGGTTCTTATCTTCATACTGTGACATTATTTCATTGGTCCATAGTTGGAGGTTCGAGGTTTTGATTTACTGTTTTTATTATTTGTCCTAGCTCCTAGTGTGGCAATTTGTTGCACATTAAGAGTTTAAGCAGTTTGGGGGGGTTGATGCAGATCTGAGGGTAACCTAGCATTTTAGCAGTTTAGGATTTTAAACATTTTGTAGAAAACCAAAGATCGCGAGTTTTCTTTAATATCAACAGATTAAGGTGGGACGTTCCTAGTACCGAATATCAAAGTTAAGTTCCGAGCGGGGTCTCTTACGAGATTTAGCCTTGCGATGATCATAGTCATGCAGATTAAATAATGGTTCATTTGGGACAGATGGCAGATTTTTGTAGAATTTAAGCGCTAGCTTTTTGATTTGGGCTCTAACAGTTTTTATTTTGAAGTCTTTCCTAATTACCGAGTTTCTTAAGTATCTAGGGGCTTTCCTTATAATCCTTAGGGTTTTGTTTTGTCTTGTCTCTAATAAGTCTATAGTAGTTTTACAGGCATATCCCCATACGGGTGCTGCATACAGCATTTCCGGGCAGATGACCGATTTATAAATTAGGAGTTTATTTTGATAACTTAGATTTCCGTTTCGTATCATTGGGTATAAGGCTCCTATGGTTATATACGCTTTTTTGATTATGTTCGTTACGTGCAGTTTCCAAGTTAGGTGGGAGTCTATCGTTACACCTAGGTATTTAGTAGATTTTTCCGCTTTTAGGGCATGGTTGTTTATGTACAGAGAAGGCGGAGGTTTACGTTTTCTTGAGAAATAAATCCAATAACATTTATTGGGATTTAATTTTATTCGCCATTTTTCCAGCCATGTTTGGAGTATGTCTAAGTGTTGTTGTAGCTGTCTGTGCATTACTGAGACGTAAGGGTGTTTTGCAAGTATCGCGCTGTCGTCTGCATAGAGTGCCAGCTCCGTATCTGGAGTCCTGGGAATGTCATTTAGATATATGTTAAAGAGTGTCGGGCCCAGGATGGATCCTTGCGGTACACTACTTTTAATGAGCTTGGGTGTAGATAAGTTATTTTTTACTCTGACTTGAAAGTGTCTGTTATTTAGGTATGAAATTAAAAGTTTGACAAGTGCGTCAGGGACTTTTAGAGTGATCAATTTGTAAGCTAACCCACAGTGCCACACTTTATCAAAGGCTTTTTGGATGTCAAGAAAAATCGCGGCTGTGGGAGTCTTATTATTAAAACCAGAAGAAATGTACTCTACCACTCTCGGCAATTGATGAGTGGTGGAGTGTTTTGGCCGAAATCCAAACTGCTCCGGAATGATAATGTCATTCTCACTAAGGTGCGTGTTCAGTCTCTTAAGAATTATTTTCTCAGTAATTTTACTAAGTGTCGGTAACAAACTGATTGGTCTGTAGTTGGCTGGAATTGAGGCATCCTCACCAGGTTTATGGATCGCTATAATTATCGCTTCCTTCCATTCTTTGGGGAAATAATTTAGTTCTAGTATTTTATTTATTAAAATGGTCAAGTAAAATATTATATTTAAGGGTAGGTTTTTTACCGCGATATTCCTGATTTTGTCGTGCCCTGGGCTTTTACGGTTTTTAAGGTTTTTGATAACCTTAAAAACCACCCTTGCGGGGTGGCTGGGTTAATCTCAGCCGTGACCGGGGAGTTCCTGAAATTGTTTAGAGTTTGCCTAACCATTCTTAGGGTGTACTGACACATTAGATCGTGGTTTGGTTCAAATTGCTTTTCGTAATGCCTAGCAAGCGCCTCTGCCTTTTCTTCGTCTGAGTACGCGATATTAGCGCCATCTATTAGTGGCGGGAGTTTAATTGGAGGTTTTCTGAGTCTTTTAGCGAATTGCCAGAGCGATACGTCTTCCTGGCTAAGGGATTCGATTAATTCTTTATACTGTTGCTGCTTTTCTGCGACAATTTTTTCACTGACTTTACACGTGAGTCTATTAAGCTCCCTTTTAAGGGTAGGGTCTCTGTTAGCCTGCCATGTCTTACGCATTATATTTCTCTGTTTAACTAACTGTTTGACATGGTGGGAAAGTGTTGGCATTTTTGATGACTCACGATGTGTTGTGGCAGATGCAATAGCTCTCCTGATTTCTGTTGTGAGTGTGTGCGTGGCAGAGTCAATATCCGCCGTGAAAATATATCATTCGCCGAAAAGGGAGCAAAAAGTGACGTCACACATCCAGCACTTTGGCCGTCCAATTAGTTGTTCATGTCCACTGGATGAGTCGGACAGTCTGGGTCTTCAACACATCCAGCACTCTCCCCACGTCACAGGCCAGACATCGGTGACGACGAAAGAAAAAAATATAATAAACAAGTCAAGAGCCGGGCAGAACGGAATCTTTAAAATCCATGCATTTCTATCTAAACAAGGAATAAATCCAGGAAAATGGCTCAAAAACGTTCTCAGAAGTTGTCGTGCGAAATCTCGCTACGACAGCTATAATAATAGCTTATTTCTCCGTCCATAACGCTTGGCGAGATTTTGATAACAAATTTGGTGGAATGTCGCCAACTTGGCGACTTTTTATATGTTGCCAAATAAACGAAAATCTCGCAAAATAGATAAAAGTGACGCTAAATCAATTAAAATGACGACTAATTGACGAAAATTTAATATCTTGGAAAAAATATAAGTATCTACTATAAGAATAACCCATTGTTTTTCACTGTAAAAGTATTAAATTCATTGCATTATAAGAAAAGTCATGTGCTGCCAAACATGAGATTATTTTATTTTGCAATAAGTCAAGTGATTTCTTCATATATCATAGGTATAATTATTATTTCAATTTTTATTTTAAAAGCTACCCAACATATTTGACTGAAATTTTTTTTATACATATTATATCGTAATTTGAATATTTTCTAAAATTTTCGATATTTATGAATTTTAACTTGGCTTAAAATCTGTTTGAAAAATTATGACCCGTGGGGTTTAATGTATTTCATTTTCTTCAACCCGTGTTAAATCCGAAACTAATTTGGTGATATTATTCATTTTCATTCCTATATGTCCCACAGACCGTCTCAGCAACATACAAAAACTTAAAGAAAAGCCAATTAGAGAAAGCCAATTTTACGGGAGTTATCGTGCGAACGGGCAGGCAGACAGAATGCCTAAAGTCATAAACATTTTAAAACTGTGTTGGGAAGTGTTAGAAACGCTAGATATATCCAATGAATAAGTGATAAAGAGCCCTCTAAAAGGTCTACAATGATAAATAATTGAATTTCAGACCGAGTTTTTAGGTTTTCAAATACAGTACTTTTTAACTGCTTTGGAAACGTCTAAAGAAGACAAACCACGCACATGTAAAAATATTTTCACACAAAACTATTTCGGCTCCATTGGGCTGGAACAACTGCCGATATTTTTTATGACAAACTAGAACCTAAATCAACAAAAATACGTAATTTACAGTAACTATCTTTAAAATTTTTAATATCACCTGCACCATTTTACACTTCCTACTGTCTCCCATCAAATTTCAACACAACTTCAACATTTTGAGAGTCTTATCTTCTGCAAAACTTGTTCTTTTCCAGTGCGGATAAAATCTTTCTTCACCCGCAGTATGGCCAGAACTCACGACAAGAGAGGAGAATATTGTCCCGGGTGTAAAAGGATTAGACCGGACATGATTTTGATCTACCCCGCTTTTATTAGGGTCACAGGAGAATAGCTGAAAAAAGTCAAAAGGAAAATAATCTCTTCTACCTAAATTTATTTGAAATTCTGGAAACCTAGTCCTGATCATACTGAGCAGGAGTTTCGAAGGAGATATATTTTTCTGTTATGTTTTAGTTAAAAGCGGGTATTGCTATTTTTTAGCCTCTATTGTGAATTATTTACACGACGTCAGTATATTTTTGCAATTAGAAAAATCCGATGTGGGCAGCACATGACTTTTCCTGCAGACTCATATTCGCGTTCTCTTTATTTTTTCAATAATTCAGTACATTGAGTTTAATTGCACATAATAACACCCATATAATTATTTGAAATGACACTGAATTTGCACTTTTAATTCAATTTTCGTTCTTATTTGGTGACTGAACTTATTTTTAAATGTAATGTAGTTAAAATGTGAAAAAACTAAAATATCTCGAGATTGGCTAGTCCAGGTGTAATGGGCTTTGTCTTATTAAGTTACGTCAGATTTTGAAAGCAGTTTTATGGAATCAAAATTTACGTTTAATGAAAGGAGTGCTATTATGGAACGCCATTTTGCTTCATTAAAATATTTTATTGAATTGACTGATGCTTGTCTGCCTATCTATTTCAACTTCGTTGATAACACTTTACACACCTTCCTACGTCCTAAAAATCTGAAATTCGGTACAGAATTTAGTTCAGTCGAGCATTTTGATCTATTTAAATCTTTTCATTACATACACACACATGTATAACGCGCGATTTTTAACAAGTCAACAATTCTATTCATAACACACTCATGGCAAGTTAGCAGAAGGGAAAAGTTGCAGCTTTTGATAGTTTTGCCAGTTTTTACTATGCACTATAAAAGTTATTATGTGTTCACAAATAAGCCTGAGGACTTGAAAAGCTTTTTCTTATCATACTATTCGTAAATACTCTATTCTACTATATATAGGCCTGATACTTTTTTATTTTGATATGTTATAGGTCAATAGTGACTTAACTTAAACTTTGATATTTTGACCTTTCAGTCCAAGGGCAATAACACAGGAATGCAATGGATTGAATCAAACTAATATTTACTATGAACTTCACATAAGGAACAGCATCAGGCTGTTTAAATCAGTGGATGATCTAGGCAATAAATCTTATTGTACTCGTCCAGACTAAATTTCACCTTATACATGGTACTATACTTAACTAGCCTGGTGCTGACACTTAAATGGCAATAATCCTACAGCTATTATTCTTACCATTGACATCCTTCCCGACAACATACATAATCCCAATTATCTCACGAACTTACGCCAAACAAAAGGCACTCAATCCAGGGCAGCTTTTGAATCACGATCCGACTAGACTGACTCTCTTGAAAACACTTAGATCCGAACTCGAACTCCTTTAATCACCTTCTTCCCGAAACCTACTACTCTAAAAGTAGGAACGCACAAATTGCTGATTAGTCCGGTGATTCGTCTAAATAACTGAACCAGTTAGGATCGTTAGAATAAGTAACACATTATAATGAAATTGAGAGAAATAATTTAAAGGTTTTTTAGACCTCACAGACTCTTAACGTGGAATTATTGTTAGTAAATAGAATTCTCTCACACGTTTTGGGCGATAAAAATGCAAATTGTATTCTCAAATTGGAGATAACGTAAGAAAATTCAGATTTTCATAGAGATGAATTGGAAATATAAACATATTTAATCAACAGTACCAAAGAAAAACATTTTTAGGATAACTTACCTCTTAAATCGGGCCCACAAGAAGCGAAATTTTCACTCGTGAAAGCTAGACGTGCAACTGATGTTAGAACCGCTAACTTGAGTGAATCAGTTAAAGAGAAAAACCAAGAAAGAAACAAGTGGTAGGCTTAGGACTTTATAAATGAACGGTTACAATACCAAAGTGTAAAATGAACGTGCAACAAAGGATTCACAGACCGTGTTCAATGAGCAAAACTTCTAACTAAAGTGCGCTACTAAATTTATAAAAATCTGATGTGGGCAGCACATGACTTTCCCTGCAGACTTATATTCACGTTCTCTTTATTTTAATTAAATTTACTTCACTTTTAATTCAATTTTCGTTCTCATTCGGTAACCGGACTTATTTTCAAAAGTGGCGTAGAGAAAATACGAAAAACTAAAATATCTCGAGAACGGCTAGTCCTAGTGTAGTCGGATTGGTCTTATTCTTTTCTTACGTATTAAACAAGCATGGCTATATTTGAGCATACGTAGTTCTTAAGTTTAGATTTTGATGATTTTTGCGGGCTATTTTGCAAAAAAAGGCAGGTTATTTTTTTCCGAATTATACCAAAATCTAATCAGCGCCAAGGTGGCCTAAAAGCGACTTATCTACCAAATGTTGTGAAATTCGGTCCATTAGTTTTTTAGATAGAGTGTATACAAGCCTTTGAGGGCCATTTCGCAAAAAAAAGGCGGGTTCTTTTAACCCGAGTCATACCCAAAACTAATCAGCACCAGATTCGCGCACAAGTGACTTACCTACCAAATTTTATGAAATTCGGTCATTTAGTTTTTTAGTTAGAGAGGATACAAAATCTGCACAGACAGACAAACAGACACACATACAGACAGACGCACAGACACACACACACACAGACGTCACGCTAAAAATAGCTTTTTCGTGTTCTAGAGGTCTCGAAATATGTAGATCAGTCGAAAACTCGAGTTGCGATTTTCGACATGATTCCAATACTCTCCCTATACATTACCATGTATTGCAGGGAAAGTAAAAAATCTGATGTGGACAGCACATGACTTTCCCTGCAGACTTATATCCACGTTCTCTTTATTTTAATTAAATTTATTTCACTTTTATTCAATTTTCGTTCTCATTCGGTAACGGGGCTTATTTTCAAAGGTGGCGTAGGGAAAGTACGAAAAGCTAAAATATCTCGAGAACGGCTAGTCCTAGTGTAATGGGGTTGGTCTTATTCTTTTCGTCGTTAAACATTACGTATTAAACGGGCATTTAATGGATATATCTGAGTATACCTAGTTCTTTAGTTTAGATTTTGAAGATTTTTGCGGGCCGTTTTGCAAAAAAAGGCAGGTTATTTTTTTCCGAATCGTACCAAAATCTAATCAGCACCAGAGTGACCTATACGTGACTCATCTACCAAATTTTGTGAAATTCGGTCTATTAGTTTTTCAGCTAGAGTGGATACAAGCTTTTGCGGGCCATTTCGCAAAAAAAGGCGGGTTCTTTTATTCCGAATCGTACCCAAAACTAATCAGCACTAGCCCCGCCCACAAGTGACTTACCTACCAAATTTTGTGAAATTCGGTCCATTAGTTTTTTAGTTACAGTGGATACAAAATCTGCACAGACAGACAGACACACAGACAGACAGACAGACAGACAGACAGACAGACACACAGACACACGCACAGACGTCACGCTAAAAATGGTTTTTTCGTATTCTAGAGGTCTCGAAACGTGTAGATCCGTCGAAAACTCGAGTTGTGATTTTCGGCATGATTCCAATACTTTCCCTATACATTACCATGTATTGCAGGGAAAGTAAAAATCTGATGTGGGCAGCACATGACTTTCCCTGCAGACTCATATCCATGTTCTCTTTATTTTAATTAAATTTATTTCACTTTTAATTAAATTTTCGTTCTCATTCGGTAACCGGACTTATTTTCAAAGGTGGCGTAGAGAAAATACGAAAAACTAAAATATCTCGAGAACGGCTAGTCCTAATGTAATGGGGTTGGTCTTATTCTTTTCTTCGACAAAAATTACGTATTAAACGAGCATTTAATGGATATATTTGAGCATACGTAGTTCCTTAATTTAGATTTTGAAGATTTTTGCGGGCCGTTTTGCAATAAAAGGCAGGTTATTTTTTTCCGAATCGTACCAAAATCTAATCAGCACCAGAGTGACCTATACGTGACTCATCTACCGAATTTTGTGAAATTCGGTTCATTAGTTTTTCAGCTAGAGTGGATACAAGCTTTTGCGGGCCATTTCGCAAAAAAAGGCGGGTTCTTTTATTCCGAATCGTACCCAAAACTAATCAGCACTAGCCCCGCCCACAAGTGACTTACCTACCAAATTTTATGAAATTCGGTCATTTAGTTTTTTAGTTAGAGTGGATACAAAATCTGCACAGACAGACAAACAGACACACATACATACAGACGCACAGACACACACACACACAGACGTCACGCTAAAAATAGCTTTTTCGTGTTCTAGAGGTCTCGAAATATGTAGATCAGTCGAAAACTCGAGTTGCGATTTTCGACATGATTCCAATACTCTCCCTATACATTACCATGTATTGCAGGGAAAGTAAAAAATCTGATGTGGACAGCACATGACTTTCCCTGCAGACTTATATCCACGTTCTCTTTATTTTATATCCACGTTCTCTTTATTTTAATTAAATTTACTTCACTTTTAATTCAATTTTCGTTCTCATTCGGTAACCGGACTTATTTTCAAAAGTGGCGTAGAGAAAATACGAAAAACTAAAATATCCCGAGAACGGCTAGTCCTAGTGTAGTCGGATTGGTCTTATTCTTTTCTTACGTATTAAACAAGCATGGCTATATTTGAGCATACGTAGTTCTTAAGTTTAGATTTTGATGATTTTTGCGGGCTATTTTGCAAAAAAAGGCAGGTTATTTTTTTCCGAATTATACCAAAATCTAATCAGCGCCAAGGTGGCCTAAAAGCGACTTATCTACCAAATGTTGTGAAATTCGGTCCATTAGTTTTTCAGTTAGAGTGTATACAAGCCTTTGAGGGCCATTTCGCAAAAAAAAGGCGGGTTCTTTTAACCCGAGTCATACCCAAAACTAATCAGCACCAGATTCGCGCACAAGTGACTTACCTACCAAATTTTATGAAATTCGGTCATTTAGTTTTTTAGTTAGAGTGGATACAAAATCTGCACAGACAGACAAACAGACACACATACAGACAGACGCACAGACACACACACACACAGACGTCACGCTAAAAATAGCTTTTTCGTGTTCTAGAGGTCTCGAAATATGTAGATCAGTCGAAAACTCGAGTTGCGATTTTCGACATGATTCCAATACTCTCCCTATACATTACCATGTATTGCAGGGAAAGTAAAAAATCTGATGTGGACAGCACATGACTTTCCCTGCAGACTTATATCCACGTTCTCTTTATTTTAATTAAATTTATTTCACTTTTATTCAATTTTCGTTCTCATTCGGTAACCGGGCTTATTTTCAAAGGTGGCGTAGGGAAAGTACGAAAAACTAAAATATCTCGAGAACGGCTAGTCCTAGTGTAATGGGGTTGGTCTTATTCTTTTCGTCGTTAAACATTACGTATTAAACGGGCATTTAATGGATATATCTGAGTATACCTAGTTCTTTAGTTTAGATTTTGGAGATTTTTGCGGGCCGTTTTGCAAAAAAAGGCAGGTTATTTTTTTCCGAATCGTACCAAAATCTAATCAGCACCAGAGTGACCTATACGTGACTCATCTACCAAATTTTGTGAAATTCGGTCTATTAGTTTTTCAGCTAGAGTGGATACAAGCTTTTGCGGGCCATTTCGCAAAAAAAGGCGGGTTCTTTTATTCCGAATCGTACCCAAAACTAATCAGCACTAGCCCCGCCCACAAGTGACTTACCTACCAAATTTTGTGAAATTCGGTCCATTAGTTTTTTAGTTACAGTGGATACAAAATCTGCACAGACAGACAGACACACAGACAGACAGACAGACAGACAGACAGACAGACACACAGACACACGCACAGACGTCACGCTAAAAATGGTTTTTTCGTATTCTAGAGGTCTCGAAACGTGTAGATCCGTCGAAAACTCGAGTTGTGATTTTCGGCATGATTCCAATACTTTCCCCATACATTACCATGTATTGCAGGGAAAGTAAAAAATCTGATGTGGTCAGCACATGACTTTCCCTGCAAACTTATATCCACGTTCTATTTATTTCAATTAAATGTAATTCACTTTTAATTCAATTTTCGTTCTCATTCGGTAACCGGGCTTATTTTCAAAGGTGGCGTAGGGAAAGTACGAAAAACTAAAATATCTCGAGAACGGCTAGTCCTAGTGTAATGGGGTTGGTCTTATTCTTTTCGTCGTTAAACATTACGTATTAAACGGGCATTTAATGGATATATCTAAGTATACCAAGTTCTTTAGTTTAGATTTTGAAGATTTTTGCGGGCCGTTTTGCAAAAAAAGGCAGGTTATTTTTTTCCGAATCGTACCAAAATCTAATCAGCACCAGAGTGACCTATACGTGAGTCATCTACCGAATTTTGTGAAATTCGGTTCATTAGTTTTTCAGCTAGAGTGGATACAAGCTTTTGCGGGCCATTTCGCAAAAAAAGGCGGGTTCTTTTATTCCGAATCGTACCCAAAACTAATCAGCCCTAGCCCCGCCCACAAGTGACTTACCTACCAAATTTTGTGAAATTCGGTCGATTAGTTTTTTAGTTACAGTGGATACAAAATCTGCACAGACAGACAGACAGACACACAGACAGACACACAGACAGACAGACAGACAGACAGACAGACAGACAGACACACAGACACACGCACAGACGTCACGCTAAAAATGGTTTTTTCGTATTCTAGAGGTCTCGAAACGTGTAGATCCGTCGAAAACTCGAGTTGTGATTTTCGGCATGATTCCAATACTTTCCCTATACATTACCATGTATTGCAGGGAAAGTAAAAAGAACCAAACTGGTTTCGAAAATTCAGGCGTCGTTCAGTACCAACGGGGAAAATAACAGTTTTAAACAAATGCTAAAAATAAGTATAGCAAATGACGAAGGAACTAACTGGTTTTTGAAGCTAAAAGAGAAAATGCATGATCAACAAATGTTACGAAAAATACAAAAATTCATAAAATAAAGAAAATTACCAAATAAAAAGAAGGAAGCAATTGAAATATTAAAGAAACAATCGATATAAAGAGGAAAACAATCGATATAAAGAAGGTATATAAACAATCAAGAAACATTCAAGAAAGTCCAATTCAAGCTTGGAACTGGGAGCAGAAATGATCTTAGCTTTTGAAAAATTAAAAACATGATTAGGCTTCGTCCCAAAGGAGATTAAAATTTACCAGGACATCTCAAATCCCAAAAATGAACAATAATTGAAGACTTTGATACTTCTTGTTTAGAAAGACATATCAGGTATTACTCATTACGAAATCGAAGCATTATTTTTGTTTGACCAACATATCCAAGTCAGCATTCGCAAGGAATGGAATAAACACCACATCAAATCAAGACATCAAGGCAGGAATAGTATTTAAAAAGGAGAAATAAATTTTATTATTATGTTTAAAAGCACACCTAAAATAGGAACGTGATAGAATGTTGGTGATTTTAAAGCTAAGAGATGAATAGAAAGGTTAAACGACAGAATTACGTGGATACCGATCTAGTTCTTTTAGAATAAGGTAACGCTCTTATGTGCCCTGACAAAGAAGAACCAACAATTCGCCAGTAGTCAATTACATATCAGAAATTATCTGATTTCCGTTTGTCTATAACGCTTGGGAATAAATGTTGCGGGGTTGACTACTAAGCGAAATATAGCCAACTTGGTGATATGTTGCTCCAGATTGACAAAAATATAATCAAAATTGCAAAAATGACACTAAATTTTGATAAATTAATATTATAATTAATATTATAATTAATTATTATTAAAATATTTTAATATATGGACTCTACTGCTTATTGCGGATGCTATACATATTGATAATTGTCAATTTGAAGTTGCGCGAAATATAAGAATTCTTCGAAATAGTTTTACATGTTGTCATCTGGAAAAGCGCCAAATGCACATTTACCATTAAAAGCATGGTGTCGTAGATCTTATACATCATTGTAAATGAAGTAATTTTATTGTACTTCTATACAATGTATTGTTGTGTAGTGTATCTGTGTTTGTGATTTCCAGAAAGTTGAGCTGCGAATAAATATTTTAGGCTGTTAATTGTCGTGATTATTTTGTCGAAACTTAGTCATTAGGTAAGTTGTTATTTGTATGAGATCAAAGTTATTTATAGGTAGTTTATGATTGACCGTTAGTAACTGTAAAGAATCAATTCAAAACCTTAAATCAAAACGCAATTAAGTGGGCCCATACAATGGCAAAATTGCGCAATATATAAGTTAATTGGGTGCTTCGAAATAATTGTATATGTTGTCATCCAGAACAGCAGACAATAATATAAAAAACATTGTGCATCTTTACTATTGTGAAAGAAATAAATTAATTGTATTACGCAGGAAAAACCATATGCTATCCATATCAGATTTTTACTTTCCTTATATACTCGTATAATAATGTATAAGGAAAGTGTTGTGACGGGGTCGAAAATTCGAATTCGAGTTTTCGACGGAAGAGCACGTTTCAAGCATCCCTGATTAGGAATCGAACATTTTTGAGCTGATGTCTGTGTGTGTGTGTGTGTGTGTGTGTGTGTGTGTGTGTGTTAGTGAGTCTGTACAGACGATAACTGAAGATTAAATGTACCGATTTAAACGATATTTGGTACAAAAATCACAATCCGTGAATACTGGAAATCTATTGTTTTTATATGCAATCGAATGCTTAGAACCCCCGTAAATTTTCGAGTGAAATTTTGAAAGAATCATCAAAAAATCAAAACCTTTATTAAAGTCACGCAAATAGACATGTCTTATGTAATTTTTCATTAGAAAACGATTGACATAAATTTTAGAACGCTGGCATGAACCATTCTCGAGATATTGCACATTTTTCAAAAAAATTATCAAAAAATGATATAGAATTAAAAAAATATATAACCTATTGAGAAACATGTTCTCTTTTCATATGTAATATCATGCGATAAATTGAGTGACATCATTCTCGTGGATCTAGCTGGTTCCATTCATAAAAAAATATATTTTGAGTAATACTTTTGTATTTGAACGACAATAGTCATTTATTTGCTGTAAGAATAACTTATTTCTCCGTCAATAACGCTTGGCGAGTTTTCGGCGACGAATTTGGTGGAATGTCGCCAACTTAGCGGCTTTTTTAAATGTTACTAAATTAACAAAAAACTCGCCAAATGAATAAATAGGACGCTAAATCAATGAAAATGACGACTCATTGACGAAAATTCAATATCTTGGAAAGAATATAAATAACTGCTATAAAAATTATCTATTTTACTTTTACTGTAAAAGTAATTAATTCATTGCATTATATAAGGAAAGTCGTGTGCTGGCCACATCAGATTTTTTATTATATAATAACTTAATATTATAATATATTTAATTATCCTCTTCTTTTATGACAGGTATTGAATACGACAAATATCTTTAATACTATTCGGGTCTTACCTTCCTTAAAAAAATCCTTCTTTTCTAGTGTGAATCTAATCCTTCTTTACCCGCAGTATGGCCAGAATTCATGTGGAGAAAAGAGGATTTCAATCCCATGGGCAAAAGGATTGAACTGGACATGATTCTGATCTCTCTTCATTTCTAACAGGGCCGCAGGATTCTGGGAAGGAGTCAAAAGGAAAAAAAACTAATCTTCTCTCCCCAAATTTATTTGAAATTCAAGATATTGAGTTCGGAGTATATACTGTAAAGGAATTTGACAAATGGTACATTTCTCTGTTATATATTATATCGAAATAGGATGTCAACACGTAGAAATGCTTTCATTTGAATTATTTATAAGAAAGCATTTTAATTAGTTTTCTTTACTTTTTCTTCTCTTTTAACTTTCTCTACATATATATAGTATAATATATAGGAAAATTATTATAATGGGGTCGAGTTTTTGACGAAAGAATAAGTTCCTAAACTCAAATCGAACACTTTTTGAGGGGAATTTCTCTCTCTCTCTCTCTGTGTGTGTGTGTGTGTGTGCGCGCGTACGCAATATTTTACGAACAAATTAAGAGTTTCAGGGAGAACAAATTAAGAGATCATTTTGTTCGATTAGTGCAATCAGTGATTACGGGAATTTCTTTGATTGTTAAACGCAAGCAAATGTTCGAAATCTCCCCCAAATGAATAAATTTTTGGAAATATCATTAAAAATCAGGTTGATCTCAATAATCATTTTATAAGTATTTTATTTTTATAAATATAATTATACAAACTTTAGAGCAGTAGACTTCTTTTTAAATATCACTAAAAGCGATATTTTCAAACAGTCAATACTGTTACATAAATAATAATTTTGTGCGTACGGTTTTATTAGGAAACAAATGACATAAATTTTAGTTTTACATGTTAGCACGAATAGTTCTCGAAATATTGTGAGTTTTAAAATTAGATTTATAAAGAAAAATACTTAAAATTATAAAATGAAGTAAGTACCGTCAAAGAGATTCGCTTTCCATATGCAATATTACGCGAACAATCTGTTAACATCAGTCACGTAGGTCTAATTTGCTCCAATCATGACAGAACATACTTTTATATAGATGTATTTTGACGCCCATGAATTCGCTCAAAGTCAAACATTTCACATGATACTAATTAAATGCCAATTGCATTACGATGAGAATTTTACAGATAAGTATAAATTAAGCATTCGTTTTGAACTCATAATTGCCACAATTGCCCAATTCTAATATGCCTAATGTTCATTAAATTCCGAAACATTGTTTCGTGGATTTTATGTGTCATTATTTCGCTGTGAAGAAGTAAAGCCATTGCATTGTGTAGGGCGAGTCACGTGCTGTAATTATCAGTTTTTTCTTTCCTTATATACATATAATGTATAAGGAAAGTATTGTGACGGGGTCGAAAATTCGAATTCGAGTTTTCGACGGGAGAGCACGTTTCAAGCATCCCTGAACACGAATCAGGTGTTTTTGATATAATGTATGCGTGTGTGTGGAAGGAAGGGGTGTTAAAGAATGTGTGTGTGTGTGTGTGTGTGTGTGTGTATCAGCGAGTCTGTGGAGACGGTAACTGACGAACGAATGAAGCGATTCGAAAAGGATTTGGAACACCAAAAATTACAATCCAAGAATACTGGAAACCTATTGTTTTTATACGCAATCGGATGTTCAACCCCCCCCCCCCTAAATTTTCAATTGAACTTTTAAAAAAATCATAAAAAATTAAAACCTTCGATAAAGTTGCGCAAATAGTAACTTCTTATGTAAATTTTCATTAGAAAACGATTGACATAAATTTTAGAACGATAGCTTAAACCGTTCTCCAGATATTTCATATTTTTTTCAAATAAATTTATCAAAAAATCCCATAAATTAAAAAAAATATTAACTGTTGAGAAACATGTTCACTTTTCATATGTAATATCATGCGATGAATTTGGTGACACCACTCTCGTGAATCTAGCACGTTCCAATCATGAGAAAAGAGACTTTGAGTAATACTTTTGTATTTGAACGACAATAGTCATTTGTGTACTATAAGAATAACTTATTTCTCAGTAAATAACGCTTGGCGAGATTTTATCGACGAATTTGGCGGAATGTCGCCAACTTGGCGACTTTTTTCAATGTTGCCAAGTTAACGAAAATCTCGCCAAATGGATAAAAATGACGCTAAATCAATGAAAATGACGACTGATCAACGAAAATTCAATGTCTTGTAACGCATATTAGTATCTACTATAAGAATAACCTATTTCTTTTTTTACTGCAACAGTTATAAATTCATTGAATTATATAAGGAAAGTCATGCGCTACATCAGATTTTTTAAAAGAGTTTAGTGTCAATAATAAGGAAACTCAATTTCATCTTCACGACAAATGAAAAAATTTTTGTCATGGTCATCATATACCTTTCCTTATAGACCCATATTTATATACCTTCAAAATTTAATTAATTTATTTTATTGAACAAACCAATACAAAATAGGTATTTATTTAAAATTATACGCAATGTGCAGTTTTAAAACATTTTACTCGTATTATCATTATATAACTTATCGTATTATAAAACATAATTTTCCCAAAATTTCAAAAAACATAAATATATATTGATATACTAGGGTACCTTGTTGAAGGATCCTAACTCTGTTTCAGTTTTCTTTAACAGAATACAATGACCTGCAAGTACCATTTTGGCCCGACAGGGACTTGGCGTAAACCCTTGTGCGATTTTATAATTTAGTGCGATTTAATAGCATCTATGCTCGGAGTGTTTGTGGCGGAAATCGAAGTGCTACGAAAAATGCAAACACTTGGACACTTATCCATCCAAATATAATAGATAAAAATGTGATGTGGACAACACATGACTTTCCTTATTTAATGCAATGAATTTACTACTTTTACAGTTAAAGTAAACGTAATTCTTATGGAAGATACTTATATTCTTTCCAAGATATTGAAATTTCTTCAATGAGTCGTCATTTTCATTGATTTCGCGTCATTTTTATCAATTTGGGGAGATTATTGTTAATTTGACAACAATTAAAAATGTCGCCAAGTTGGCGACAATTCGCCAATATGTCGCCAAAATATCGCCAAGCATTATGGACGGAGAAATAAGTTATTCTTACAGCAGATAAATGACTATTATCGTTCAAATACAAAAGTATTACTCAAAGTATCTTTTTTCATGAATGGAACGAGCTAGATCCACGAGAATGATGTCACCCAATTTATCGCATGGTATTACGTATGAAGAGTGAACATGTTTCTCAATAGGAATTATTAATTTAGAATTATAGGTATGATTCTCAATAGGAATATTTTATTTTATAAAATTTTTTGGTAATTTTTTTGAAAAATGCGCAATATCTCGAGAACGGTTCATGTTAGCGTTCTAAAATTTATGTCAATCGCTTTCTAATAAAAAATTACATAAGAAATGTTTATTTGCGTAACTTTATTAGCGGTTTTGATTTTTTGACGATTTTTTCAAAATTTCACTCGAAAATTTAGGGGGGTTCTGAGCATTCGATTGCATACAAAAACAAGAGGCTCCCAGTGTTTACGGATTGTGATTTTTGTACCAAATTTCATTCCAATCAGTCTATTCGTTCGTCAGTTATCGTCTCCACAGGCTCATTGACACACACACACACACACACACACACACACACACATACACACAGACATCACTTCAAAAATGTTTGAGTCGTCATCAGGGATGCTTGAAACGTACTCTCCCGTCGAAAACTCGAATTCGAATTTTCGACCCCGTTCCAATACTTTCCTTATACATTTTGTATATAAGGAAAGTAAAAATGGAAAAAATGTTCTTCTGGTTTTAACTGAAATAGGAGTCCAGATTATGAACAAATAAATATAATTTCAGTACTTTAATATATTGCGTTTTTATTTTCAAATAAATTTTAAACGGTATACGTCCCAGCGAGTGTTTTTTACTTTCCTTCCAATACATGCAATACGTGGAACGTATAGCGAAAGTATGGGAATTATGTCGAAAATCACAATTCGATTTTCGATAGATCTACACGTTTTCAGCAATCTAGAACCCGAAAAACATATTTTTAACTTGAAGGCTGTTTGTGTGTCTGTCTGTGCAATGTATGTATTCACTCTAACTGAAAAACTGATAGACCGAATTTCACAATATTTGGTAGATAAGTCACTTAGAGTTGCCATGGTACTGATTAGATTTTGGTATGAATCGGAAAGAAATAACTTCCTTTGGGACCTCTAGAACACGAAAAACTATTTTTACTTTCCTTATATAATGTATAAAGAAAGTATTGTGACGGGGTCGAAAATTCGAAATAGAATTTTCGACGGAAGAGCACGTTTCAAGCATCCCTGATCACGAATCGAACATTTTTGAGGTGATGTCTCTGTGTGTGTGTGTCAGTGAGCCTGTGAAGACGATATATCACGAACGAATGGAGCGATTCGAATGAAATTGTATACAAAAATCACAATCCGTGAATACTGCAAGCCTATTGTTTTTAAACGTAATCGACTTTTCAGAACCCCCCTACATTTTCGAGGGAAATTTTGAAAAAATCATCAAAAAATCAAAACCTTTAATAAAGTTACGCAATTAGACATTTCTTATGTAATTTTTCCTTAGAAAACGACTGACATAAACTTTTAAACGCTAACATGAACCGTTCTCGAGATATTGCACATTTTTCAAACAAATTTATCAAAAAATCCCATAAATTAAAAAAAAAAAATTAACTGCTGAGAAACATGTTCACTTTTTATATGTAATATCATCCGATAAATTGGGTGACATCATTCTTGTGGATTTTGCTCGTTCCATTTATGAGAAATGATACTTTGAGTAATACTTTTGTATTTGAACGCCAATAGTCATTTACCTGCTATAAGAATAACTTATTTCTCCGTCCACAACGCTTGGCGAGAATTTGGCGACGTTTTGACGGAATGCGCCAACTTGGCGACTTTTTTAAATATTGTTAAATTAACGAAAATCTCGCCAAATGGATAAAAATGCCGCTAAATCAATGAAAATGAAGACTAATCGCGAAAAATTCAATATCTTGAAAAGAATATAAGTATCTACTATAAGAAAAACCTATTTTTTGACTGTAAATGTAGTAATTTTAATGCATTATATAAGGAAAGTCATGTGTTGCCCACATCAGATTTTTAGCTTGACGTCCGTGTGTGTGTGTCTATGTGTGCAATGCATGTATCCACTTTAACTCAAGAACTAGTGGAGAAAATTTCATGAAATTTTATAGGTGAGTCACTTGTGGGTGACCCTGGGGCAGATTAGATTTTGGTACGATTCGGGATAAAGAAACCCGCCTTTTCTTGCGAAATGGTCTGAAAAAATCGCATGTATCCACACTAGCTAAAAAACTAATTAACCAAATTTCACAAAATTTAGTAAATACGTTAGTTGTGGATTTCCCTGGTACTGATAAAATTTGGGTTTTATTCGAAAAAAACCTACCTTTTATTGCGAAATGGTCCAAAAAATCGCAAAATCTAAAACAGAAAACCACATATGCTTAAATAAATCAATTAAATGCTTATTTTATATGCAATTTTTTAAAATGAAATGAGAATAAAACAATATATATAATATAAATCTAGGACTAACTGTTCTCGAGATATTTTAGTTTTTTCGCATTTTTGCTACGCCGCCTTTAACCTTTTGCTTACCGGTGGGACAGCGTCCATCCCTAACGAAGAACCTCTTAAAAAGACAGGTATTTGACATACCCTATTCCAAACAGTTCGATCCGCCTTTGCAGACATGGGTATGTCAAATATCTGTCTTTTTGAGAAGTTCTTCGTTAGGGATGGACGCTGTCCCACCCGTAAGCACAAGGTTAAAAATACGTTCAGTTACCAAATGAAAACGAAAATGGATATTAAAGTGCAAATTCGGTGCCATTTTAAATAATTATGCGTATTATTATTTTGTACTATTAAACTCCGTTTAATGAATTATGAAAGAAATGAAGAGAAAATGAATTTTAGTCTGTAAGGAAAGTAATGGGGTGCCCACATCAGACATTTACTTTCCCCACAATACATTATAATGTATAGGGAAAGTATTGTAATCTTGCCGAAATTCGCAAATCCAGTCTTTGATGGATCTACACGTTTCTAACACCTTAGAACAGAAAAAACTATTTTAAGTATGACGTCTGTGTGTCTTCTCTTTCTTGGACCCAGACCGTCCGACCCACCAGAAAGATATAAGGTATCTGCTTGGGAGGCCGGGAAGTGCCACCCGATTTAGACCGGAACACAGTGGGGGAGGCATTCACAGGGACCGTACCCTCCTTCCCCTACCACCAACCTCTCGGAAGGACTTACGGACCCACATGTTTAACGTGATCGTACTCTGCGTGAACACTGTGTGTGTGTCTGTCATATGTGCAACATATGTGTCCACTCTAACTCAAAACTAATTTACCAAATTTCACAAAAATTAGCCCTAGGTTAAATTTTGGTACGATTGGGAGAAAAAAGGGTATGCCAGTTTTGCTAAATGTCCCACAAAAAACGTATGTATCCACTCTAGTTGAGAAACCAATTGACCAAATTTCACAACATTTTATAGATAAGTTACTTGTGGATAGCCGTGTTGCTGATTATATTTTGGTGCGGTTCGAATAAAAAAAAGGAATCTACCTTTGTTTGGCTCGAAAAAATAGCCAAAATCTAAACTAAAAGACCATATATTCTCAAATGTATCACTTAAATGCTTGTTTTATGCGTAATTTTTAAAGATGAAAAGAATAAGACCAAACTCATTACTCTAAAATTGATCATTCTCGAGATATTTAAGTGTCTTTTTTTAATTTTGAGAATCCGAGGAAATATATACTATAGTCCCACTATAGTTAAAAACTATTTGATGAAATTTAAGGAAATATAAGGAATAATAAAATCTGATGTGGGCAATACATGACTGTCCTTATATAATGTAATAAATTTACTACTTTTACAGTAAAATAAATAGGTTTTTCTTATAGTAGATACTAATATTACTTCCCAGATATTGAATTTTCCACAATTAGTCGTCATTTTCATTGATTTAGCATCATTCTTATCCATTTGGCGAGATTTTCGTTAATTTGGCAACATTTCAAAAAGTCGCCAAGTTGGCGACATTCCGCCAAATTTGTCGCCAAAATCTCACCAAGCGCTATGGACAAAGAAATAAGTTATTCTTACAGCAGGTAAATGACTATTGGCGTTCAAATACAAAAGTATTACTCAAAGTATCTTTTTTCATGAATGGAACGAGCTAGATCCACGAGAATGATGTCACCCAATTTATCGCATGGTATTACATATGAAAAGTGAACATGTTTCTCAATATGAAATATTTTTTTTTTATTTTATACGAGTTTTTGATAATTTTTTTTAAATGTGCAATATCTCGAGAACGGTTCATGTTAGCGTTCTAAAATTTGTGTCAATCGTTTTCTAATGAAAAATTACATAAGAAATGGCTATTGGCGTAACTTTATTAGTGGTTTTGATTTTTTGACGATTTTTTCAAAATTTCATTCGAAAATTTAGGGGGGGGGGGGGGTCTGAACATTCGATTGCGTATAAAAACAGTAGGCTCCCAGTGTTTACGGATTGTGATTTTTGTACCAAATTTGGTTCGAATCGGTCCATTCGTTCGTCAGTTATCGTCTCCACAGACTCACTGACACACACACACACACACACTCACACACACACACTCACACACACACACTCACACACACACACATACTTTCACACACACGCACACACACACACACACACACATACTTTCACACACACACACACAGACATCACTTCAAAAATGTTTGATTCGCAATCAAGGATGCTTGAGACGTGCTCTCCCGTCGAAAACTCGAATTCGAATTTTCGACGCCATCACAATACTTTCCTTATACATTAGGTATATAAGGAAAGTAATAAGGAAATTTAATATAAGGAAAGTCTTGAGCTGTCCACATCAGATTTTTACTTTCCTTATATACATAATATATAAGGAAAGTATTGTGACGGGGTCGAAAATTCGAATTCGAGTTTTCATTGCATTATATAAGGAAAGTCATGTGCTTCCCACATCAGATTTTTTTAATATAACACTGATGTTCGGATTATCTAAAGCCAATAGTACGTTCGGTACTGCCAATATAATATTTATAACTATTTTCAAGAGAAAGGAAAGGGTCAACATGCACCCTGGCTTAGTTTCAAATGTTACTTTTAAAATTGCAGGTACGAGTACAACTAAATATAGGAGAAACAGTAAAATAGTATGGTTTAAGTTTAAATTCAATACCAATCTGAGCCAGATGATGAAAAATCTGAGGATGGTAGGGAAGACAAAAGTCATATGGTCCGCGAAAGGTCGGACGTCGGAGCAAGTTTGGTTTTGAGATAGATAAATTTAGAACGGACAGTCGAAACATTTGATGAATAAATTCAAAGGAGTAATGGCTTTATTCCAATATTTCCCCTCGTTACTTTCCTTGCAATACATGGTAATATATAGGGAAAGTATTGGGATTATGCCGAAAATCGCAACTCGAGTTTTCGACGGATCTATACGTTTTGGGACCGCTATAATACGAAAATACTATTTTTAGCGTGACGTGTGTGTCTTCGTCTGTCTGTCTGTCTGTCGGCGTGTCAGTGTGTCTGTCTGTGCAATGTAAGTATCCACTCTAACTCAAAAACTAATGGATCGAATTTCATAAAATTTGGTAGGTCACTTGGGTGTGCCCCTGATGCTGATTACCTTTTGGTACGACTCGGAAAGAAAGAACCCGCCTTTTTTGTGAAATGGCCCGCAAAAATATCATGTATACACTTTAGCTTTGATACTAATTAACCAAATTTCATAAAATTTGGTAGATATGTTACTTGTGGGATACTCTTGTGCTGATTAGATTTTGCTACGATTCGGAAAACAACAACCCGCTTTTTTTTACGAAATGGCCAGCGAAAATCGCCAAAATCTAAAAAAAAAAGACTACGCATGTCAAATGTATCAATTAATTGCTTCTTTTATACGTAATTTTTGACGCGAAAAATAATGAGAACAACTTTATTACTCTAGGACTAACCGTTCGTGAGATATTTGAGATTTTTCACATTTTGTTATACCGCCTTTGGAAAAATGTCCAATTACCAAATAAAAAAAGAAATTGAATTAAAAATGCAAATTTAGTGATAATTTGTGCTATTAAACCCGTTTCAATGAATTATTAAAGAAATAAAGAAAAAACGAATTTGAGTCAGCAAGAAAAGTGATGTGCTCCCCACATCAGATTTTGTAATCTAGCGATTCTTATGCAAATTTTGTTCACGGCTTTTGACTGGGCATGAAAAGGCCAATGTATTATCTTTTTTCACAATTATCTCTGATAATGGAAGCTTGACGTTTGAAAGCACTGAGGATTTTAATGTGATTTTAACATCATTTAGTATAATCAAATATGAAATTTTACTATAAAGTGTTTGTTCTTTAAAATTTTAATTTTAGACATAATATTTTATTACCAAGTATAAATTGTATATATTTTTATCAATCAGATATGGATAATTAGGCGTCCAAAGTATTTGCATTTTGCGTAATACTCCGAAATCAGCCTGATACCAACGACCAGAAATGTTATTGAAGTCAAAAATTTCCTTCACAATCATCGGACGTATGCAGACAGACTATCGAGGACAAAACAGCATTGCTCATTATTTTGGGCTGGCGGGTACCCATGAAAAATAATGGAAAACATTCATGTGTTATATTTCAAAGTGTTTAAATATACTGAAACCACACCTTAGGAAATATTCAGAAGAAATTTGGGTATTATGGTAACTCGTTACTTGTCACTACTCAATGATTTACTCTTCTCTGAAAGAGGGAGAAATCATCGATGAAGGTTTAGACACACACCATAAACATATTTAGTGTTTTAGACACACACCATATTTAGTATTTTAGACACATGAAGTGAGAAGTTTCTTCTTTAGTCTACGCCTGAGGGAGACCAATCCCACTGGCCTCTGAAGTTATTTTGTTATCCACAATCAAAAGTATACTATTTGATTGGCATACAGTCTTCTAATAAAACATAATTACAATACAATCCTCTAACAAAACACTATTACTTTGTGACCTCCAAGATCCCCTAATAAAACTCAATACAACATATAGAGTTATAAACCCTGTACGTGTATTAGATGTATAGTTCGTACCTTGGTGTATAAATTCTAAACTCCAAAAGTGTCACAACTCAAACGCGCTCCTGATAATAACAGGTAATTGACTCCTAACAGATATATATGCACAAACAGATTATAAGAATACAAAACAATGTTTATTCATTAAACATTCATACTTCTCTTTGGATATAAAGAACTAAATTAGATAGAACCTACCATGGACAGTTGCCTAAACTACACATAAATGAACACTAGACGTTTGATGGCAATATCCATACCTAAATATTTAGTCTTCTCCGCCCGCGTGTAACCCACAGTAAATCTGAATATTATCTTTATATAGAAGATAAGCCTTCAACTGTTCCGGATTCCTTAATTTTTAGAGATTACCATCGTCAACCGTCCTAATCCAGGCATCCATCGCTTCCTTTGAACGATAAAAATTTCCTAGAGCAAATATGACGCATGTAGGACGTTCTTCAAAGACCGCGCTACCTAAAATATTATTCTATCTCACTTGTAGAATCCGCCCTTTGCCTGGGAAGCTCCTGATAGGTCCTTTCAACCGAAACTTTTAATAGACTTGTCTTTTACTATGCTTACTTGCCTTTAATTGCCTTTTACTAGGGATTTCTTGTTGATTTAGTCAACAAGAAATCCGTAGTAAAAGGCAAATTAAAGAAATTATAATTAAAAGGTTATCGAGACTTCGTATTTTGAGCGATTTTCACACAAATCGGTTCCTTAGCGACCAGAAATATTATCGCAAAGTTTTCATCTTAACATTATCAAGGTAATAAAGAACGTTTTTACTACCGATGTGTGAACTGTATCCGCAGGACAATTTCTTCATATTCATTTTTTTAATTACATTGACATTTCCATTTTTTAGGTTATCTGATATTGCTTTCGCTGCATCAAAATGAGAATTACCACAATTCTTTTATATAGTCTTGTATAAAGTTCTATATATTTGCATTTTAACAAAAACAATATTCTGAATTTCTATATTATTTTATTTTCTGTTATTTTTAAGCAAATGCATAAAATTTTAGTTTTTCAATTCCGCTCGCGCGCTGAAGGGCTTCATTATCATTTTCCTCTACGGTCCACTGTACATACTCAAACATGCGCAGTCGACCAGATGGAGTTTAAACCATTCCTTCTGTCTTACAGAATGTTTCTTTATTTATCTTCATTTTATGTATGTATTTATTTAATTTTATTATTATTATTATTATTTATGTTTTGTTTTATTTTCCTTCCCGTGGTTACGGAGCTCACACACAACTGAGGCGAATGCAAGAGGCGATTCTGCAAATGTTGAGACATCAATTATTCTGGGGTTAATGGAATTATTTTTTTCCGGTATAGAGTATTTTCATTTATTTGTGTCGCGAGCATAATTTTAGTGCAGAACAGGCCATTAGGAAATTGAGTGGTGTTATCTGTATATGCATTATTTGAGTAGGGAGCGCTAATTTAAGAACCCGACAACGACGAATAATTCGATCTATTATTATATATATATATATATATATATATATATATATATATATATATATATATATATATATATATATATATATATATATATATATATAAATATATATTTATATATATATATATATATATATATATATATATATATATATATATATATATTTATATATATATATATATATTTATATATATATATTTTCATATATATATATATATATATATAAATATAAATATATATATATATATATATATATAAATATATATATATATATATATATATAAATATATATTTATATATATATATATATATATATATATACATATATATATATATATATATATTTATATATATATATATATATATATATATATATATATTTATATATATATATATATATATATTTATATATATATATGTATATATATATATATATATATATATATATATATATATATATATATATAAATTAAATATATTTTCACATTTTATAGAATGTGAAACTGTATTCCATGTTTTCCTACGTCCAACATGGCAGACATATCCTTCAGCTAGTATGTCCTACGACCAGCGAAATTCTCTAACATATTTTGCCCTTCAGAAATAAAATGTATGGAACACGCTGCTTTAAAACACACCGTAAATTCTCCTCATTTAAATGCAATACATGTATAATTTTATCTTCTTCATTGACACTTCATTTTTTTTTTAAATCAGCATACGCTATAATCCAATTAAGCATAAAGTATATCCAAACTAATTTTAGATTTCGATACAGACATTAAACATTAAAACTACATTTTATATATATAAAATAGCTTATTCGCCGAGCCCACTCCTGTAAAATATTCGCTAACTAGCCGATTTTTCAAGGGGTATATCTTATGATTATTGCATAAAAGTCACCACTTCATGCGCACAGAATATAACCAACCTGCACATTTATCAAAATTCATGGCTGCACATATTCACCATTGTTCACAATTGCCTTCATTTTTCAAATTGAACACGAGAATCCGATTCTCAAATTAAAATAAATACACTCTTCTTTTCACAGAATTCGCACTTAACCTGAGAACGAACGCGTAATTGAAAAGCGACGACTGCTATAATTCCCTCATACCGAACAATAGGCCATTTTTATGTTTTTACTGCTTTCGTTCTGCAGTAAGTGGAAACAATGCTTTCGGAATTAGAGCTAATCTCCGAGGTAAAGTAATACGCTACGGCAGCAGAGATGACGGGAACTCGCGCTGTTGTGCTCCGACGTGTCAGAATCCCTGGAGTCGAGACTTAGAAAGATGTGAACGAGTTATGATTTGGGGCATTAAAAATGTGGAATTGCAATAACAGTGAATTAAAATTGCCTAGATATACTCGTATGGGTTATATTTGGCGTTTCTCAATTTTCAGTAGCTAGTTACAGCATATCTTTGTATAGCATTTGAATGTAAAAGGTATTTAAAAAAAAGAACTTGGTGACAGAAAAGTTGCAGGAATCCAAATTTAAAATTGCATATTATTTATTTGGTTATTTGTTTTCAATTTACTTGGCAACTGCAGGTGAAATCCTGTTACAATAACCACACAAGCATAAAAAGTATAGAGCATAAAATTCAAGAATGTTTAGTATACATGCCATGTGCAATAAAACAAATCCAATTACAGTGACCACATAAACATAAAAAGTATAGGGGATAAAATACAAGAATACTAAGCAGTATACATGTTAAGTGCATTAAAAAAAATCTGATGTGTGCAACACATGACTTTCCTTATATAATGTAATGAATTTACTACTTTTCAGTAAAAAAAATAGGTTTTTTCTTATAGTAGATACTAATATTCTTTCCAAGATATTGAATTTTCGACAATTAGTCGTCATTTTCATTGATTTAGCGTCAATTTTATCCATTTGGCGAGATTTTCGTTAATTTGGCAACATTTCAAAAAGTCGCCAAGTTGGCGACATTCCGCCAAATTCGTCGCCAAAATTTCGCCAAGCATTATGGACGAAGAAATAAGTTGTTCTTACAGCAGATAAATGACTATTGGCGTTCAAATACAAAAGTACTACTCAAAGTATTTTTTTTTCATGAATGGAACGAGCTAGATCCTCGAGAGTGATGTCAACCAATTTATCGCATGGTATTACATATGAAAAGTGAACATGTTTCTCAATAGGAAATATTTTTTTTTTCATTTTATATGACTTTTTAATAATTTTTTTGAAAAATGTGCAATATTTCAAGAACGGTTCATGTTAGCGTTCTAAAATTTATTTCAATCGTTTTCTAATAAAAAATTACATAAGAAATGTCTATTTGCGTAACTTTATTAGTGGTTTCGATTTTTTGACGATTTTTTCAAAATTTTATTCGAAAATTTAAGGGGGTTCTGAACTTTCGATTACGTATAAAAACAATAGGCTTCCAGTGTTTACGGATTGTGATTTTTGTACCAAATTTGGTTCGAATCGGTCCATTCGGTTATCGTCTCCACAGACTCACTGACACACACACTCACACACACACATACTTTCACACACACACACACACACACACACACACACACACACACACACACAGACATCACTTCAAAAATGTTTGATTCGTGATCAGGGATGCTTGAAACGTACTCTCCCGTCGAAAACTCGATTTCGAATTTTCGACCCCGTCACAATACTTTCCTTATATATTATGTATATAAGGAAAGTAAAAATCCAGTTACACTAACCACACAAACATAAAAAATATAGGGCATGAAATACAATAATACTAAGCAGTATACGTGTCAAGTGCATTAAAATAAATCCAGTTACAGTAACCACACGAACATAAAAAGTATATGGCATATAAAACACAAGAATACTAAGTAGTATACATGTCAATTGCATTAAAACAAATCCGTTGAAGTGCGTAGGATGGTCTGGGTCTCAACAACAACAACAAGAATACTAAGAAGTATACATGTCAATTGCATTAAAACAAATCCAGTTACAGTAACCACACGAACATAAAATGTATAGGACATATAAAGCACAACAAGAATACTACTGTAACTGTAGCAATATTACTGTATTACTCCAGTTGCAGTAACTGTAACTGGATTACTGGTAACTGGATTACTGTGGTTACTGTAACTGGATTTGTTTTAATGCAATTTACATGTATAATGCTTAGTATTCTTGTTGTTGTTGAGACCCATATCGTCCGACGCACTTTTCTAGTAGGTCGGACGCTCTGGGTCTCAACAACAACAACAAGAAGAATACTAAGCAGTATACATATCAATTGCATTAAAACAGATCCAGTTACAGTAACCACACGAACATAAAAAGTGTAGGGCATATAAAACACAGGCATACTAAGCAGTATGCATGTCAATTGCATTAAAACAAATCCAGTTACAATAATCACACACACATAAAATGTGTAGGGCATATAAAACACAAGAATACTAAGCAGTGTGCATATCAAATGCATTAAAACAAATCCAGTTACAGTAACCACACTAACATAAAAAGTGAAGGGCATATAAAACACAAGAATACTAAGCAGTATACATGTCAATTACGTTAAAACAAATCCAGTTACAGTAACCACACGAACATAAAAAGTATAGGGTATATAAAGCACAAGAATACTAAGCAGTATACATATTAATTGCATTAAAACAAATCCTGTTACAGTAACCACACAAACATAAAAAGTATAAGGCATAAAATGCGAGAATACTAAGCAGTATACAAGTCAAGTGAATTAAAACAAGTTGATGTTTCAGAATGGGGAGGATTCAAATTAAAAATATAAATGCCAGAACAATAGGTATTATAGAGATCGTTAAATTTAAAAATAAAAGCTCTTAATGTAATTATGTACAGAGAAATTAATGTAGTAGTTTTATTTTCGATAGGTGGCACTAATATAATATCTTCAAAAATATATAAGAAATACAGTCTGCTGTTTTTGAAACGGCAGACGAAAATCACAGATCACTTTTTAACACCTTAAAACATAGTTGAAAGGTGTTTATGACTTTGTTCATTCTGTCTGTCTGTCTGTCTGTCTATCTGTCTGAAATAAAAGCTCTTAATGTATTAATTTAGAAATAAAAGCTCTTAATGTAATTATGTACAGAGAAATTAATGTAGTAGTTTTATTTTCGATAGGTGGCACTAATATAATATCTTCAAAAATATATAAGAAATACAGTCTGCTGTTTTTGAAACGGCAGACGAAAATCACAGATCACTTTTTTAACACCTTAAAACATAGTTGAAAGGTGTTTATGACTTTGTTCATTCTGTATGTCTGTCTGTCTGTCTGTCTATCTGTCTGTCCGTTAACACGATAACTGCCGTAAAAATGACTTTATCAAAATGAAATTTTAGTATGTTGTTCAGGCGGTCTGTGGGACCTACGGTAATATAAATTAATAATATCACCCAATAAGTTTTGGATTGAATCCGGGTTGAAAAAATGAAATACATTGAACCCTATGGAACCTAATTTTTCAAACATTTTTAAGCGAATTTAAAATTCACAAATTGCCTCGAAAGTTTTAGGAAATATTCAAATAATCCCATAAAATATAAAAAAAATTTCAACAAAATATATTCAGTAGTTTTTTAAATAAAAATTTAAATAGTAATTACACCCTTTATATGAAGTGACCCACTTCAAAATAAAATATGTCATTCATCTTGTGTCAAAATCGTGATTTTTGTTCTTTTTAATTCATATTTAGTGTTGTATCCGTCCTAAAACCGCTTTATTTTTGATTAAATTCTGTGCATCTACATCCTGACACAAGGCAATTACAATATATTTGAGTTTAAATGATCATCAAATTTTAATTATTTCTACAACGAAGACAAATTTTCCCTTATGGAGGATATAAACACCAAAAGATGTAGAATTGCTGTATTTCTTTAACGAAAAATTATATAGCTCATGGAGTCTGCAATATAGCTGATATGAATGAAACATTTATTGATTTTACAAAGAGAAGCAGACGCTTTTTTCGATGAAGTTTTAAGTGTCATGTCGCAATTCTGCGCCATGAGCCTTTTTGTATTTTCGGAAAGAGAAACATCCTTCTCTCCGTTCGTGCCTGCGCTGTGTTTTTACTAACACTTGTTTCCATTGATATTACATTAAAAAGCGCATTTCGTCGAGAAACCGTTGGATTGTCTGGACTTGGTGTCTGGCCGTGGAGCGTGACGTGTTGGATGTGTAGTTGCTATGTGAGCGCGCCGTCCAATCAGGAAGAGGCGCATTTTTGCGAAAGAGAACTTGCGTGGGCTCAGGGGACCCATTTTTCGCGCTCTTGGTGCTGGAACGCTTGGACTGAAAGGTCGCATCGAAGCTTTGTCGTAAATTGACAAAGGGGCTTTTAGCCAAAATGGCTAGCCGTTCATCTGGAGCTGAGGAGGAAGCGGAGCCTGGAACCCATTATTAATTATTATGATGTGCATTTTCTAAATCCTTTTTTTTATATTCCAGGTATATTTATCCGTTGACAAACCCCCGGATTTGTGACGTATTCCTTCGGATATTGACTCAGACCGGTGAAAATTGGACTTGTGTCCTGTGAAAGTTTGGTTTCTTGTCCTCGACCTTTTTCCCCTTGGAACTTTTGACTCAGCTCAAAACCGTGATTACCTGATGCGAATCTGTTACTCCAAATTAAATAAAATTAAGAGATCAGGTAAAATTTTCCTTTTACCGGAATCAATGATTCCGAGGCGGCACTGGCATGATGAAATTAAATTCAATAATTAAAAATGGCTCATAGTAAAATATTTAAGGAAATGATTTAAGATCATATGATTATGATTAATTTGATTATTTGAATGCTATATATATATTTTTACCAGAGCAATTGGTTTCTTGAATATGTCTAATATAAGTGAAGCTCTGAAGTTATTTATTATTTGAAAGTTAAAATACCCATGTTGAATTCTTTGAAAAATCTAAAAATAAATCAATATTTAAGTTTGTGTTAAAATGAGCCTGTTTATTTGTGTCTGCATATTTTACTTTACTCACTGTACATCATTTAGGATTAATTCTCCTAAACTGGGAACTCCTTTAAATCTTGAACCTGGTGTTATTGCTGATACTTTTTTGAGAGTAAACATGTTAAATTTATGTCTCTTGGGCATTTTGAAATTTAGTTCACAAAGTTGTGGGTGGTGGAGTCAGTAGGTGCTGTTTGTACTGACCCAGCTCCCACAAATTGGTGCCGTATCCCTTCCCAGAGTATTACAGTGAGTGAAGTATAAATTTATGAAAGAGTGCAAATTTTTATTGTGTAAAAAAATATTGCAGTACTATATGTCGAAGTAAGTTGAAAAATTCTTTTGTGGTGCAAAATATTGAGTTTAATGGGCATGAAAATTTTGTTTATGTGTCATATTTTAAGAAAAAGTGCAAAAGCACATAAGCCCAGATGCACCAGAGTATTATTTGCATGATTGAATTTGCATATTACATGTTGAAATTGTGTTACATATATATTTTGAGGTACTTGACATACATAAATACACAAAATTCTATATGATATATGATATATGAGTAAATTGAAATTTCCAAATACACACACATTAAAAGGTAAATACATGAAGTGCATACATTTATTTTTGAAAAGTGAATACAAGAGTTCTGTGCACATGCAAAAGTGATTCGAAGTTCATGATAATGAACAAATAAGTGAAAAAAAGTTACACGTAGTGTTTTTTCAGTGCTCTGTTTTCACATAAATAAGTGATTTAAGAAAAAGTGAAATCAATTTTCCACAATAAACTGTGCTTCGTCTAATTGGTGAAAAACCTTGTGCAAAAAAAATGCCTAAATCTAGAAATACGAGAGCAAGCAGGAGTAGAGACTCCTCTACACAACGGAATTCATCTAACCGTATCCCTTCGGTGTCTCCACCACGACTTTCTCCAAATTCTGGTAGATCAGCTTCCGCTGTCAGAGACTCTAACAAAATGAAGGTCGGAATTGGATCACAGTTCCTTGGATCCATTCCAAGTTTTGCTGGCAATGCAAATGAATCTTTTCACGAGTTTTTGGAGAAATTCCTTCTTGTCGCTGACCATGCAGACTGGTCAAACAGGGAAAAAATCTTCATCCTGAAATTGAAGTTATCTGGTCGGGCAGAAAGACTGATAAAATCCATCCCGAAACTAAACCAAAGTACGAATTTTTCAGAATTGGTGAATACACTCAAGGACAATTTTATGAAAAAAGAAAATATTGCCAAAAATGTCGCTTCCCTGGTCAACTGTAAACAAATGACAAATGAGAGTGTTCGTGATTATGCGAATAGAATAGAGGCTGAGTCATATATTGCTTTTCCGCAGGATGTTGTGTCTGGTAATGAGGATTCCTTGAGAACTGCTATTTTGCTCAACTCCTTTAAAAAAGGGTTGAAAATTTCTTTTAGAAAAGCCGTCTTATCTGCAAATCCACAGTCATTTGAAGCTGCGAAAGAAATAGCCATTCTGGAAGAAGAAGTACAGAACGAAGAGCTGGAAGAAATGACAGAGGACATAAATGCTGTGAGAATCGAAAAAGACACTAAACAGGAAATTGAAGAGTTGAAGAATGAATTAAATTTAAAGAAGAAAGAATTTGAGAAATTAAAAAGAAAATATAGTGAAAATTCAGAGAAAAGGAAGAAAAGACTGAATGAAATAAGAGAAGATCTGGAAAAAAGCAATTCCAGTTTCGAGGATTCTTTCCTGGATACGCCCTCTACAAGCAGATACAATGAAAATGAATTGGAAGAGGAAGATTGGGAAGATATTCCAGTAAAGAAGAAACATAAACCATCAACATCTTTCAGAACTTCAACACCATCCAGAAAATCTGAAAGTAGAAACCGTTTCAGTCAAAGAAGAATTCCAGTTGCCTCACAGGAAGAAGAGTGGTACGTTAAAAGTCCATATCAAAATTATTCTCCAAGGAAAAATTCCTTATTCTTTAGAAGACCTTTTCGTAACAGTTCATATAGAAATTCAAATTTCCACAGAAGAAATTTTTCAAATTTTAGAAATTCCTTTGATAATTATAAATCACAAAACTTCAATAACTTCGGATATAGAAGAAATAACAGATATTTTAATAATAGAATTAGTAATAGAAGACAATTCGGAAGACAGAATTTCAGAAGACAAAACTTTCAATCTCCAAAATTTAATAGATTAAATTCTGAAGTCAGCTGCATGGCTGAATTTGAAGCTCCTTGCCAAAACAATTTTCCTATTATTCAAGTTTTTGTTGAAGATGTCAAACTAAATGCATTAATCGACACTGGAAGTTCTATAAACATTATCTATGGTGATGCCTTACAGAAAATTGATCCTCGAAAGATGAAAATAAGACATACATCCAGGATTGTGAAGGGAATTGGAGATAAGGGTGTTTTGGTTGATGAGAAAGTTTTTTTTCCCGTTGACCGTTGGAAAAGACGTCATGGTAATTGAATGTTGCATTTTAAACATACCTGCACCTAACGAATACAACATGATTTTGGGAAGTACTTTTCTGCATAAAAGTAAAGTGACCATTGCCTTTGGACACAAAGATGTTCAACCTGAAATATCTGAGTGCAATGCTATAAATTATAAATATGACAGAAGAAATTACAATTTTACAAATGATGTAGATTATAGATCCAAAGACACAAATTTTTCAAGAAATTATGAAAATAGATGTAATAATGGATATTTATTTGAACAAAACAATTTTCATAATGAATTTAGAGACGTTGATTTTAGAAGTTTTGATGCAAATGGAAATGAAAGGTTAAATTATGAATGTGAAAATGATCAACATGAAAGACAAATGAATGACAATGTACATACAGACAGATTTTTGACAAAAGACAATACCAGTAACAATGAAATATTTCAGACAGATTGTGATAAACATGATGAAGGAAGTTCACAACAAAATCAGGCAATAGGGATTGCCAAAGCTTTCAACAAATGTGTTCTAAAACCATTTTCGGAAACTTTTATTAAATTGAAAAGAAATTATAAAATTGAGAAAAATACGACAATTTTACTTGAACCTATCAATAATAAAGAATTTTCTGCAAACAAGATTTTCGTAGCCAGAAGTATCCACAGAATTCCTGAAAATGACTTTTTGTATGCTAAAGTTGCAAACCCATCTGAAAAAATTGTTTACATTAACAAAGGAATGAAATTAGGAACTTTTGAAAACATCTATGAATCCGATATTGACATAAATAATAGAGTTGACATTGAAAACTGTATTGAAGAAAATGAAACATTTGATGCATGGGGAGGAGATTTTGATTTGAAACATATGAACTATGCACAAAAAACTTTGCTTTTGAAATTACTAAGTAAATATAAACATGTTTTTGCTAAAAATATGAAAGAATTGTCTGGATGTGACACTATTTTGCACGAAATTAATCTTGAATCTAACATACCTGTTAGACAGAAGCCATACCGCATTCCACACAATTTACAGAAAGAACTTTCACGCCAGGTAAACGAACTCCTTGATGCAAAAATCATTCAGCGCAGTACATCTCCTTACAATACTCCAGTGCTTTTTGTTAAGAAACCTGATGGAAGTTACCGTTTGGTAGCGGATTTTCGAAAGCTCAATAAGATCACTATTGTTGAGAATTATCCTATTCCGAACATATCGGAATTAATCGATAACTTGTCTGGAGCCTTGTATTTTTCTACCCTGGATCTAACCAGTGGATTTTACCAATTGTGCTTACATCCTGATGATTATCCAAAGACTTCTTTTTCAACACCTGATGGCCATTTTGAATGGACCAGAACTCCATTTGGTCTTAAGAATGCGCCTGCATCCTTTCAGAGACTCATGTCTCTGGTGCTGGCTGGAATATCTGGAATTTACATTGACGATGTTATTGTTGCTTCAAGAACATTCGAAGAACATTTGGAAAAACTAGAAGAGATTTTTGTAAGATTAAGTAAACATGGTCTTAAATTAAAACCAAGCAAATGCTATTTCTTCAGAAAAACAATTAAGTATCTTGGATTTTTGGTATCAAATGGAAAAGTACAACCTGATACGCATAATTTGGAAGTTGTAGAGAAATTCAAAATTCCTAAATCAATTAAGAATGTGAGACAATTTCTTGGACTCACTGGATTCTATAGAAAATTCATAAAAGACTATGCAGAACTGACCTTGCCATTAACAGAATTATTGAAAATTAAGAATAATGAAAGTAAAAAGAAATTTATTTGGACTAATGAAGCTCAAAAATCTTTTGAAATTTTAAAAGGAAAACTTCTATCAAAACCTATTTTGACCCTTCCAGATTTTAGAAAACCATTTATTTTACATACAGACGCATCAAATCACTCTTTAGGTAGTTACTTGTCTCAAGAAGATGAGAATAAAATTTTGCATCCAATATCTTATGCAAGCAGAAAGCTTAGTGAAGCAGAATGTAAATACAGTGTTGTCGAAAGAGAAGCATTAGCTGTTGTTTGGGCTACAAACTATTATAAACATTACTTAATTGGAAAACCTTTCACAATTTTTTGTGACCAGAAATCCTTGTCCTTTGTATTTAAATTAAAAGATCCTACATCTAGATTGGCTAGATGGATTGCATCCTTATCACAGTTTGATTATCAAATAGTACATAAACCAGGAAAATCAAATGTTGTTGCTGATTATATGTCAAGAAATGTAGATGAATGTACAAATACTATTGACAATGTTCCACAAAGATTTGTATCACAATACAAAGTGATAAACAATGTTAATCAAAATTTTCAGAATGCAAATCAGAATTTTCCAAGTTTCAATAATGAAAATCGAAGTTATGTAAACAATACTAATAGTAATAATAGAAGAGAATCAGAGGTCAATTTGAACCCTACCAATACAAATGAAGCAAATGAAATTTGTGCTGTTGATAATAATGAAAGTGAAATGCAAAATGAAAATAACATACAAATTGGTCAATTGGAACAAACATTTACTTGTCCTACCTTGCTCATAAGAATTAAGAATGCTCAGAAATCTGATCCAAGGTGCAATAAAATTATAGATCTCTTAGATAAAAACATAAAACCTTACCCACAAACTTTGGTATTTTTTAGAAAAGATGATATCCTGTGGTGTACTCACAAACACCCAAAACGTAGACATCAGGAACAAGAAAGAGTTGTTGTTCCACAAGAACTTGTGTCTGAAATTTTATGGTTACATCATGACTGTCCCACTTATGCTCATTGTGGATTTAGAAGAACCTTAGCTTCTGTTAGTAGAAAATATTTTTGGCAGGGAATGTATTCCCAAACACAAAATTATGTAGCCTCTTGTGAAATTTGTGTGGTAAATCGTGGTTTTAGAAATAACAAAGCACCCATCCAAAAATTTTCTAAGTCCACGTATCCATTTGAGCGGATAGCTATGGATTGCGTTGGACCATTACCTATATCAAGATCCGGAAATAAATTCATATTGGTCATAACTGACTATTTTACCAGATGGCCTGAAGCATATCCTTTAGATTCAATTAAAACTGAAGATATTTTGAATTGCTTAGAGCACTACATGGCTCAGCATGGTATACCCAAATACATCGTCTCGGATCAAGGGACGAATTTTGTTTCTAGAACAGCAAGATGTTTTTATAAGAAATTAGGAATAATAAAGAATACTACTACTGCCTACATGCCATCAGTAGATGGATGTGTTGAAAGATTAAATGGTACTTTGATCAGATCCTTGAAAAATATTGCATATAACGATAAAGATAATTGGGATCATCTGATCCATTTTGCTTTATTAGCACATAGAAATGCCATACATGCTTCTACGGGTGAATCGCCTGCTTATTTACTCTATGGTAGAGATTTAACAGTTCCAAATACCTTGATCACTGGATTTAAACCTCCGACATATGAATCAACATATGATTATGGAGAAGACATGAGATTCAGACTTAAAAGAACATATGATGTAGTAAAAAGTAACTTGGAAAAAGCTGAAAATTCACAAATTTTACAACAGCATAAGAAAGCGAAGATGCCCAATATTAAAGTTGGTGATTTAGTGTATCTTTACACTCCCTTTTTGCCTCAAGGCCAGTCAAGAAAACTGAGCTCTTTTAACAGAGGTCCTTTTAAAGTGATAAAACAAACTTCTGCTGTCAACTTTTTGATCAAACATGTAATGAATCCCAAAAATGAACAACTGGTTCATGTGAACAGACTGACTCTTTTACCTCCAAGAAGAGAGGAATTGCAGAAATTTTCAAAACAAACTCATGAAAGTCAAAAATTGAACTCTAAGTCAAATAAACTTACTCCTGTGATCACCACTGAGAAAGACTCTGTGAAACTAAAATCTTGTTTAACAAGATCTGGAGATAAATCTCAAAACAAAAAAACTGTGAAACGAGTAAGATTTAATTTGCCAAATAAAAGGGTAAACGAAAATGCTGTTCATACTAGATCAAATTGTCGTACAAATCAAAGACAACAATATGTTCAGAGAAATAGTTCAAATATCTTTGATAATAGAGGAAATGGAAGAATCATTTACAATAACAACTATAGAAATAATTATACACCACACCAAAATCAGTATTATATGACAAACAGAAATACACGTACACCTTATAATCTTAGATATGGTCAAAGATTTTCACAATATTAAATTTTGGTTGAGTTCACAATTTTACACAAATTAAATTTTGCAAGAAAAGATTTCATTTTAAGTTAAAGTTTATACTTGTTTAAGTTTTATATTTCAATATTGTCTTTTAAAATTGAATTTATGAAAAAATTGTTGTGATTTTAAAATTTATTGAAAATCTTGCATTGAAGTTGAAAAAGTAAATAAGAAAAATTAATTGATTTTGTGAACTATAATTTATGAATGTTTATATTATAATTTAAATAATAAGTAATTTTGTTAATTAGTAAATTTGTTAACTGACTCTCCTTGGACTTTAAAATTTTTCGAGAGTCCTGTCTTGATTGACTTTGATTATATTGATGTGTTTTATTGTGAAAAAAATTTTGTTTGATTTTTTATTAAGTTCATTAATGAAAATAATTAAAATGGTGTTGGTAATTGAATTGTTCCCCTAAGTAAAAGGGAGGAAAATTTTTGAATTTTGAAAAAGTAAATAATGGAGAGTAAATGATTTATTAAAATAAAATTGAAATTAATATAAAGTAATTGAAATAATTTAAGTAATTTGAATTTGAAAATGAAAAGTTTGAATTTGAAAAATTTTGAAATTAAATGTTTTGAAGATCAAAAGTAAATGATCTCTTGTGAAAAATGTTTTGAAACTTTGTTGCTGAGAGAGGGGAAATTTTTGGCTGATGTTTGTTGAAATTCTGTTCTCTTGAAATTCCATTTCACATTGTTGTTTTTTTTTACCAGCAGTTTTCAAACATCTACACAAATTTCAGTTAGTCATCATATTCGTATGCTGCAACCTTTTTTTTCTGAAGGCTGGCTGGTGGACGCAAACATTGGACAAATCTACACGGATCACAGATGAAGAAGCAGCTTAGCAAATTAATTGTCCGAACTTTTGTGGCAGGACTGGGGTCCTGGACGACAACTTGCTCCGAGCCTACCTAGGAGGGTTGTGATTGGCCAGGTGGGAAACTGGTGAAGCTATGAGGATGATGATGATGAAGAAGATGATGATGATGAGGATGATGAGGTCAGCACAAGCTGTCCAAAAATTTTTGATGATATCCGTGCTTCTGAGGCGTGTCCTGGCGTCCTGTTTCTGCTGCAATTGCTTCCTGCACGCGAGTATTTTTTTTTCTTTTTCTACACCCCCGTTTTCTGTTTGGCAACTCGTTAGTCCCCGCCGAGTTTGCTCTTTTGATGTGTTCCTGCTCTTTTACATAACAGACGTGAATTTCAGGAGAAATTTCTCTCCTTCTCTCTCTCTCAGTGAACAAATGTATGTAAATGTAAATTTTTCTTTTGTGACATGAAGTGGTCACTTGTTGAGTTATTTCAGAGATTTTGTTAAAAGTAAAGTACATTGAAATTTTAAGATAAATTAAATAATGTAAATATAAATGAATAATTTAAAGTAATTTATGAAAATTGAGTCAGAATGAGAAAATTCTGAATTGTCTTGATGACATAAATAAGTTGAATTAAAGTTGATATTAAATTTGTTGAATAATTGTCGAAAAGTTGAAATGATGAAAAATTGAAGATAAATGTAATTTAAAGTTAATATGTTGAATTTGAAAGTAATTTAAAGTGAAAGTTAAGATTTTAATGAAAGTTTGAAATGAAAAATTGAAATTGAAAAATGGAAATATTGAAAGTGACTTTGTTCTCAAAAAGTGAGACAATTTTTGAATGAGTAAAAGAATCTCATTTCCTGAATATGACAAATTTAAATTAGAAATTAATTTTCAAAATATTTAAATTTTTGATGAAAATTAAGAATAATTTTTGTGTCACTCGTGTGTTTTAAAAGTGACAATTGTTTGAAATTGTTTGAAATTGTTTGAATTTTGAATTGTTTATATTGTTAAGTTGTAAATTCATATCATATCATATTTTATTTTCGTATCATCTGGTTGATCTCAATGTGGATGATTGAGATAGTGTGTTGTCAGGCAAATTGCCTTGACAAATTTTCTTTTGAATTTTAGTGTAATTTTATGTAAATTTTTGTAAAGGTTCCTTTAAGATGTGGTGACGCCTTGTCATCCTTTTGGTTTTCTTTTGGTCTTTACCTGTGGTGATGAGTGGCTTGGCCAGTCATTCAGATCTACAGTGTTGTTGCTTTTGAGAGAGGTGAACGATCGCACTTTTCTCGCCCAAAATTCTGTTTTAAATTATTTTACACTTACAGGTTCCTAAAACTCCTTGTAAATTTTGGTGTTTTTGTGTTTTGAGTGAGAGAAAAATTTTCCTCACTGTGTTCTGAAAATTTTTGCCTCCCAGAGGGGGAGAGCTGTCATGTCGCAATTCTGCGCCATGAGCCTTTTTGTATTTTCGGAAAGAGAAACATCCTTCTCTCCGTTCGTGCCTGCGCTGTGTTTTTACTAACACTTGTTTCCATTGATATTACATTAAAAAGCGCATTTCGTCGAGAAACCGTTGGATTGTCTGGACTTGGTGTCTGGCCGTGGAGCGTGACGTGTTGGATGTGTAGTTGCTATGTGAGCGCGCCGTCCAATCAGGAAGAGGCGCATTTTTGCGAAAGAGAACTTGCGTGGGCTCAGGGGACCCATTTTTCGCGCTCTTGGTGCTGGAACGCTTGGACTGAAAGGTCGCATCGAAGCTTTGTCGTAAATTGACAAAGGGGCTTTTAGCCAAAATGGCTAGCCGTTCATCTGGAGCTGAGGAGGAAGCGGAGCCTGGAACCCATTATTAATTATTATGATGTGCATTTTCTAAATCCTTTTTTTTATATTCCAGGTATATTTATCCGTTGACAAACCCCCGGATTTGTGACGTATTCCTTCGGATATTGACTCAGACCGGTGAAAATTGGACTTGTGTCCTGTGAAAGTTTGGTTTCTTGTCCTCGACCTTTTTCCCCTTGGAACTTTTGACTCAGCTCAAAACCGTGATTACCTGATGCGAATCTGTTACTCCAAATTAAATAAAATTAAGAGATCAGGTAAAATTTTCCTTTTACCGGAATCAATGATTCCGAGGCGGCACTGGCATGATGAAATTAAATTCAATAATTAAAAATGGCTCATAGTAAAATATTTAAGGAAATGATTTAAGATCATATGATTATGATTAATTTGATTATTTGAATGCTATATATATATTTTTACCAGAGCAATTGGTTTCTTGAATATGTCTAATATAAGTGAAGCTCTGAAGTTATTTATTATTTGAAAGTTAAAATACCCATGTTGAATTCTTTGAAAAATCTAAAAATAAATCAATATTTAAGTTTGTGTTAAAATGAGCCTGTTTATTTGTGTCTGCATATTTTACTTTACTCACTGTACATCATTTAGGATTAATTCTCCTAAACTGGGAACTCCTTTAAATCTTGAACCTGGTGTTATTGCTGATACTTTTTTGAGAGTAAACATGTTAAATTTATGTCTCTTGGGCATTTTGAAATTTAGTTCACAAAGTTGTGGGTGGTGGAGTCAGTAGGTGCTGTTTGTACTGACCCAGCTCCCACATAAGCATAGAGTTAAATTACTTAAACCTCCATGGTTTTAAGTTTTTAAATAAAATAAATTATTATAGTATTGTAATGAATGAAATAAATGAAAAAAGTGTATGAGTGAAATGCTGCTTTTATACAGATAGCCAAGCGATTCATATTTCGATGACGTCATTTGAATGAAGTTCATTTGTTCTAGATGAAGTTTTCAAATTTAATAAATTATTGCAGTATTATGATAGTTTTAAAAAAATTATCAAGGAATGTATCGCATTTTAGAGATGTTTAAACCAGGCAATTTATATTTCAATGCCGTCATTTGAATGAAGTTCATTTTTTTCGATGAAGTTTGAAGTTTTCAAATATAATAAATTAATGTAGTATTGTGATAATTTTAAGAATATTACCGAGGAATGTATCGCATTTCAGAGATGTTTAAATAAAAGTGCATTGCAGTTGGAAAGTGTTTCATAGTCAATGCTTTATGCATGATTGATCTTTCTTGCTTTACCTAATGAAGAATATGGCGTTTCCCCAGAGTAAAAAGCTCTTTTGCTTAGAATAACATCTATGATTAGGATTACTGAGGTGAAAATCGTAGAACAATGAAAAATGTAAAAACTTTGGACATGTATACCTCAGAACCAGTAAATGCCGCAGTAAAATTGGAAATGAAAGTGATTATGAATACATAAAAATAATTTCATTGTTTTTGTATTCTAAATTTTTTTCGATAAAATCTTTAAAAAGTATCTATCCAAACAAGTGTTTTCTTTATTGTTCTTACTTTTACTTGAAATATCTTCAAAACTATAAAAAGAAAGGTATAAATAGTAAGTAACAAAAATAGACATTAAGAAATTTAGTTTCTAAATATATACATGTCAAAGATAACTCTCTTATAATTTTTAAGTAATTATCCTGTCAAGTTGAAGACGAATGAAAATGTTCCTTTTATCAAGTTTGTACTCAAATCTAAAAATGGTAGCTATGAATAATAAGCAGGAATTTTCAGCTTTTCAAAATTCCTATAAGTGTATATAATTGGATTTTATATAAAGCTCTTAGATTATGAAATAAAGTGGTGATGTTTTCTATATTTTAGTATTTTAACCAGCTGGGTTTGCCAATAGATGGGAAAGTTGTATTATTTAAAATTTCACGAGATTTGAAACTCAATCTGTTTACTAACTCCTTTTTGAAATATTGATGCATAAGAACGTAATATTTTATTTTGCTTAACAAAATCTGGAAGTTAAATGAACATAGATATTTTGAAGATGTTTAAGCTTTCGCTTACGGGAGGGACAGCGTCAATCCTGGATAGCACGGTAGAGACAGCGTCAAAAGGTTAATAATTGATTAGATTTGAACAGAATATATTAAAATATACGTATTCAAGTACGTATTTATGTACCGCCAGCAAGTTTATAGATGTTTGTTTTTCAATGTTTGTTTCTACTGTTTTTTCTCCATAAGCTTAAGAAAAGTTAACCCATATAATCTATCATCTAATTTCTGACAATAATCGACAAGCTCTTTTTCTACATGTTTATCAGATGTTGGTTTGAAACGACAAAGTGTAACAGGACATGTTCCAGACACAAACATTTCATAAAGACACGACTCATGAAAGCCAAGAATCAATACGTGTTTTGCTTTTGCCTTTAGCTATTAATTTCTTCACTTCATGCAACATCGTTTCAAAGTAAACCAGATTTCTATCACTCTTCCTCTTGTATTTCCCAACTTAAGAACAAAATATGACTTAATCAATACTTATTCTGCTTTCGTCTTTAGCTATGCTGTTCTTCACGTCATGCAATATCGTTTCAGTATAAACGAGATTTCTACCTCTTTCTTCTTGTAATTCCCCATCTTAAGAAAATAAAGTGACTTAATCAATACGTATTTTGCTTTTGCCTTTAGTTATTCTTTTCTTCACTTCATGCAACATCGTTTCAGTGTAAACGAGATTTCCATCTCTCTTCTCCTTGCTTTTTCCCATATTTAGAACAAAAAGTGACTTAATCAATACGTGTTTTGCTTTCGCCTATAGCTATTCTGTTTTTCACTTCTTGTAACACAGGTTCAGTGCAAACGAGATTTTTATCGCCTTGCTCTTGTATTTCCCAATCTTAAGAACAAAAAATAACTTAAATAATACGTATTTTGCTTTTGCCTTTAGTTATTCTTTTCTTCACTTCATGCAAGATCGTTTCAGTGTAAACGAGATTTCTATCTCTCTTCTCATTGCTTTTTCCCATATTAAGAACAAAAAATTAACTTAATCATTACGTGTTTTGCTTTCGCAATTAGCTATTATTTTCTTCACTTCATGCAACATAGTTTCAGTGTAAACGAGATTTCTATCTCTCTTCACCTTGCTTTTTCCCATATTAAGAACAAAAAGTGACTTAATCAATACGTGTTTTGCTTTCGCCTTCAGCTATTCTGTTCTTGACTTCATGCAACATCGTTTCAGTGTAAACGAGATTTCTATCTCTCTTCTCCGTGCTTTTCCCCATATTTAGAACAAAAAGTGACTTTATCAATACGTGTTTTGCTTTCGCCTTTAGCTATTCCGTTCTTCACTTCATGCAACATAGTTTCAGTGTAAACGAGATTTCTATCTCTCTTCTTGCTTTTCCCCATATTTAGAACAAAAAGTGACTTAATCGATACGTGTTTTGCTTTCGCCTTTAGCTATTCTGTTCTTCACTTCATGCAACATCGTTTCAGTGTAAACGAGATTTTTATCGCCTTGCTCCTGTATTACCCAATTTTAAGAACAAAAAATAACTTAAATAATACGTATTTTGCCTTTGCCTTTAGCTATTCTTTTCTTCACTTCATGCAACATCGTTTCAGTGCAAACGAGATTTCTATCTCTCTTCTCCTTGCTTTTTCCTGTATTAAGAACAAAAAATGACTTAATCATTACGTGTTTTGCTTTCTCATTTAGCTATTATTTTCTTCAATTCATGTAACACCGGTTCAGTGTAAACAATATTTCTATCGCCTTGCTCTTGTATTTCCCAATTTTAAGAACAAAAAATAACTTTAATAATTCGCATTTTGCTTTTGTCTTTAGCTATTCTTTTCTTCACTTCATGCAACATCGTTTCAGTGTAAACGAGATTTCTATCTCTCTTCTCTTTGCTTTTTCCCATATTAAAAACAAAAAATGACTTAATCATTACGTGTTTTGCTTTCTCATTCAGCTATTATTTTCTTCACTTCATGTAACACCGGTTCAGTGTAAACAATATTTCTATCGCCTTGCTCTTGTATTTCCCAATTTTAAGAACAAAAAATAACTTAAACAATACATATTTTGTTTTCGCCATTCGCTATTCTTTTTTTCCCTTCATGTAACACCGTTTCAGTGTAAACGAGATTTCTATCTCTCTTCCCCTTGTAGTTTCCCATCTTAAGAACAAAAAATACGATATATTAAATATACTATATACTTTATATAACTTTATTATAATATATTCAACATAAGTATAATATTTCTATATTATATATATAGAAATATTATAATATTTCTATATTATACTTATTATAATTTATACTAAATTTATTTTATGGATATCGGCATAAATAGTCTATAAGTAATTATAAGTTAGTTACAGATAATAAGCACATACACATAATAAGTTATAAATTATATATTACACTATTTATTTTAATACTCCATTATAGGATATTTGAATTACCACAGTCAACTCATTCGAATTTTCGACCCCGTGACAATACTTTCCTTATACATTATGTATATAGTATTCCTCCTACATTATGTATATAGTATGTATATAGTACTTTTCCTTGCCAAAATTTACGTAAAATAAGTATTTAATTGATATATTTGAGCATACCTAGTCTTTTATTTTAGATTTTGACGAGTTTTGCAGACCATTTCGTAAAAATTGGCAGGTTGTTTATTTCTGAAAAGTGTCAAAATCTAATCAGCACCAGAGTATCACACAAGTGACTTATTTACCAATTTTTTTTAAAATTTGATTAACTAGTTATTCAGCTAGAGTGGATACTGGCAATTTTTACGGGCCATCAGCACTAAGGGCACACTCAAGTGATTCAATTTTATGAAATTCGGTCCATTAGTTTGCGAGTTTGAGTGGATGCATTCCTTGCACAGACAGACACACAGACAGACAGACACACACACACAGACGTCCCGCTAAAAATAGTTTTTCGTATTCTAGAGGTTTGAAAACGTGTAGATCCATCGAAAACTCGAGTTGCGATTTCAATACTTTCACTTGCGGATTCCAATACTTTCCCTATATATTACCATGTATTGCAGGGAAAGTAAAAACACCCACAGATCACTATTCCACTTCCACGAAAACACATTAAAAAGCTGATCCAACAACAAACACTTCAAGAATGGAAAGCGACTTGGACAAATGCAGAAACAGGATGGAGACTACACAGTTTTTTTCCACAGATCTCCACAAACAGGCTCATCAAAAACAGATGTGTCCTTCAGTTCTTCACTGGGCACGGACCATTTTCTCGGTACCTGCGTCGTTTCGGACTCATGACATCACCACAATGCAGTTGCGGAGAAATAGGTTCATCAGACCATTACATCCACAGCTGTTTACACATAACACCACCAGCATTACATTCAGGCTGCAATGGGCACAAAAAGCGCTATTAAATAAATCAATAAAGAAGAAAATTACGCATTTAATGATCTACCTCAGAGAAAATGCATACAATATATAAATCTCAAGTATCCTTCATTCTCTTGCACAAAGTATTCTCTTTCACCATTCTCCTTAAAAAGTAAATTGAAATAACATCGAAATAAACAAGCCTATAACCGCTGTCATGAGCAAACAACACAAAACAGCTCCAACGAGACAAATAGTAATAATAGCTCTACGACCAAGCATCACCTACAGTTATCACCAACCAACCAGATTAAAGTCTTTTAATCAAGCCTAATTAAAAGGAACGTCACTAAAAGAAGAACCTCACTCGAAGAAAATCGAAGTCACATTCTGCTTCCAAACTTCAAGTCTAAAAAAATATACTTCATCCCTTATATTCCCTAATAATATAATAGTGTGAGACCAGAAATTGATCTCACACTTTGGTGAGACTTCTGTTTATCTTTTTTTTAGTTCCCACAAATAGTATCTTCTCTAAGAATAAATAAATAATTAAGTAGATAAAATATATTATGCTCTTTCAATAATTTAGTACTCTTTCTAATCTTGCATCACTCAGTGCAAGGAATGGTCGAATTAGCAAGCATGCATTCAAGTTATGCAAGCATGTACTAAAATTATGTAGTCATGTTATGTATTCAAGTATGGATTCAAGTTATGCAAGTATGTATTCAAATTATGTAATCACGTTATGTATTTAAGTATGAATTCAAGTTATGCAAGTGTGTATTCAAATTATGTAATCATGTTATATATTCAAGAATGGATTCAAGTTATGCATGTTATGTATTCAAGTATACTTTCAAGTCATGCAAGTATGTATTCAAATTATGTATTCATGTTATGCATTCAAGTATGGATTCAAGTTTTGCAAGTTATACAAGCATGTTACAATAATGTTCTTAATTTTAAATTCCCCAAATCTGCAACTCTTTGATATTTTTCTAATCAGCAAATATTTTCCACACCAAGCGCATCAACTATTTCACAAAGACGGAGATTTTTAATCTCAACCCTTCTAAAATCTCTAAATCCATAGAAAATTCTTCTCCAAATGTAAACTGCGTTTCCAGAACAGCCACTAAATCAAACTTCAAAAAGAAAACAAAACATTAGACTATGCACTCCTTAATTATGTGTTCAAACGTAAAGTGATAATCCTCCAGTTAAAATAATGAACGGTATCCAATAGAAAGACCACGTTCAAAAGTGGGAAAAAGAAGGAATCTTAGCTGAACTACTCGGAATAATACTTAACTCTATTATGAGATACATAACACCTAGGACTACCCATATTCTTCTTTATCTTCATCAATAGAGTATGCTCCTTTGGGAATAACCAGGCATGGAATCAACACTGGTGAAGTTAATATCTTGCTGTGAATATAAGCTGATCAATTGCACAATCTTTAGTGTAACATTTGTTCTTCACCCCGCTAATTCTTCTCTTTGGTGCCGTGATGTAAATTAGCAATGATGGTGAAAAAGTGCCGTTGCTTCATTAAATTGTTTCATGGGAATCTTGCATTAGGAGATTAATTTCTTGTTTTAAAGATTTGTGATTGAGAACTTGCGAATGCAAAATTTAAAATTTTGTCTCAGTGCTGACGTGGAATTGTTTCGAAACAATTTCAAAAATATATTCTTTAAATTAAATGTTACTAAGTGAAAGCTATCAAATTAAAAATGCATTTTTACTTTTAAAATAGAGTGAAATGATTTTATTTTCATTTTATGTAAAAATGAATATTATGTTCAGAAACACTAAAGGAGTGTTGTTGTATTTATGCCTATATAAACCTATTCCTTTTACTTACGTTTTGTGCTTAATTAATGACTAGTTGTCAATAAATATAACACCTACAAACTTAATGTTAATTGTTGGAGGAAAGGATATCAAATTGTGTATTTATTACTTTCCCTGTATACATATAGTATAATGTATAGGGACAGTATTGTGACAGGGTTAAAAATTTGAATTCGAAGAAAACTGTGCTTCCATGCCCTTGGAGAACAATAAAAACAACCCCCATTGCTTCATCATTTCTTCCGGTTTTATTGCTTTCGTTTCTAAAAAAATCTGATGTGGGCAACACATGACTTTCCTTATATAATGTAATGAATTTACTACTTTTACAGTAAAAAAAAATAGGTTTCCCTTATAGTAGATACTAACATTCTTTCCAAGATATTGAATTTTCGACAATCAGTCGTCATTTTCATTGATATAGCGTCATTTTCATCCATTTGGGGAGATTTTCGTTAATTTGGCAACATTTCAAAAAGTCGCCAAGTTGGCGACATTTCGTCAAATTCGTCGCCAAAATCTCGCCAAGCGTTATGGACGAAGAGATAAGTTATTCTTACAGCAGATAAATGACTATTGGCGTTCAAATACAAAAGTATTACTTAAAGTATTTTTTTTCATAAATGGAACGAGCTAGATCCACGAGAATGATGTCACCCAAATTATCGCTTGGTATTACATATTAAAAGCGAACATGTTTCTCAATATGATATATATATTTTTTAATTTTATATGACTTTTTGATAATTTTTTTGAAAAATGGACAATATCTCGAGAACAGTTCATGTTAGCGTTCTAAAATTTATGTCAATCATTTTCTAATGAGAAATTACATAAGAAATGCCTATTTGAGTAACTTTATTAGCGGTTTTGATTTTTTGACGATTTTTTCAAAATTTCATTCGAAAATTCAGGGGGGTTCTGAACATTCGATTGCGTATAAAACAATAGGCTTCCAGTGTTTACGGATTATGATTTTTGTACCTAATTTTGTTCGAATCGGTCCATTCGTTCGTCAGTTATCGTATCTACAGACTCACTGACACACACACACACACACACACACACATACACACAGACATCACCTTAAAAATGTTTGATTCGTGATCAGGGATGCTTGAAACGTGCTCTCCCGTCGAAAACTCGAATTCGAATTCTTGACCCCGTCACAATACTTTCCTTATACATTTTGTATATAAGGAAAATAAAAATCTGATATGGGCAGCACATGACTTTCCTTATATAATACAATAAAGTTGCTTCTTTAATAGTGAAAATATGATGTATAAGATTTTAATTAACCTTGTCCCAACCGGAAATAGAGCCTGGACCTACGAACTGGCCTGACGAAGCTCTACCATTGAGCTACTGGGGGAGAAATTGCAAGCTCTTATTGTTGAAATGGATGTATAAGATCCATCGCACATTGTATTAACATTGAATTGTACATTTGCGGCTTTTCCGGATGACAACATGCAAAACTTTTACGTACCCAATTAACTTATATTTCACGCAACTCTAAATTAATAATTATCAATATTCTTTTCATTCTCATTAAGCAATATAGTCCATATATTAAAATATGCAAATAATAAATTCACCAATTGGGAATTATTTTCATTAACTTGGCGTCATTTTTACAATTTTGATGATATGTTTGTTCTTCAATCTGGGGGGCTAAATATTGATAAGTTGGCGACATGTCATTATAGATTATTCACCAAGTTTGCTAAATGTGTTACAGACAAATGGGAAGAAGAGCTTTCTAATTGGAGTATACGAGGAGGTATGCCCGTCTTATGACGGAATTAAAAATTTGCAAAACATTAAATCCCATTTAGAGTTCTTTTTATCAATTTGGTGATATTTTTATCAATTTTGCGGCACTTTCGTTAATTTTGCAATATTCAAAAAGTCACCAAGCTGGCAAAATTCCTCTAAAGATATTAAATTTTCATCAATTAGTGGTAATTTTTATTGATTTAGCGTCATTTTTACCAATTTGCAGAAATTTTCGTTAATTAGACAACATTTAAAAAAGTGACAACATTCCGTCAAATTTGTCGCCAAAAGTTTGCCAAGCGGTATGGACTAAGAAAAAGGTTATTTTTATAGTCGATAAATGACTATTAGCGTCCAAATACAAAACTATAACCCAAATTATCTTTTCTCATGAAGGGAAAGCGCTAGATTCACGAAAATGATGTCAACAAATTTATCGTGTTATTTTATATACAAAAGGTGAACATTTTTCCCAATAGTTAAGATTTTTTTTATTTTATGTGAATTTTTGATAATTTTTTTGAAAAATGTACAATGTCTCGAGAACGGTTCATGTTAGCGTTCTAAAAATTATGCCAATCGTTTTCTAATGAAAAGTTATATAAGAAATGTCTATTTGCGTAACTTTATTAGCGGTTTTAATTTTTTGACGATTTTTTCAAAATTTGTTTGGAAAATTTGCAATATCTGGAGAACAATTCATGCTAGCGTCATATATATATATAAAAATATAAATTAGTAAATCCAATGTCAGAATGTAAGTAGTAACTCATAAAACACTATTCCAAAATTTTCTACAAAATAAACAAAAAAAATATATATATATATATAAATATATATATATATATATATATATATATCTATATATATATATATAAATATATATATATATAAATAAATATATATATATATAAATAAATATATATATATATATATATATATATATATATATATACATATATACATATATATATATACATATATATATATATATATATATATATATATATATATAAATATATATATATATGTATATATATATATATATATAGAAAAATTGAAATATAAAAAGTGAAAAAAACATGTAAAAAACATGTAAAAAAGGAAGGATGGCTCGGCAAAAAGCTTACATTATGGCGGTAAGGGGTTGTGACCTTACTCCCCAGTTCAACGAGCTCGTCAAAATCGCCGCGGCATTTTCACCCCTGGTCGCCAGCCCTGGCCCAAGCCAACCTCCGGAGTGACTTTGAAATCATCACGAGACCTGGATAGAGATGTGTACGAGAGCCACATCACCACAAATAAAGCCAACTGAATTGCCGACTCAAATGAAATGAAGTTCCAGCCGCGGTCCTGTGATCACAGTGCGGTCCTGTCATATAGAGGGTTCGATGATTTTGTCTCTAATTGAACTCAAAAAATACTTAAGTCTTACACCATATGCAAAATTGTTTCTGTATAAATTATCAATATTTTTAATCATAAAGGAAATTGGATATTTATTAAAAATGTTTGTTTTAAAAATTCTTGATCAAAATTGATACGTAAATGTTCCTCTTTGATAGTTCTTTTTATTCTGATTAAACCTCCCAAGAAAACATTGCGAAACACATTCAAATGTATGTTGGAGTTCCAATGTATAATTCCAATAATAGGTAGTTTAAATTGTTTTCTTTTATCATATATGGTGAATATGAGAGGGATTTGACTATAGTTGATATTCAAATCCAAAAATTCGACCTCTTTGTTATTTTTAAGAGGGTTTTCCTTCAAGATGAGGTTTGGTGGATAAAAATCAAAGTTCATTGTGTAGTTTTCATTCTCATATCCAATAATTACGTCATCCACATAACGTAGGTATATGATTTCGTTGTTTATATGAGATCTTCTTTCATAAAAACTAAGATATATATCAGCCAATATGGAAGAACATCCCCCCCCATGGGGATGCCCTTAATTTGTTGATAAATAGACAATCCGTTGTAAAGGTAATTTTCTTTAATAACAATTTTGATTATAGACTTGAATTTATTGAATTCCAGACTCCTTTTTAAATCATATTCTTCAAACAAGCTGTAAAGTATATTTGTCATGTCATCTAGATCTATAGTATTAAATAGTTCTTGGAAATCATAAGTTCTTAAGTGCAAAGGATGTTTATGATCTTTCAATATATTGATCACTTGTAGACTGTTTTTTATAATATAGCTTCCTTGGTTATTAAGTTTCAGCAAAATAGGTTGTAAAATCTTCATTAACATATTATTGGCTTTCGTGAGATAGGTATTGCATCCAACAGTAACTGGTCTGAAAGTAATAAGACTTTTATGAAGTTTCAGAATATTAATCAGATACGGATACTTTATAATTCCTGTATATTTGATACCAGTTAATAAATACAAAGCCCTGATTTTATTTGAGATTTCCTTAAGGGAGAGGTTGATTTTACTGTAAAGAACATCATTCTCATATTTTTCTTTCAATATGTCAATGTAAAAGAGCTTACATGTAAATGCGTAGTTACTTGATGCCTTGTCAATATAAGTAATTATAAATTGATTTTGAATGTTCTTCAGAAGTTGGAAGTTTATTTTACATTGGTCTGGAGGTTGGCAAAGTTTTTTATAATAGTACTTGAAGTCCCTGCACATCTTAGATCGCCATTGATGGAATGCCATATCTGGCAGACTGTATTGAATGGAAAGTTTATAAATGAATTGATCAATGTCCTCTCGAAAAGCCTCAAACGGATCTCCATGATACGGATTTCTATATTTAGTACCTAGTTTGAAAGCTTGAATTAATGTAGTATCTGTAAGAACTCTGCAATCACCTGTTACTATATGACCTAATATGGGATCTGAATAAGGATTGTTTCTGCATTTGCATTCTATTAAATTTGGTAGATGTAGATTCTGACTTAAAATATTATAGTTGAATGCTTTTCTTCCTAAAGGAATGACATAACGATAAGAAGTCCTGATTTTCAAGTTGCTGATTGGAAGGGTATCTTGATGGTCTTTTAAAATATTTCGAAATGGAATACGATTAAAAGTTTTGTTCTGGAAAAGGAGATTTAAATAAGTTGAGTGTGTAACAATATCCTCTTCTTCATTCTGAAATGTGATATTAAGGAAGTTAAAACGTTTTTTAAGCCAATCGCTAGTAGTAGCCAAATTCAGTTTTTGAAACAAATTTGTTTCTTTCGTTTTCCAGACTGTTAATTGCTTTATCCAAGTTTTCCAAATGTTAAGCATGAATTTTTTGCGTATAGACAGAATATATGTACGTATAATATCAGGTTTATGATCAGCATATCCATATACATCCCGTATAAAACTCCGAAAAGATTCTATGCTAAAGTCCAAATTTTGTTTTTTCTTGTTTTCACTCCTGTACCATCTTTTGCGTATTTTTAAGGAACTATAATTGATACTGAAGTTTTGCATACAATGGTAATAGTCATTATTATAAAGCTTATTAAATAAAATAGAGTTAAACCCATAAGGGTAGATGGTATTTCTTTGCAGAATGTGTATATTTTCCCACCATAAACGATGTTGAGTTTTAATAACAAAGTCAATAATTGAAACTGTAATGTTATTGAAAGAGTGGTTCTGGAAATGGGTATATAACAAATGGCATTCTTGATTGTTGCTGTGATTTTTCTTTATGTGATTACGATGCAGGTTTATACGGATGTTTAAAGGATTTTTAGTCTGTCCAATATAGCACTTCGCACAAGAATTACATTTTATCAAATAGATGCATTGGAAAGCCTTGCAGAAAAGTCGATGTTTAGTAGATTGACTTATGATGTCTGGATCTGCACTAGGGCAGAGCATACATCAAGTCAATCTACTAAACATCAATCTACTAAGTCAATCTACTAAACATCGACTTTTCTGCAAGGCTTTCCAATGCATCTATTTGATAAAATGTAATTCTTGTGCGAAGTGCTATATTGGACAGACTAAAAATCCTTTAAACATCCGTATAAACCTGCATCGTAATCACATAAAGAAAAATCACAGCAACAATCAAGAATGCCATTTGCTATATACCCATTTCCAGGACCACTCTTTCAATAACATTACAGTTTCAATTATTGACTTTGTTATTAAAACTCAACATCGTTTATGGTGGGAAAATATCCACATTCTGCAAAGAAATACCATCTACCCTTATGGGCTTAACTCTATTTTATTTAATAAGCTTTATAATAATGACTATTACCATTCTATGCAAAACTTCAGTATCAATTATAGTTCCTTAAAAATACGCAAAAGATGGTACAGGAGTAAAAACAAGAAAAAACAAAATTTGGACTTTAGCATAGAATCTTTTCGGAGTTTTATACGGGATGTATATGGATATGCTGATCATAAACCTGATATTATACGTACATATATTCTGTCTATACGCAAAAAATTCATGCTTAACATTTGGAAAACTTGGATAAAGCAATTAACAGTCTGGAAAACGAATGAAACAAATTTGTTTCAAAAACTGAATTTGGCTACTACTAGCGATTGGCTTAAAAAACGTTTTAACTTCCTTAATATCAAATTTCAGAATGAAGAAGAGGATATTGTTACACACTCAACTTATTTAAATCTCCTTTTCCAGAACAAAATTTTTAATCGTATTCCATTTCGAAATATTTTAAAAGACCATCAAGATACCCTTCCAATCAGCAACTTGAAAATCAGGACTTCTTATCGTTATGTCATTCCTTTAGGAAGAAAAGCATTCAACTATAATATTTTAAGTCAGAATCTACATCTACCAAATTTAACAGAGTGCAAATGCAGAAACAATCCTTATTCAGATCCCATATTAGGTCATATAGTAACAGGTGATTGCAGAGTTCTTACAGATACTACATTAATTCAAGCTTTCAAACTAGGTACTAAATATAGAAATCCGTATCATGGAGATCCGTTTGAGGCTTTTCGAGAGGACATTGATCAATTCATTTATAAACTTTCCATTCAATACAGTCTGCCAGATATGGCATTCCATCAATGGCGATCTAAGATGTGCAGGGACTTCAAGTACTATTATAAAAAACTTTACCAACCTCCAGACCAATGTAAAATAAACTTCCAACTTCTGAAGAACATTCAAAATCAATTTATAATTACTTATATTGACAAGGCATCAAGTAACTACGCATTTACATGTAAGCTCTTTTACATTGACATATTGAAAGAAAAATATGAGAATGATGTTCTTTACAGTAAAATCAACCTCTCCCTTAAGGAAATCTCAAATAAAATCAAGGCTTTGTATTTATTAACTGGTATCAAATATACAGGAATTATAAAGTATCCGTATCTGATTAATATTCCGAAACTTCATAAAAGTCCTATTACTTTCAGACCAGTTACTGTTGGATGCAATACCTATCTCACGAAAGCCAATAATATGTTAATGAAGATTTTACAACCTATTTTGCTGAAACTTAATAAACAAGGAAGCTATATTATAAAAAACAGTCTACAAGTGATCAATATATTGAAAGATCATAAACATCCTTTGCACTTAAGAACTTATGATTTCCAAGAACTATTTAATACTATAGATCTAGATGACATGACAAATATACTTTACAGCTTGTTTGAAGAATATGATTTAAAAAGGAGTCTGGAATTCAATAAATTCAAGTCTATAATCAAAATAGTTATTAAAGAAAATTACCTTTACAACGGATTGTCTATTTATCAACAAATTAAGGGCATCCCCATGGGGGGGGGATGTTCTTCCATATTGGCTGATATATATCTTAGTTTTTATGAAAGAAGATCTCATATAAACAACGAAATCATATACCTACGTTATGTGGATGACGTAATTATTGGATATGAGAATGAAAACTACACAATGAACTTTGATTTTTATCCACCAAACCTCATCTTGAAGGAAAACCCTCTTAAAAATAGCAAAGAGGTCGAATTTTTGGATTTGAATATCAACTATAGTCAAATCCCTCTCATATTCACCATCTATGATAAAAGAAAACAATTTAAACTACCTATTATTGGAATTATACATGGGAACTCCAACATACATTTGAATGTGTTTCGCAATGTTTTCTTGGGAGGTTTAATCAGAATAAAAAGAACTATCAAAGAGGAACATTTACGTATCAATTTTGATCAAGAATTTTTAAAACAAACATTTTTTAATAAATATCCAATTTCCTTTATGATTAAAAATATTGATAATTTATACAGAAACAATTTTGCATATGGGGTAAGACTTAAGTATTTTTTGAGTTCAATTAGAGACAAAATCATCGAACCCTCTATATGACAGGACCGCACTGTGATCACAGGACCGCGGTTGGAACTTCATTTCATTTGAGTCGGCAATTCAGTTGGCTTTATTTGTGGTGATGTGGCTCTCGTACACATCTCTATCCAGGTCTCGTGATGATTTCAAAGTCACTCCGGAGGTTGGCTTGGGCCAGGGCTGGCGACCAGGGGTGAAAATGCCGCGGCGATTTTGACGAGCTCGTTGAACTGGGGAGTAAGGTCACAACCTCTTACCGCCATAATGTAAGCTTTTTGCCGAGCCATCCTTCCTTTTTTACATGTTTTTTACATGTTTTTTTCACTTTTTATATTTCAATTTTTCTATATATATAGTGTTTGGTACCCTCATGCTGCCTTGCGCAAAAGTTACTAAAACATTTTTATTTCCGATTTTTCAATTTCTATATATTTATATTTTATATATATATATATATATATATATATGTAATATATATATATATATATATATAAATATATATGTATATATATATATATATATATATATATATATATATATATATATATATATATATAAATATATATATATATATATATGTATATATATATATATATATATATAAATATATATATATATATATATATATATATATATATATATATATATATTATATATATATATATTATATATATATATATATAAAGTTCATGTCAATCGTTTTCTACTGAAAAATTACATAAGGAATGCGGATTTGCGGATTTTTATTACAAGTTTTGATTTTTTGATGATTTTTTCAATAACTCACTCGAAAATTTTGGAGAGTTCTAAACATTCGATTGCGTTTAAGAACAATAGGCTCCCAGCATTCATGAATTGCAATTTTTGTACCAAATTTCGTTCGAGTTGTTCCATTCGTTAGCGAAATATCGTCTCCACAGACTCACTGACACACACATACACACACATACTTTCACACACACACACATACATACACACAGGGAGAGAGAGAGAGAGAGAGAGAGAGAGAGAGATCACCTCAAAAACGTTTGATTCATGTGCAGGGATGCTTAAATCTTGCTCTCCCGTCGAGAACTCGATTTCGAATTTTCGACCCCGTCATATTACTTTTCTTATACATTATACTATGTATATAAGGAAAGTGAAAATCGAACGAAAATTTTCAACCGATCTCTTCTGTCGAGAAAAGTGTGTGTGTCACAAGTATCGCAACGAGTTTAAGTACATTGAGCAAGAAAAGCAAAGTGGAGTTTGAGAATAGTCAGTCGGAAGATGGGAAAATTAATTTGCTTTTGATGAATTTTGGAAAGAAGCCGAAATGTCTCATTTGTTTGCAAGTGGGAAGAGTAATAACAGAATATGCGTCGCCATTCTAGTGAGACATGTGAAGTGACCAGCAAATAGTGAATACATTTGGTCAGTTAAGGTGCAAAGACAACAAAACAGCATCTTCAGACCAAAACACGTGCATAAATATCTTGTCTACGTGTGGCTTAAAGGGGGTGCGTGATACTCGCTACAAATCAAATGTCATTAAAATCAATTGCCTCCCAGGCGGTGAAGTAAATAGGGTCTTCGGCTGCTGTCTTGTGGGCTCGGGTTCAAATCCCGAATAAGGCATGGATGTTTCTCGAGGAAAAAGTCAGTCTTCCGCCTTCTGGGTCCTCGTCTAAATGTGAAGCTGCATCCCCTCCGACCTTCGTCAGGGATGCGTTCTTGTAATAAACTTTGTTCTCTCGTCTTGTGTCTTTCTTTGTTCTTTCCTGCGCCACTGGTCCTGAATTGGCTCCGCCGAAACAGGAGGTCATCAACAACAACAACCAAATCAGTTAAGTAATTTAACAATATGAAAGTAAAAAGGCAAAGTCGTTTGACGATAAGAACTTCGAAATGGTGTATCTTTTGCACCAGACAATTTCGCGAAGAATTGTGGAAATAAGCCTCCAACATAATACGTAGTTAAGTAATGAAATTGAAAAAGGTGTATATTACTTTCCTTATATATATATATTATATTTTATAAGGGCCGACTCAGTGGTCGAGTGGTCTAGGCGAGCGTTTCCACAGTAATCGCTCGACCGCTGCGTGACCACCTAGGAACATTAACACTCTTGGCTCATTTAAGTCGACGTGGTGGCCGAACGGTCAAGGCGAGCATTTCCAGCGATCGATCGGCCGCCACATTGTGGGCTGGAGTCCCACGTAAGGCATGGATGTTTGTGCTGTGGGCGTAGTGTGTTCCGCCCCCCTCTGGTGCACCTGGGACGGCTAAATGGTTCACGTTCTGGCAGCTGACGAAAGGCGAATGACGAAAGTTAAGTGCCTGGTCATTAAAATATATATATATATATATATATATATATATATATATATATATATATATATATATATATATATATTTATAAGGAAAGTATTGTGACGGGATCGAAAATTCGGATTCGAGTTTTTCAAGCATCCCTGATCACGAATCGAACATTTTTGAATTGATGTGCGTGTGTGTGTGTGTGTGTGTGTGTGTGTGTGTGTGTGTGAGAGAGAGAGAGACTGTGGAGACGATATCTCACGAACGAATGGAGCGATTCGAATCAAATTTGGTACTAAATTTACAATCCGTGAATACTGGAAGCCTATTGTTCTTAAACGCAATCGAATGTTCAGAACCCCTAAATTTTCGACTGAAATTTTGAAAAAAATCATCAAAACATTTAATAAAGTTACGCAAATAGACATTTCTTATGTAATTTTTCGTTAGAAAACGTTTGACATAAACTTTAAAACACTAGCGTGAACCGGTCTCGAGATATTGCACATTTTTCAAATAAAATTTACCAAAAAATCCAATAAATAAAAAAAAATATTAACCGTTGAGAAACATGTTCACTTTTCATATGTTGTATCATGCGATAAATTGGATGACATCATTCTCGTGGATCTAGCTCGTTTCATTCATGAAGAAAGCTACTTTGAGTAATACTTTTGTATTTGAATGCCAATAGTCATTTATCTGCTATAAAAATAACTTATTTCTCCGTCCATAACGCTTGGCGAGATTTTCGCGACGAATTTAGCGGAATGTCGCCAATTTGGCAACTTTTTAAATGTTGCCAAATTGGATCTCGCCAAATGGATATCTCGCCAAATGGATAAAAATGACGCTAAATCAATGAAAATGACTACAATTGATGAAAATTCATTATCTTAGAAAGAATATAAGTATCTACTATAAGAATAACCTATTTTTTTTACTGTAAAAGTAGTAAATTTATGACATTATATAAGGAAAGTCATGTGCTGCCCACATCAGATATTTTTTCAATTGTTTTGGCTAAAAATACTGGCATTACATATCTATGTCAGTTGCTAATTTTTATAAGGACAGTTGATAATCAATTTTCCATCATAAAAGAAATTCTTGATCTACTGTCACTCCTGTGAAAGGCTCAGATATTTGTAATGATCAAGTATCGGTTTTGAAAATAAGTATGGAACATTTTTCAAATATTCCTGCATAATAATTGATGGTGCAAAATGCATAACTGGCAAAAAACACGGACTTAGGGTTAGTGAGAAGATACGCCGTTAACTCTCCTATCTTGTACTGGATTGTTACCCATGAAGCATACAAAATTAGTTTAGTATAGATTTGAGATTAATCGCTGTAATTACATTGTGAAAGCGTGACATCGCTTTCACAATGCAGTACATCACTTTCACGTAGTCTGTTACTTAAATTATTTTATGCTCAAATAAACGTGATACAAGAAAGATCAATCATGCATAAAGCATTGATTATGAAATACTTTCCAACTTCAATGCAAATTTATTTAAACACCACTAAAATGCGATACATTCCTCGGTGATATTTTTAAAAGTATCACAATACTACATTAATTTATTATATTTGAAAACTTAAAATTTCATCTAAAACAATAAACTTTATTCAAATGACGGCATTGAATATAAATCGTCTGGTTTAAATATCCCTAAAATACGACACATTCCTCGGTAATATTTTTAAAATTATCATAATACTACAATAATTTATTATATTTGAAAACTTCATCAAAAACAAATGAACTTATTTTAAATGACGGCATCGATATATAACTTGTCTGGCTCTCAATATAAAAGCAGCATTTCATTCATAAACTTTTTTCCATTCCTTTCATTCTTCACAATACTATAATAATTTATTTTATTTAAAAACTTAAAATCATGGAGGTACAAGTAATTTAGCTCTATGCTTAGACAGACAGACAGACAGACAGAATGAACAAAGTCATAAATACTTTACAACTATGTTGTAATGTGTTAAAAAAGCCTATTATTGATTACAAATCTATTGATTAGTTGACTAGCTGATAACCCGTTGAAAAATCAACGTTGCAAGGTATTGTATGTGCCCATTAACTCGTATTCGCCATAGAATGTACTCGTTTTTCAAACCTCCGCAAGCTCTTTTAGTTAGATGACAGTATGGTTACAACAATGATGATATAAATAACCATTGCTGTGAGATAGTTAAAAATCTGATGTGGGCAGAACATGACTTTCCCTGCAGACTCAAATTCATTTTTTTCTCTTTTTTTTAATAATTTATTAAATCGAGTTTAATTGCACAAAATAACACTAAATTTGCATTTTTAATTAAATTTATGTTTTTATTTGGAAATTGGACATTTTTTCAAAGGCGGCATAACAAAAATGCGAAAATCTCAAATATCTCGACAACGGTTAATCTTAGAGTAATAGAGTTGTCGTCAGCAATTACATATAAAACAATCATTTAATTGATATATTTGAACATACGTAGTCTTTTTTTTAAATTTCAAAAATCTTTTCGGACTATTTCGGAAAAAAGGCAGGTTTTGTTCCTTTCCAAATCGTACCAAAATCTAATCAGCACCAGAGTATCTCACAAGTACCTTATCTACCAAATTTTGTGAAATTTGGTCAATTAGTATTTCAGCTAGAATGGATACATGACATTTTTGCTGACCATTTTGCAAAAACAAGCATGTTCTGTTTTTTCGAATTATTCCAAAAACTAATCAGCACCAGGGTCACACCCAAGTGACTTACGTGCTAAATTTTATGAAATTTGGTCTATTAGTTTTTGAGTTAAAGTGGATACACACATTGCACAGAGAGACGCATAGACACGCACACAGACATGCAGATACACAGACAGATACACACACACAGATGTCTAAAAATAGTTTTTTCGTATTCTAGAGATCTCAAAACGTATAAATTCGTCGAAAACTCGAGTTGCGATTTCAGGCATGTTTCCAATACTTTCCCTATACATTATCATGTATCCAAGGAAAGTAAAAAATCTGATGTGGGCAGCACATGACATTCCCTGCAAAGTTATAGCCACGTTCTCTTTATTTTAATTAAATTGTATTCACTTTTAATTCAATTTATGTTCTCATTTTTTAGCTGGACTTATTTTCATAGGTGGCGTAGAGGAAACACGAAAAAACTAAAATATCTCGAGAATGACTAGCTAGTCCTAGTGTGATATGATTGATCTTATTCTTTTCTACGTAAAGAAAAGAATTAGATCAACCCCAAGGGAGAAAATAAGGGTTTTCGAAAGGGAGAAAATAAGGGTTTTCGACACGTATTTCCAAACGCTTCAGAAGGCCCTGGTGACCTGGAAAATTCAACTCTTTGCACACTTACAATATTAACTTTAATATCAGAGGCATTATTTTATATTTCTGTTCCGGGAATGTCAAAATGAGGGATGTCAAATATACTTTACCTTTCGTAAGCACCTCGGTAACCTAGAAGGCTTAAAATTTCCATCCTTTTGGTATTGATCCGGGGATAGAATTAATAACTATGTAAATATAAAGGTATTAATAAATTAATAAATCTGTTAATACCAACATAATGAATTTTGGTGATATCAACTGAATCTTCTGCTGAATAATTTTATTGATACTAACTGATGAATAATTTTGTCGATACCAACTGATTAATTATTATGTTGATATCAGATAATTCTTCAATTGATTAATAATTCTGTTGATATCAACTAATATACACATTAACTGATTAATAATTCAGATGATACCAATTGATTAATAATTCAGATGATGCCAACTGATTAATAATTTTAATGATATCATTTGATTCTACAACTGATTAATTATTGTGTTGATATTAACACATATTTTACAACTATTAATAATTCTGTTGATATTAACTGATTTTAGAACTGATTAATTCTGATAATACCAACTGATTAATAATTCTGCTAATTCCAACTTATTATTAATTCTGTTGATGTTAACTGATTCTACAACGGATTAATTATTGTAGTGATTCCAACTGAATAATAATTGTATTGATTTCAACGGATTAATCATTCTATTGATAACATCTGATTAATTATTCTATTGATATTAAATGGTTTTACATATGATTAATTATCCTATTGATATTAACTTATTCTACAACGGATTAATAATCTATGTGACACCAACAGATTAATAATTCTGTTGAATTCAACCGATTAATAATTTTGTTTATAACATCTGATTAATTATTCGTTGATATAAACTGATACTACAGCTAGTTAATAATTATTCGAATTGTTATTTATAACATACTTTTGTTCAAAACTTTCATGTTCTTAAGCATTATGGACATTTTCAATATTTTACGAGCTATCTCTTTTATAGAATCTTATTCTCGAAATCCGTAATGCTCATTAGACGAAAGCTAGAAAATCACATTTAATCAACAAAACAAAACTTTATGAGGTGTACTCTTCAATTATGTGTTGAAATTTAAAGCGATTATACCTTCTCCCTCCCTCTGCCTGCTGTTAAAGTAAAGGTTGGTTCAATAGAATACCGCGCTCAAGGAAAAAGAAATTCACTTGAGGGTAGAAGCTTGTAATCATACAGAACCGTATTACGCGATACTTTTCAAAATGCAGAAATGCACAAATTCTTGCTAATCCCTAACAATAGCACGAGTTCCTCTGGGAATAACCACACTTTGCATCGACACTTCGCAACTTAATATCAGTCTGAGAGCGTAAGCTGATCAAATCCTGTAATCTTAAGCATTCTTTCTTCACCTTATTAATACTCCGCTCGTATTTGGAGATGTTAAATTAGTAATGATGGTGAAAAAGTGCCACTGCTTCCCTCAGCCGGTATATTTGGAAATTTGTATTAGAATGCTAACTTCTTGTTTTGTGATTTCGGAGTGAAAGTTGCAAATGAGAAATGTAAAATTTCGTCGAGACTGTTGAAGTTGATTTAATGATAAATCAGTTTTTGAAAGTAATTCTTTCAATTATAAATCATAAAGTGAGAGGTTTCGAAATAAATATGTATTATAATATTCAAATAATTTAAAGTTTTATCACCATTTTTGACAATGATGATACACTTTTGAAATTCCGTAGAATAATAGCAAAAGGAAAAATTTGATGTGGGCAGCACATGGCATTCTCTGCACACTCAAATTCATGTTTTCTTTATTTCTTTAATAATTCATCAAATTGAGTATAATTGCACAAAATAACACTAAATTTGCATTTTTAATTCAATTTCTGTTTGTATTTGGGAATTGGGCATTTTTCCAAAGCCAGCATAACAGAAATGCGAAAAATATCTATCGCGAGAACGATTAGTCCTAGAGTAATAAAATTGTTCTTATTCTTTTCCTCGTCAAAAATTATGTCTAAAAACAAGCATTTAATGGATACATTTGAACATACGTAGTTTTATTTTTAGATTTTGGCGATTTTTGAAGGTCATTTAGTAAAACAAGGCGCGGTGTTCTTACCAAAACGTACTAAAATCTAATCAGCCTCAGAGCATCCCACAAGTAACTTATCTACCAAACTTTGCGCAATTTGGCCAATTAGTATTTCAGCTAGGGTGGATACATGTGATTTGTGCGGGTCATTTCGCAAAAAAGGCAAGTTCTTATACTCTGAATCGTACCCAAAACTAATCAGCACCAGGATCACACCCAAGTGACTTACATACCAAATTTTATGAAATTCAATTAATTAGTTTTTTGAGGTAGAGTGGATACATACATTGCACAGACAGACACACAGCCAGACAGATAGACAAACACACACACAGACGTCACACTAAAATAGTATTTTCGTTACGTCTGTATCTTATTTATTTAGCGTTTTCGTATTCTAGAGACCCCAAAACGTGTAGATCGTGTGAAAACTCGAGGTGCGATTTTCGACATGATTCCAATACTTTTCCTATACATTACCACGTATTGCATAGTAAAAATATGATCTGCGCAGCACATGACTTTCCCTGCATATTCAAATTCATTTTGTAATTTTTTATCTCATCATGCATTAAATTAAGTTGAATTGCAGAAAATAATATGGATAATTTCCTGATATTACATCCAATTCGTTTTTTTATTGCATATTCGTTTCGTTTGGCAACTTAATTCACTTTAAATTCTTCAGGTCCTTAAAATTATAAAAACTACAATATCTCGAGAACGGTTTATCCTACTGTCATGGGGTCAGATTTATTCTCTTAGTTGTCAAATTTTACATGTAGAACAAGTATTTATTTAATATAATTTATCAAATTTAGTCATTTATTTCCGAGTTTCGATATCTTGCACATGTAATATTTTATTTTAGATCGAATATATTAGAGTTGCGGGTCGAATATATTAGATCCTTTTCTTTAGAATCGTATCAAAATCTAACCAGCATCACAGCATATGACAATTGACTTATCTACTAAATTCTGCGTAATTTGATCAATTGGTTTGTCAGCTGGAGTGGATGCATACAATTTTTGCGAGTCATTTCGCAAAAAACGGCGGGTTTTTTCAATTCGAATATTACTAAAACTAATCCGTACCAGCGTCACACCCCAGTGACTGACAAAATTTTATGAAATTTAGTCGAGTAGTTGAGATAGAGTGGATATATACAATTTTTACGGGCCATTTCGTAAAAAAATGCAGGTTCTGCTTTTTCGATTTGCATCAAAATCTAGTCAACGCCAGGGTGACCCACAAGTAACTTATCTATCAAATGTTGTAAAATTTGATCAATTAGTTTTTCAGTTAGCTTGGATACAGGCAAATTTTGCTGGCCAGTTGGCAAAAAAGGGCGAGTTATTTTATCCCGAATGGTACCAAAAACTATTCAGCACCAGTATCACACACAAGTAACTTACCTACCAAATTTTATGAAATTCGGTCCATTAGTTTCTTACTTAGAAATTACATAGACAGACACACAGACAGACATACACACAGCCGTAACGCTAAAAGAGATATTTCGTATTCCAAAGGTCCCAAGACGTGTAGATCCGTCGAAAACTCTAGTTGCGATTTTCGGTATGATTCCAATACTTTTCCTATACATTACCATGCATTGCAGGGAAAGTAAAAATCTGATGTGGGCAGCACATAACTTTCGCTGCAAACTCAAATTCATGTTTTCTTTATTTCTTTAAGAATTTATTAAATTGAGTTGAATTGCACAAAATAACACTAAATTTGCATTTTTAATTCAATTTCTGTTTTTATTTGGTAATTGAACATTTTTCCAAATGCGGCATATCAAAAATGCGAAAAATCTCACGAATGGTTGGTCCTAGAATAATACAGTTGTTCTTATTATTTTCCTCGTAAAAAGTACGTATGAAACAAACATTTAATTGATACATTTGAACATGAGTAGTCTTTGTTTTAGATTTTTGCGATTTTTTAGGGCCATTTCGTAAAGAAGGAAGTTGTTCTTTTCCGAATCGTACCAAAATCTAATCAGCACCAGAGGATCCTACAAGTAACTTATCTGTCAAATTTTGTGAAATTTGGTCAATTAGTATTTCAGCTAGAGTGGATACATGAGATTTTTGCGGGCCATTTCACAAAAAAAGGCTGGTTCTTTTTTTTTCGGAATTTATAGGAAAATTAAAATAAATAGAAACTGTCGCGTGGGCGCAACTGTCTGCCTGTTTGTCTATCTGTGTAATGTATATACACTCTGTAACAAAAAAATCGACGCACCAAGAAGGATTTGTCCGATTGTGATAAAAATGGGTGGATGTGAAGAACATACATAGAAAAGAAACGATTAAAATTACAGAACAATTTAATGATTTAGAGTTTGACCGTATACAAAGGGAGGAAGTCAATAAGGCTTTGGTCCACCTCTGGATATTTAACTGGATACTTAACACACCCTGCATACTTAAAAATTCTTGTTTATCGAGGACGTCTGGTAACCTTGGCAGATTTGAAAGACAGTATCACTCTGCATGTGAGAAGCATCTCAATCGACCAATTACAATCCGCAGTTGAACAAGCTGTCCACAGACTGCAGAGTTTACATCTTGAAGAAGGGAACTAATATTGAGCAGCATTCCCTGCATCGATAAGGTCCTTGTGATATGAATGTTTGGTACGTTCGAATAAAATGTGTTACAAATGTGTATTTTGTGTCCTTTAAGCATATTTTCTGTTGTACAGCGCCATCCATCGGTGTTTCTGGAACTAATTTTTTTTTCACGTAATCCCTTTCCCTATGTCTTGAATTGTAGGTTCAACAATTTTGGAGCCTTTACACTGAGTAGTGAGTAGTTCGATGTATAGAGAGCTCAGAGTAGGGGTGTTTTAATTCTGACCACCCGGTATATACATATATATCGTATATACATATATAAAAAAATCGACGCACCAAGGAGATGCCCGATTGTGATAAAAATTGGTGGATGTGAAGAACATACATAGAAAAAGAAACGATTAAAATTTCAGAACCATGTAATGATTTATAGTTTGACCGTATACAAAGGGAGGAAGTCAATAAGGCGTTGGTCCACCTCTGGCCTGGATGCAAGATGTCACCCGGCGTGGCATAGACTGATAAAGTTCAAAGATGGTGTCCTGCGGAAAGTCTTGCCAAATTGTCTCCAACTATCGGGATAAAACGTCAACATTCCGGGATGGTTGCAATCGCCTTCCCATAACGTTCCAAATGTGCTCTATGGGAGAGAGATCACGAGACCTAGCTGGACAAGGAAGTATTGGACAAGCTTGAAGATAATTGATAGCAACGCTGTGTGGGGCCGGGCATTATCTTGTTGAAAAGTAAATCCGGGGTGTCGCAAAAGGAACGGTAACACAACCGGTCGTAGAATGTTGTTTACGTACCGCTATGCTGTCAGTGTGTCAAAAATGACTACCAAAGGGGCCCGGCTATCAATAGAGATGTCACCCCAAACCATACACACCTGCAGATATACACCTGCTCAGATATACACCTGTTGAATGCGCAGTTCCGATGCGCTGGAGCTCCCAATATTTATTCATTGGACATCAAATTTTAATCATTTGCATGTTCGCTTAAAATGTCTTTGCATACGAAATTTCATTACAATCGGACAACTCCTTCTTGGTGCATCGATTTTTTTGTTATAGAGTATATATTTAACTAAAAACTAATTGACCGAATTTCATGAAATGTAGTAGATAAGTCCCTTTTGGGTAACCCTGGTGCTGAGTAGATTTTGGTAAGATTCGGGATAAAAGAACCGGCCTTTTTTTGTGAAATGACCTTCAAAAATTGCCTCTATCCACTCTAGATGAAAAACTAATAGGTCAAATTTTACAAAATTTGGTAGATAAGTCACTTTTATGTTACTCTGGTGCTGTTGATTAGATTTTGGCACGATTCTGAATAACATAGCCTGCCTTTTTTTGCGAAATGGCCCACAAAAATCGGCAAAATCTAAAATAAAAGACTACGTATGTTGAAATATGTCAATTAAATGCTTGCTTTATACGTAATTTTTTAAGGTGAAAAGAATAAGACCAACCCCATGGCACTAGGACTAAACATTCTCGAGATAAATTAGTTTTTTCGCATTTTCGCTACGCCACCTTTAAAAACAAATCCAGTTACCAAATAAAAATGAAAAATAAAACTGAATTAAAAATGCAAATTCAGTGTAATGTTAAATAATTATGGATGTTATTTTGTGCAATTAAACTCAATTTAATGAATTATTGATAAAATAAAGAGAACGTGAATATGAGTCTGCAACGAGAGTCATGTGCTGCCTACATCAGATTTTTACTTTCTCATACTCTATAATGTATTATAAAGTATTGTTTTCATGAAAATTTTTGAATTTGAGATTTTGATGCCAATATATGTTTTAAGATCTCTTGAACACGTTTTAACTATTTTGAAGTAATGTCCGTCTGTCTGTGTGCCTGTATGTATGTGGTCGTTTTTCTGTGTACACGAAAGCAAACATACATGAAACTTTATATCCAACTCTGTTTTCAAAATATGTAGAATTATATCAAACGTTTTTAAATTCGAGCGAAAACTTCGAAATTTATTCGAGATTCTATATACTTTGTTGATAATTTCGACAAACTCTTAGCAAAAGCCTCAATTACAAGCGTTCATGAAAATGCCATCTACATTTCTGAAATATTCAACTAATTATCGTTTGTCGAAGTGCTATTTTTGTATATATATATATATATATATATATATATATATATATATATATATCTTATATACTTTTCATGTTTTTACACCGTGTATGTTTATGCAGGGAACAAGGGGATTAGTGCCTTAAGTACCTGTATTGCATATATAATTTATAACAAACATTTAATCTAAGGGTGTAGTTAAGGGCATATAATTACCAATCCGTACCACATGTAATTCTTTTTCAATTCCTTAACTTATATATAGAACAGGGAAAAAGGGGTATTTAATACCTATTTAGTACCTGTTTTATTTATAATATTTTATTTATAATGTTCTCTTTTACATCTTTACAAGCTTGTCATATAGCCATTATTGATATCAAATATTCACTTCAGACCATCTTATTTTCATTTTTGCTATACAGAACTCTTTCAATGTATGATCAATCTCTAGTATAAATAATAGAAGTAAATTTAAATTCTTCAATTATATATATATATATACATATATATATATGAAATATTAAAAGAGTAAAGCCAATGGAAGAATGGAAGAAGTAACTCATAATACACTATCTTAAAAGTTTTTTAAGCCTTCAGAATACAATGAAATACAAAGAAATTCAACAATTAAGAGGAAATTATAATACATATTACAGTTCCGACAGCTAAAGATAATCAACAAATGTCAATGAAGAGTTATCGAAAAAAGGAATAACAAAATAATAAAGCATTAAAGCTTGCACGTGAAAGAGCTCTAGGCTTAAGAATAGTTCATTTCGATAAAATTCCTTATCAAGTCCTAATATTTTAAACGAAATGAACACAAAAATGCTTGTTTCTGAAGCACAAGATAGATTTTATCTATAAACATATGTTATTAGGACGACAAGCATAAAAATTGAAAAAATAAAAAGGAAACATAAATACCTTAATATATATATCAACTGCACAATCGTGACGAGCAAAAAAAGACTAGACCAATGTTGCCATTCGATAAAGTATAAAGAAGTGATTTATTGTTGCCAAAGTGAGTAATAAATACCGTACTGCGTTATGGCAGTAAAATGTGATATTCTACAGTAAAAGCTGCAAAATAGGAAGATGAAAATATATTGTAATGTAAAAGCAAGAGAATGTAGAAGTAAGGCTAAAATTAGATACTAAGGAGAGATTATTAAGAATTTAGGCTAATCGAAATTTATTGTGCAAAGCACGAAATTTTTTATGTATATATATATATATATATATATGTTATCATAACTATCAGGAACCTTACTCTCTATTACGGACAGCAAATTCTTCTGAAACTTTCAGTAACATGCTTGCAAATGTTTTACAGTGTAATCGGGAGTTAGGTTCCTGATAGTTATGATAATAAATAAGAAAGTACAGCTTCAGCAGACGATAATTAGCTGAATATGTCAGAAATGAAGATAAATTTCAATTAATGCCTGTAATTGTGGGTTTTCTTATCAGTTTGCCGAAATTATCAACAAAGTAGCTGAAAAGAAATTAGTAAAGTTTGCAAAATATTTCACAGTTTTCAAGTGGAGTTGAACCACACCCCAGATAAATTAATATGTCATGAAATTACATTCAATAAATGCAAAGGATGAGAGATAAAGAAAAAATTTTGGATTAAAGTTGTCCCCATCATTATTTCCTAGTATATAGCGTTGATTCGCAATAAGAACTTACTTTCTGCAATATGTGTTCAACCCTCAATCCCCACTTCACTATGATTGAAAGAATCTACTTAAACGACGTGATCTTGTTATATGGATTCCATATATTGTCTCGTCGGCAGTAGATCAGATATAAATTGCCGGCTATGTCATTCCTCCAAGTTATTTGCCGGGGCTTACAAAAATGCGATCCATCTAATAACGGCATGTGTGATCAAATGTTTTAAAGAGACCTATATTACCGTGTTTCACTGGTATTCTTTTCAATTCGCTTGTAAATTCGAGAGGAATGTACGTATGTGGAGGAAAATTTATTGGAATTTAAGACAACGGGAGCGGCTCAGAATGTTTAAATATATTTTTCATCATTTGTTATTCGATATTAAACAGATTTCATTTACTTTTTGATTTTAATAACTTAAAAAAAAGCAAAGATTAGCCCTTTCAACACCAATACTCCAACGGACTGTTATTTCCCTATGGCTAAGTATTAATAATTATTAAATCATTCATCTATTTAGCAGCCGAAGCGAGAACCATTTTTCCGTCATACAGCGTTGTTCCGGCATCGCACAGGGGGCGAATACATTATGCCCTTCAGCCACACAATTTTGAGCGGAACCCAATGGGGGTGATATTCACAAGAACCGTGCGCACTTTCTCTTGACCCATCACATCTCGAAAGGGCTCTTCTACCGACAGCTTTATCGTGTCCGCAATCTATGTAGACACGGGAATAAATTTGGGCGGCGGTGAGGATCGAACGCAGATCCTCCTCGTGCGATGTCTGCAGAGTCCACTTCAACGATAAGAGCTTGCAATCCATGTCCAAATGGCTCATCGGTAGAGCATCAGCTAGCCAGTTCGAAGATACGTGTTTGGGGCATCAAGGTTCTTTAAAATTCTGCCCAAATAAATGGCCTTAGTACAATTAGCACGGATTCAGCAGATTCTTCTATATTGAGTGCCGATTTCAAAGTCGGGAGGTCAAAGGCCAACCAGGAAGCTGACCTAGAGGTAAAAATCTGATGTGGGCAACACATGACTTTCCTTATATAATGTAATGAATTTACTACTTTTACAGTAAAAAAAAATAGGTTTTTCTTATAGTAGATACTAATATTCCTTCCAAGATATTGAGTTTTCGACAATGAGTCGTCATTTTCATTGATTTTGCGTCATTTTTATCCATTTGGCGAGATTTTCGTTAATTTGGCAACATTTCAAAAAGTCGCCAAGCTGGCGACATTCCGCCAAATTCGTCGCCAAAATTTCGCCAAGCGTTATGGACGAAGAAATATGTTATTCTTATAGCAGACAAATGATTATTGGCGTTCAAATACAAACGTATTACTCAAAGTATCTTTTTACATGAATGGAATGAGCTAGATCCACGAGAATGATGTCACTAAATTTATCGCATAGTATTACATTTGAAAAGTGAACATGTGTCTCAATAGGAAATATTGTTTTTTCATTTTATATGATTTTTTGATAATTTTTTTGAAAAACATGCAATATCTCGAGAACGGTTCATGTTAGCGTTCTAATATTTATGCCAATCGTTTTCTAATGAAAAATTACATAAGAACTGTCTATTTGCGTAACTCTATTAGCGGTTTTGATTTTTTGACGATTTTTTCAAAATTTCATTCCAAAATTTAGGGGGGGTCTGAACATTCGATTGCGTATAAAAACAATAGGCTTCCAGTGTTTATGAATTGCGATTTTTGTACCAAATTTGGTTCGAATCGGTCCATTCGCTCGTCAGTTATCGTCTCCACAGACTCACTGACACACACACACACACACACACACACACATACTTTCACACACACACACACACACACAGACATCACTCCAAAAATGTTTGATTCGTGATCAGGGATGCTTGAAACGTGCTCTCCCGTCGAAAACTCGAATTCGAATTTTCGACCCCGTCACAATACTTTCCTTATACATTATGTATATAAGGAAAGTAAAAATAGCAGCAGGAGGCTAAATTGAGGTGAAAATAGCAGGTGGCAGTCAGTCAGATTGTCAAGTTGAACTTCTAGTTGACATCAGGAGAATGCAAAGCTCACTTCGACGATAAGAGGTTGCACTTCTGTCCCAATAGCTCAAGAGTCGAGCTTTGGCCTTCCAGTATGAAGATTCGTGGTTCGATTTTTAGTTGGGAATGCAAGGATTTTTACATCCTTCGGCCCTAACCACGGAACTATCCCGGTCCACAAATGAACTAATCTAAAATTTAAAGTAATATACTTTTGCAATTCACAAACAGAAACCTTATTAAGAAGTTATTTGTGTCCGCCCCCACCCCCCTTATATTTTCCCTTTCAACCGACAGCCTTCAAATTTTACGTGGATATGCGGATGCATGGTCCAATATCAATAGTCTCATTCAATTCTTAAAAAAATAATTCTTCGAGATATGGGAGAGAAAAGAAATCGGGCAATAAATAAAATGCATATAAACAAATGGAAATATAAAGGAAGAGACACATCAAGAAGTGATGAATAATACCAAATTTTACACTTTTTTACTTCAGTTAGAGGAGGGGAGGGAGTAGAATGCGGTAAAACATCGTTTTATTTGTCTTGGTTTCGAAGAGAGTTTTGAATAAAAGTATCAGACATAATTTTCAGAGATATTATCACTCCAACCGAAATGCAGAAACATTAAGGCGGTTCAAATTAATTACAATAAGTGGGGGATAATAAGATGTGGGGAAGTGAAATTTAATATGGAATAAAAATATTCCAGTAGGGCATCAAAAAATGGTGCGCATCGGATCTAAGAGAAAAAAATATCGACAGTAGTTCCAATTTTTCGTGAATAAGTTCAATAAGTTTATTCGTTGCTTACAGTCTCATTTGTTTAGTTTACAGCAGATAGTAGGGGCCTATGTTATTAAAATAAGATATATTCGGTAAAATACAAACTTGTAAAAAAAAACCGAGTCCTTCAGCCTTGCAAAGCGTGTCAACTTATAAAAATGATTGAGATAAAGAGCTATTGACATGTTTATCAAACTTCATGGATGAAAAATATAGAGAAGAAGAGTTATATGTATTTCGTAATAAACTTGGCAAATTTAATAAATAAAGATAGACATGCAACAAATACTCAGTTCAAGTTTTATAAGCCGAACTCCTTTTAATTAATTTAAACTCATTGCAGCTAGAAATTGCTTTGGAAGGTAAGGTTGCCAATTTTATTATGAAACTAGCAGACTGCCCCGCCAGCAATCCCTAAATATATATGGAAACCAGTTTTTGTATCAATGATTTTTTTTACAAGATCTACGCCCGCTACACAGCGCAAAAGCCCCCGCCCCACTCTTCTTGCGCCGATTGTTCGATTCGTGATCAGGGATGCTTGAAACGTGCTTTCCCGTCGAAAACTCGAAATCGAATTTTCAACCCGGTCATAATACTTTCCTTATACATAATACTATGTCTATAAGGAAAGTAAAAACTTGATCGTTTCGTGAAATATTTGGAATAAAATAAAACATCTTTCACTCACACAGACTACTATGACAGGAAACACCACGAATATAATTTCCTCAATTTTTGTCCCACCCCAGACTTGTCTGTAAAAGCGAGAAAATCTGAAGGTATCACATACCAACCCATAAAATCAATTCCATGCGATAGAAATCAAATATGATTACTTCTACACACTTGGACTTCTTGTTAAGAGTGCAATTCGTGGGAAATTGGAATGATTGACGGCTTTATTTCTAATATAGCAGAACAGTGGGGGGTGGGTATACAAGGGAGAAGCTGTGATATTTTTCTAATAAAGCAATGCATAAATGGAATGCTATGAATGCTAGAGAAATGCCATCAAGTCTTGTAAAAATGTGGAGATATGTATTTATATAAATGTTGCAAGGTGGAATTTTTACTTTCCTTATATACATAATGTATAAGGAAAGTATTGTGACGGGGTCGAAAATTCGAATCCGAGTTTTCGACAGGAGAGCACGTTTCAAGCATCCCTGATCACGAATCGAACATTTTTGTGGTGACGTCTTTGTATGTGTGTGTGTGTGTGCGTGTGTGTGTGTGTGTGTGTGTGTGTCAGTGAGCCTGTGGAGACGATAACTGATGTACGAATGGACCAATTCGAACGAAATTTGGTACAAAAATTACAATCTGTAAACACTGGAAGCCTATTCTTTTTATACGCAATCGAATGTTTAGAACCCCACTAAATTTTCGAGTGCAATTTTGAAAAAATCGCCAAAAAATCAAAACCTCTATTAAAGTTACGAAAATAGACATTTCTTATATAATTTTTCCAGTAGAAAACGATTGACATAAATTTTAGAACGCTAACACGGACCGTTCTCGAGATATTGCACATTTAAAAAAAAATATCAAAAAATCATGTAAAATAAAAAAAAATATTTCCTGTTGAGAAACATGTTCACTTTTCATATGTAATACCATGCGATAAATTGGGTAACATCATTCTCGTGGATCTAACTCGTTCCATTCATGAAAAAAAATACTTTGAGCAATACTTTTGTATTTGAACGCCAATAGTCATTTATATGCTGTAAAAATAATTTATTTCTCCGTCCATAACGGTTGGCGAGATTTTGGCGAAGAATTTGGTGGAATGTCGCCAACTTGGCGACTTTTTTAAATGCTGCTAAATTAACGAAAAACTCGCCAAATGGATAAAAATGACGCTAAATCAATGAAAATGACGATTGATTGTCGAAAGATCAATATCTTGGAAAATATAAATATCTACTACAAAAATAATCTTTTATAATTTTACTGTAAAAGTAGTAAATTCATTGCATTGTATAAGGAAATTTATGTGCTGCCCACATCAGATTTTTTTAGAGTAATGAAAGAAAAGGGAATTTCTGTTTTACATTGAAATTTTAGTGCATTTTTCAAGGAATAAATGCACGAGTATTTATCTACAAATCAAATTTTATTTATGTACATTTTTGCAGTAATTATCTTATACAGTTATGTGTAAAAAGAATTAGTGAGACGCTGCCTAGAACTGAACTAATGAAATTTTAGTATGTTGTTCAGACGGTCTGTGGGACCTATGGGAATATAAATAAATAATATCACCCAATTAGTTTTTTATTAAAACCGGGTTGAAAAAATGAAATACATTGAACCCTATGGGACCTAATTTTTCAAACATTTTTTTGAGCAAATTCAAAATTCACAAATTGCTTCGAAATTTTTAGGAAATATTACCATTATCCCATAAAATTTATAAAAAAATTTCAGTAAAATATATTAAGCATTTTTTTAATTAATAATTATTTAATATAGGGAAAAAAACAAATTCAATTAAATTCTGACTTTTGGGAAATCCCCCAGAAAGAAAAAAGAGACATATTATATAATATATATCTTTCCCAGAGATTAATCATTTTGTATATGAGAGAGGCTTCACATTTTAAAATAAATTTGGTAGATAACAATTTTTCAATTTTTTTTTTAATTTTATATAACTCTTCATGATATACTTATTTGATGGCATTTTTAATGCACTTTCCTACGTCCTAGAGAGTTAAAATTTGGTACACAGCTTAAATTTGTTGAACATTTTATTCTACAAAAATTTGGTGGATCTTTAAATATAGATCATACATTTTTTTCGAAATGGCCTGCAAATAATCCCCGTTCACTTCTATAAATAAATGTTGTAATATCGTTAAAAATTCTGATGTGGGCAGCACATGTATTTCCCTGAAGACTCATATTAACGTTCTCTTTATTTCTTCAATAATAATTTGAGTTTATCTGCACAAAATAGCACCCATAAATATTTAAATGACATTGAATTTGCACGTTAAACTTAAATTTGGTTCTCATTTGACAGCTGAACTTATTGTCAAAGGTGGCGTAGCGAAAGCGCGAAAAAACTAGAATATCTCACGAACGGCTAGTCTTAGAGTAATGGGATTAGTCTTATTCTTATTGTTGTCAAAAATCACGTACAAAATAGGAATTTAATTGATATAATTGAGCACACGTAGTCTTTTATTTTTGTATTTAACGATTTTTCGGACAAGTTCGCAAAAATAGCCCGTTCCTTTTCCCCGAATCGCACTAGAATAACCTACAAATGATTTATATACCAAATTTTGTTAAATTTGGTATATAAATCACTTGTGGGTTATTGAAATATTATACACCAAATTTTGTTAAATTCGATCCATTAGTTTTTAGCTAGAGTGGATAAAGGCAATTTCTGCCGGCCATTTCGCAAAGAAGGCAGATTCTTTTATTACGAATCGTACTAAAATATAATGAACATCAGGATTTCCCACAAAAAACATACCTACCAGATTTTATGAAATTCGGTCCATTAGTTTTTCAATTAGAGTGGATATATTAGTAATATCCTCACAGACACACAGAAACATACACAGATACACCCTTACACACACAGACGTCTTCCTAAAAATAGGTTTCTTGTTCTAGAAGACCCAAAACGTGTAGATCCTTCGAAAATTCGAGTTCCGATCTTCGGCATGATTCCAATACTTTGAATACATACACACACACACATATATATTATCTGTGTATCTTGTATTATCTGTGTATCTAAATTCCGTGCCTATGCAATTACAAAAGTTGTGATTTTAAATGATCCCTAAACTTTTATTATTTCTTCAACGAAGCCCAATTTTATCTTATGCAGAATGCAAATATCTCAAGCGATTGTAAGGTGAGTTACATAAGAATTGCTGAATTTTTTTCACACAAAATTATTTAGCTCTGGAGTCAGGAATACATGTTATATGAATGAAATATTCATTGATTTTGCATAGAGAATCAGATGCTTTATATTTCGATACAGTTTTAAATATTTAAGTATAATAAATTACTGTAGTACTGCGATAATGCAAAAGATATCACCAATGAATGTATCACATTTTAGAAATTTTAAAACGAAATTGCATTTCAGTTGGAAAGTGTTTCATAATTAATGCTTATGCATGATTGATCTTTCTTATGATCCATTTGGCGAGATTTTCGTTAAAATGGCAACATTTCAAAATGTCGCCAAGTTGGCGACGTTCCGCCAAATTCGTCGCCAAAATCTCGCCAAGCGTTATGGATGAAGAAATAAGTTATTCTTACAGCAAAAAATGACTATTTGCGTTCAAATACAAAAGTGTTACTAAAAGTTTTTTTTTCATGAATAGAACGAGTTAGATCCACGAGAATGATGTCATCCAATTTATCGCATGGTATTACATATGAAAAGTAAACATGTTTCTCAATAGGAAATATTTATTTTTTATTTTATATAATTTTCTGATAATTTTTTTGAAAAATATACAATATCTGGAGAACGGTTCATGTTAGCGTTCTAAAATTTACGTCAATCGTTTTCTAATGAAAAATTATATAAGAAATGTCTATTTACGTAACTTTATTAGTGGTTTTAATTTTTTGACTATTTTTTCAAAATTTCGTTCGAAAATTTAGGGGGGTTCTGAACATTTGATTGCGTATAAAGACAATAGGCTTCCAGTGTTTACGGATTGTGATTTTTGAACCAAATTTGGTTCGAATTGGTCCATTCATTTGTCTGTTATCGTCTTCACAGACTCACTGACACACACACACACACACACAGACATCACTTCAAAAATGTTTGAATCGTGATCAGGGGGATCAGAGGGATGCTTGAAACGTGCTTTCCCGTCGAAAACTCGAATTCGAATTTTCGACCCCGTCACAATACTTTCCTTATACATTATTGTATTTAATGAAAGTAATAAAATTGTCTCAATATTTTAATGCGGTGATTTCAAACTTTATGAGTCTATGACGTGGTTATCCAAACAGTATCCAGCGGCAGAATCTTTCTTTCACGCCACACGCTAAACGTCGTTTTATCGCCAATTCTAGTACACTATTCTTGCAACTCATGTAAAAGCAGAGGGAAAGATGAGTTGTTTTTAATCCGCGATATTGTTCATGAAGACCGACGATTTGATGGCGTATCAGAATGTCATTAGATACATTTGCATCCGACTATTTAAGTAATTTATTATGTATTTTTTGGTTTTAAAGTAATACTATGAAAATACATGTATTTAAGAACTTTTTATACTGAACACAGATTGTTTAAAATTAGTTTAAGAAATGTTCCACACACATATAAAATTTATTATTTGAATAAAACGATTATATGCGAGATTTAGTAGTAAATATATATGTAGGATCCGTATGTTATTCAATACTTATACAGGGTGCCCAGAAAGTTCCGGAACGGCGCAATATCTCGAGAAATACACTTCTGATCGAAAATTAAAAAAACACGTATTCCATATTTTTAGAAAAGCTATCCATCGATACCAAAATTGACCCCACCCCCTTCCACCCAGGTGGGGGGAGGGCTGGGGAAATGTTGAAATCTTCAATTGGAACCCGCATTTTTTATTGCAGATTTGGATTCTCCAGAAAAAATTGCATACATTTGACCTACGATTTTTGCTCCCACAAACGGCGCAATCGAGAAAAACGGAAGTGGGGCACAAACGTTTAAAAATGAGAATGTCTTGGGAAATACACTTCGGATACACAAATAAAAAATTACGTGTTCAATATTTTCAAAAACACTATCCAATGATGCTAAAATTAACCCCCATCCCCCGCTAACCGTTCACTTCAGCGACAACTGTTGACTTCAGTTTAGAAAACGGTTCAAAACTACTTTTAGCACTACCCAGGAAAAACGATGTGGACGTAGTAGTTTTCTGTTCCCTTCGGGGTGCTTGATTAACATGAGTCCCCTTGTCTCTCATGATCAGGGTGGTTTTTTCTGTAACTCCCCTTCCCTCTCATGATCGGGGTGCTTGAATCAAGATCGTAGGTCAAATGTATGTGATTTTTCTGGAGAAACCAAATCTGCAATGAAAAATGGGGATTCCCATTGAAGATTTCAAAGTTGCTCCCCCCTTCCCCCAGGAGAGGGGGGGAGTCAATTTCGTTATCATTGTGTAGCTTTTCTAAAAATATTGAATACGTGTTTTTACTTTCCTTATATACATAATGTATAAGGAAAGTATTGCGACGGGGTCGAAAATTCAAATTCGAGTTTTCGACGGGAGAGCACGTTTCAAGCATCCCTGATCCCGAATCAAACATTTTTGAAGTGATGTCTGTGTGTGTGTGTGTCAGTGAGTCTGTGGAGACGATAACTGACGAACGAATGGACCGATTCGAACCAAATTTGGTACAAAAATCAAAATCCGTAAACACTGGAAGCCTATTGTTTCTATACGCAATCGAATGTTCAGAACCCCCTAAAGTTTGGAATGAAATTTTGAAAAAATCGTCAAAAAATCAAAACCACTAATAAAGTTACGCAAATAGACATTTTTTATGTAATTTTTCATTAGAAAACGATTGACATAAATTTTAGAACGCTAACCTGAACCGTTCTCGAGATATTGTGCATTTTTTTAAAAAATTATCAAAAAGTCATATAAAATAAAAAAAAAATATTTCCTATTGAGAAATAAGTTCACTTTTCATATGTAATACCATGCGATAAATTGGGTGACATCATTTTCGTGGATCTAGCTCGTTCCATTCATGAAAAAAGATAATTTGAGCAATACTTTTGTATTTTGGCGACGAATTTGGCGGAATGTCGCCAACTTGGCGACTTTTTGAAATGCTGCCAAATTAATGAAAATCTCGCCAAATCGATAAAAATGACGCTAAATCAATGAAAATGACGACTAATTGCCGAAAATTCAATATCATGGAAAGAATATTAGTATCTACTATAAGGAAAACCTGTTTTTTACTGTAAAAGTAGTAAATTCATTACATTATATAAGGAAAGTCATGTGTTGCCCACATCAGATTTTTTTATTTTTTGATCCGAAGTGTATTTCTCGAGATATTGGCCGTTCCGGAACTTTCTGGACACCCTGTATAGTACAAGAATCAGTGACGAAAATTGAAGATTATTTGAAATAAGGGAATTTTGCATTTTTAAAAGGACAAATGTCCTTTTAAAAATGCAAAATTTGTGACATTTTAGGGAAATTTGCTTGACATTTTCCAGCTTGTAGTAGTAATAAATGTTACTTTTCCAGCATACCTGATATAATGCAGTGTTTCTCAAGATGTGTTTCGCAGAACCCTTAGGGTTCCGTGACGTGATAATTTCATGTAAATTGTCTTCAAAATTTAAAATCGAGTAAAATTTTGATGCATAATTTGGACAATAAGGTATTTTTCTTATTTTGGGGTTTTACCATCAAATTAAATTTCAAAAGATTTTCGCGACGAAATAAGTTTGAAAAACACTGGTACGAGTATAATGTATAGGGAAAGTATCGTAACGTGGTCGAAAACTCAAATTCTAGTTTCTGTTTTCGATGGTAGAGCTCGTTTCAAACATCCTGGAAATCGAATCGAATTTTTTGAAGTGATATCTGTGTGTGTGCGCTCCGCGCGCGCATGTATATTAAGGTATGCCCATGTATATTAGTGTACGTATGTGTATTAGTGTGTGTATGTGCATTAGTGTGCGTGAGTATGTATATTAGCTCGCGCGCGCGTCTGTGTGTGTGTTGTAAAGAACGTTGCTACCCCAACGAAGTCAAGTTCTTCGAATTGGCCAGCCGATGTTCTATCACTGGGCTACTGGGGCAAAATTTCAAGCTCCTATCGTCAAAGTGAACTCTGCAGTGTATGTATGTTAGTGTGTATGTCCTTGAATTAGTGGATGTGATATCTAACGAGCGAATGAAACGTTTCGAACGAAAATTTTTATGATTATTAGAATCAGTGAATATTGGAAGTCTATTGATTTTATAAGCAATCGAATATTTGGAAACCAACTCCAAATTTTCGAATGAAATTTTCAAAAAAATAAAAAAAAATCAGAAACTTTAATATTGTTACATAAAATACCATTTTACTTTCCTAATATACATAATGTATAAGGAAAGTATTGTGAAGGGGTCGAAAGTTCGAATTTGAGTTTTCGAAGGGGAAAGCACGTTTCAAGCTTCCCTGAACACGAATCAAACATTTTTGAGGTAATATCTGTGTGTGTATGTGTGTGTGTGTGTGTGTGTGAGTGTGTCAGTGAGCCTGTGGAGACGATATCTCACGTACAAATGGAGCGATAAGAATAAAATTTGGTACAAAAATCACAATCAGTAAATACTGGAAGCCTATTGTTTTTACACGTAATCGAATGTTCAGAACCCCCTAAATTTTCGAGTGAAATATTGAAAAATTCATCAAAAAATCAATACCTTTAATAAAGTTACGCAAATTGACATTTCTTATGTAATTTTTCCTAAGAAAACGATTGACATAAACTTTAGATTGCTAGCATGAACCGTTCTCGAGATATTTTACATTTTTTAAAATAAATTTATCAAAAAATCCCATACATTAAATAAAATCTATTAACTGTTGAGAAACATGTTTACTTTTCATATGTAATATCATGCGATATATTGGATGACATCATTCTCGTGGATATAGCTCGTTCCATTCATGAGAAAATGTACTTTGAGTAATACTTTTGCATTTGAACGCCAATAATCATTTATATGCTATAAGAATAACTTATTTCTCTGTCCATAACGCTTGGCAAGTATTTGGCGACGAATTTGGTGGAATGTCGCCAACTTGGCAACTTTTTAAAATGTTGCCAAATTAAAGAAAATCTCGCCAAATGGATAAAAATCACGCTAAATCAATGAAAATGATAACTGATTGACGGAAATTCAATATATTAGAAATAATATAAGTATCTATTATAAGATAAACCCATTTTTTTACTGTAAAAGCAATAAATTCATTGCATTATATAAGGTAAGTCATGTGTTGCCCACATCAGATTTTTTTTATTTAATTTTCATTAGAAAATGGAATAACACAAACTTTGGGGATAGTAGCATGAGCCATCCTTAATACATTGTACGGTTTTCAAATAACATTTAAAAAATACATAAAACTATAACTGTGCTAACTATCATGAAATATGTTCTCTTTCCATATGTAATATTACATGACAAGTGTGTTAACATCATTCTCGTAGGTTTCATTCACGAGAAAAGGCACTTTTCTGCAATTAACCTTGTTCTTTCAATTTTGGATCATGGCGAAATTGTTTCAAATTAGATTTAGAAAATATTTCCTCCCAATTTTTCGAATGAAATTTTGAAAATATTATCAAAAATCAAAACCTTCAAGAAAGTTATGTAAATAATAATTTCAAAATATAATTTTTTATTAGGAAACGATTGATATAAACTTTAAAATGCTACCATGAACCGTTTTCGAAATATTGCATATTTTCCATATAAATTTATCAAAAAATCACATAAAATTAAAAAAAGTATCAATTATTACGAAATAGAATCCCTTTTCATATGTAATATTATGCGATAAATTTGTTAACAACATTCTCATGAATCTAGTTCGCTCCATTCGAGACAGGAGATACTTTAGGCAATAGTTTTATATCTTGACGACTAACAATTCAATTCTCCAATAGTCATTTATGTATCTACTATAATCATAGCCTATTTCTCTATCTGTAAAGCTTGGTGCAATTTTGGCGACTAATTTCGCAGAATATTGTCAACTTTGCGACTGTTTTAAATGTTACCAAATTGATGAAAATATCGCCAAATTGATAAAAATGAGCCTAAATCAATGAAAATGACGAATAATTGCTGAAAATTCAATATAAGAATATAAGAATCTACAAATCAGAATAGTCTATCTCTCCGTCCGCGATGCTTGGCGAAAATTTTGCAACTAACTTGCAGCAATATCGCCAATGTAGCGAGATTTTTAAATACCGCTAAATTGGCAAAAATCACTAAATCATTGAAACTGGCGACTAATTAAAATTTAAATCAATTTAAAAATCAATTATTAATCAATTGGAAAAAATATAAGAATCTACTATAAGCATGGAGAGAACGAAGTGTTTGAATGATTTTCGTTCAAAACAAGTTAATTGGAAATTGAGTTGTACATGTATTATTTAAGTGGCGAGTGCTTATTTAGAAATCGGGAACCATCAGATGATTTGTGTTATCAATAAGCATAAGTCAATCTTAGGCATCACATACTAATCCATAAAATCAATTTTCTCTCAGACGCTTAGAATCAAATATAAATTACTTTGTACGCTTGGACAATGTGTTGATCGTTGAGAAATCGAAATGTTCAACAACTTTACTTTTAACAACAAGAAGTTTAATCAGAATCTAATATATTTTTCATATAAAGCGATACATTAATGAAATTCTACAAATACCATAAGATAGTTTATCAACTTCTTCAAGAATCTGGATATACGAGTATTACTTTAAACAAAATGATTTGAGACGAATTTTTCTTATAAAAGCTTGATGTAAAATGGTGGCATTAAATATCTACTTAACTATAGTTTCTGCAACGGAATTTACAAGACATTTAGTAATAACAGATATGGAGATCAAAATATCATAACACAATTCTCATTTACTTGGATAAGTATTTTTATTTACATATATATTTACAAGGGATATTATTTGCATTCATGTTGTCTGTCATTTCTAGCATTATACTATATTGTATCTTATTTCAGATGTAATTAACTTTAAATTACAAGTATTAATCATTTGTCGCTCTCCAGGGAAGACAGCGCATTTTACTTCATAGGAGAAACATCGTGTGTGTATGTGTATGTCACAGACTAATATAAACAGACTTTTCACTCGACCTCAGCGCCATCAACCGCTAACCAAAATATCAAGGTTGGCACGGCTGGCGATGGTCTGTGACGGTTTTCGCTAATATAACCCTATTCTAATATAACCCTTTCTGCTAATATAACCCTATTTGGCACTGAACGAAACACTTGGAACTTGGAAGAACTTTGTTCTATCATCGCATGGTAAACTACACGTGGTAAACATACTTTCTCTGCTATTATGGATTTGATAATCAATTATTCTATATTTTATGGATTACTAGAAGAAAAGAAATTACGTTTACAAGGTATGTAATTTATTTTTATTTAAATAAAAAAAATTATTTGTTATCCATTCCATATTTCATCCTATGCACGTGTTCATCATAAAAAATTGGTGCAGTATTATCATTGCCGACTAGATTAATTCTAAGAAGCAGTGGCATTATTAGTTAAAAAACCTTTTCCTCATTTATATAAAATGTATAAAAATTGATATTTGGATAGCTTTTTCTAGAGAAAGTTGAATATGATATTGAATGTGTACTATATATTTTACATGCTTTTTACTAACTGACGTAATTTAGAAAATAATCCCCCCCTTTTCTAATTAACGATTGAGTTCGACACCTTTGATTGTTCGACACCAACGATTGAGTTCGACACCATTTATGTAAATTTGTTATTTAGTTTAGTTTATGTTATGATTTACAGTGATGCAATGCGTCAATTTTTTTATTTAGTTTATGATTGCATGAATTAAATATATATCTATGTTTATTTATTTAAATGTACACATATTACAGATAAAAGTATTTTCAAATGCTGATCATGTTTATAGTTTTAAAAAAATATGAAAGTACTGTTCCGTAATTTTTTTTTTTTTGACTGCATTAACATAAAATCGCCAATTGAGCGATAGTCGCCAAATCCAGCAGTCGAGCTTTTTATACGTCATTTCTGCGATGGTTGGCTCCTCGAACGCTGGTGTCTATGCGAAATCCTATGTTAACGATGTTGCCATAGGTTCCTATGGGAGTGAACCTTCTGAATATAGTATTCTGTGGTGTGTGTGTGCGGTTTGCAGCTGGAAATCTGAGCATCGTAAGGCTATTCTAGCTAAACTAGCAGCGATTACCCAACGTTGCTCGGAATTTATCATGCAAATCTGTGATAAAAATTACACCGGAACATATAGGGCCGTGAAACTTATACATTGTTTTTCACGGTGAAAGATGTAAATTCACTGGATTATGTAAGAAAAAAAATCAATGCATTATATAAGTCATAGCTGCATAAGAAAGGATCTTCCTCATAAAATGCTGATAATTGAATAACCATTTTTAACATTTTACAACATGTTGAAAAGTGTTTATGACTCTGTTCATTCATTCTGCCTGCCTGTCTGTCTGTCTGGCTGTTCGTTAGCACGATAACTGCCGTAAAAATGACTTTATCAAAACACAATTTTAGTATGTTGTTCAGACGGTCTGTGGGACCTATGGGAATATAAATGAATAATATCACCCAATTAGTTTTGGCTTGAACCCGGGTTGAAAAAATGAAATACATTGAGCCCTATGGGACCTAATTTTTCAAACATTTTTTAAGCGGATTTAAAATTCAAAAATTGCTTCGAAAGTTTTATGAAATATTCAAATTATCATATAAAATACATAGAAAAAAATTCAGCAAAATATATTTAGTAGTTTTATAAATAAAAATTAAAATAAAAATTTCACCCTTTATATGGAGAGATCACGTGACCATTACATGAAGAGATCACGTGACCCACTTCAAAATAAAACATAGCATCCATCTTGTGTCAAAATCGTGATTTTTAAAGTTCTTTTTAATTCATATTTAGTGCTGCATCCGTCCTAAAATTGCTTTATTTTTCTTAAAGTCTGTGCATCTACATATTGAAACAACGCAATTACAATATAGTTGGATTTAAATGATCATCCAACTTTGATTATTTCTATAACGAAGCCTACTTTTCACTTATGGAAAATGTATCTACCAAAAGATGTAGAATGAGTTGTATAAGAATTGCTGCATTTCTTTAACGCAAAATTATTTAACTTATGGAGTCTGCAAAATAGCTGATTTGAATGAAACATTCATTGAATTTACGCAGAGAAGCAAACGATTTTTTTGGATGAAGTTATAAGCATAGAGTTAAATTACTTGTATATCCATGGTTTTAAGTTTTTAAATAAAATAAATTATTATAGTATTGTGATGAATGAAATGAATGAAATGCTGCTTTTATAGAGAGAGCCAGGCGTGTTATATTTCGATGATATCATTTAAATAAATTTCATTCGTTTTCGATGAAGTTTTCAAATATAATAAATTTTTGTAGTATTATGATAATTTTAATTTTAAAATTATTAGCCAGGAATGTATCGCATTTTAGGTATGTTTAAACCAGGCAATTTATATTTCAATGCCGTCAATTGAATGGTTTAATTGACTTTCACGTTAAAACCTACGATTTCCAACCTTTTTCGTTGGGAATCGTGGAGTTAGAGAGTAGAACTCCTTGGAAAAAGTTTCGTTTTCCATCAATATCTCGACAACCCCTGGTTTCAGAAACTTGGAACTTGGACTAAATTTATAGGGTCTATTTCAAAGCTACCTACCAAATTTTCCAAATTTGCACCACTGGTCGTCGAAACTCGAAACATAGACTAAACTTTAAGTGGAGCTATTTCAAGACTAACCACGAAATTTCATCAAATTCGGTTCAGCCGTTCTCACGTCATGTTGGATCATAGATACATACATACATACATATTTTTCTTCTTTATATATATAGATTAATGTAGTATTGCGATAATTTTTAAAATATTACCGACGAATGTATCTCATGTTAGAGATGTTTATATAAAATTGCATTGAAGTTGGAAAGTGTTTCATAATCAATGCCTTATGTATGATTGATCTTTCTTGTTTAGTTTTAATAAATATATAGAGTTATCGTCAGATACTTGAATTACTCTAGCCGAAAACAGTAGTTTCCAATTTGATTCGCCTATCTGACTCTCTCTAATATAAATATACTTTTTAAATTAATTTAAAATAAATGCAAACATTTAAATTTTATCAGAAATTAGACAATGAATGATGAAAAATCTGGAACGGTATAGCACTACAAAAGGAATGTCCTCAATATTTAGCTGGTCCCGAAGACTTAGCAATAAAAGTGAGTAAATCTGCTAAAAGTTTGACATACCAACCAATAAAAGGAATTTCATTTAACACGACAGTTATGGTCAAATATGAATTACCGTGTATATTCTACGTGTTGAGGGGGGGTGTCGGAAATTGGAATGGTAGGACGGTGATGTTTCAGTTATGACCGGGGGGTGTTTATAACAAGCTGAATATTTCTGTGATTAAATTATATACTATAAAAAATAACTTAAATATATTTCACAATATCAAGCCTTTCGCTACAAAAATATAATAATTACGAAAAAAAATACTATTACCTAAAGGTCTGTGTCCTTTGACATTGGCGACAAAGATCGCCATATGTCGTCAACTTGTTGACTTTTGGCAAGTTTGTGAAACTTCTGGAATTGTGTGGATAGTTAAAGAATTTTTCGAGTTTCGTAAATTTTTCGCGATCCTTCCATAGAGGAATATAAATTGGTCATGTTCGTTTTAAAAGGTGATGGCGTAAAACGAGTAAAAGTGATTTGTGAATACGTCAGTGTTCACAAATCACTTTTAATTCTGTGATTTTTATCTTCTGTTTTGTGAATTAGTCCGTCGATGAACGAAACTGGTCCATGGATGCTGTTATCTGCAATCGGAGTGTAATTTTCCGGTTATATTTATTTATTATACCTGCGTTATCCAGGATTTAAGGAGGAGAAATTAATTAATTCCCCGAGATATATTTATTTATTATTTATCAATCATTGTTCGGGAATTAAGAAGCAAACCTCTGAATAAACAACTACTACGTTAAAAGCAGATATAACACCACTCAATTAAATTTATAAAAATACGGCATCTGTAACATTACAAACAAAAGTTCCCCCCCTCCAAAAAGAAAACAGAAAAATATGGGAAAACACTCAGACGTTAACTGCTCTCCCGAGAGAAAACACTTTTAGTATAATTTAGTTAAAATTTTAAATGCTATGTTCAAAAGTTTTCGTCGGATTCAAGTGAAATTTTCACAGAATGTTTATAATGATGATGCGTGGCATCGTGTGAGATCGTCATTAGAAGAAAATTAATAGATCGCTATCATGCTCGATGCAAGTTCATTCAGTCCGGATGTGGTCCAGAGTGCGCATGTGTAAGTGACTTTAAAAGTCGGCGCCAGTAAAACATCACCAAATTCTAAACTCTTCACTATCCGCGATCTCGAACTTTTCTCATAAAGCGTTTATGTTTTGTTATACCCGAGTTATACCGGGTTTAATTTATGTTAGGGTTGTATTTTGTACGTATACTTACTTTTGGCAGGAGCTTAAAAATCGCCTCACATTATTTATATATATATATATATATATATATATATATATATATATATATATATATTAGAAAGATATAATAACCAAGTCAAGTTATAACGAAATATTAAAATCAACATTACAGTTAAACCACGGCCACAATGCCGAAAAAATCTGATGTGGACAGCATATGACTTTCCCTGAAGACTTGTATCCACGTTCTCGTTATTTTAATTAAATTTAATTCGCTTTTAATTCAATCTTAGTTCTAGTTTGGGAACTGGACTTATTTTCAAAGGGGGGCGTAGAGAAAATACGAAAAAACTAAAATATTTCGAGAACGGCTAGTCCTAGTGTAATGGTGTTAGTCTTATTCTTTTCTTCATTAAAAATTACATATAAAACCAGTATTTAATGGATATATTTAAGCTTACGTAGTTATTACTTTATATTTTGACCATTTTTGCGAGTCATTTCGCAAAAAAGGACAAGTCATTTTTTCCGAAGCGTACCAGAATCTAATCAGCACTAAAGTAAACCATAAGCGACTTATGTACCGAATTTTGTGAAATTCGGTCCATTAGTTTACAGCTGGAGTGAATACAGGCTTTTGGTGTCCATTTCGCAAAAAAGGCGGGTTCTTTTATTCCAAATCGAACCCAAAGCTAATCAGCACCAGATTCACCCACAAGTGACTTACCTACCAAATTTTATGAAATTCGGTCAATTAGTTTTTTAGTTAGCGTGGATACAAAATCTGCACAGACAGACAGACAGACACACACACAGACGTCACGCTAAAAATGTTTTTTCGTATTCTAGAGGTATTGAAACGTGTAGATCCGTCGAAAACTCGATTTGCGATTTTCGACACGATTCCACTACTTTCCCTATACATTAGCATGTATTGCAGGGAGAGTAATAAAGAAATATACAGCACCAGCTTAATTTTGAAAATTAATTAGACTAGATTTATTTTCACGTCCGTGCATCTAACACTAATTAACCCAAACACATGCTTGCTTCAGAATTGGCAATAGTAAGTTACTAGAAATACCAATACAATATACATATATATTAAAAACAAGAAACATCAATCATGCATAAAGCATTGATTATGGAACACTTCCCAACTTCAATGCAATTTTATTTAAACATCTCTGAAATGCGATACATTCTTCGGTAATATTTTTATAATTATCACAATACTACATTAATTTGTTATATTTGAAAACTCCATCGAAAAAAATGAACTTTACGCAAACGACTTCATTGAAGTATAAATTGCCTGGCTCTCTATGAAAAAGCAGTAAAAATTTCATTCATAAATATTTATTCTATCCCTTTCATTCATCACAATACTGCAATAATTTATTATACTCAAAAACTTAAAACCATGGAGGTAAAAGTTTAACTCTTTGCTTAAAACTTCACCGAAAAAGTCTGCTACAAAATCGTCTGTTCTCTGCGTAAAATCAAAGACTGTTTCATTCATATCAACTATATTGCAGACTCCAGCGCTAAATAATTTTGCATTAAAGAAATTCAGCAATTCTTATACAACTCATCTTATAGCTTGATGTGTTTACAATCTCCATAAGTGAAGATTAGACTTCGTTGTAGAAATATTCAAATTTTGATGATCATTTAAACTCAAATATATTGTAATTGTGTTTTTTCAGAACATTGATGCACAGAAATTAAGCAAAAATAAAGCGGTTTTAGCACGGATGAAACACCAAGTATAAATTAAAAAGAGCTTTAAAAATCACAATTTTGACACAAGATAGATGCCATATTTTATTTTGAAGTAGGTCACAAGATTTCTTCATATACTGGTCTCTTGATCTCTTCATATAATGAGTGTAATTATTATTTTAATTTTTATTTAAAAGACTACTGAATATACTTTTTTGAAAAAAATTTCATATGTTTCATGTGATAATTTGAATACTTCTTAAAACTTTCGAAGCAATTTGTGAATTTTAAATTTGCTTTAAAATTGTTGGAAAAATTAGGTCCCATAGGGTTCACTCTATTTCATTTTTTCAACCCGGGTTCAATCCAAAACTAATTGGGTGATATCATTCATTTATATTTCCATAGGTCCCACAGACCGTCTGAACAACATACTAAAATTTCATTTTGATAAAGTCATTTTTACGGCAATTATCATGCTAACGGACAGACAGATAGACAAACAAACAGACAGACAGACAGACAGAATGAATGAATGAACAAAGTCATAAACACTTTTCAACTATATTGTAAAGTGTTAAAATAGTAGTTGAGGGCGCCGTCCGCTGCTGCTGCAAATGTCTAGTTTCTCGCCGCGAAAACTATTTCATATCAAAATTTGGTACACTTATAGAAAAAGCTTTGGGGAATACGCTGAAATAAATCGTTTTTAACACTTTGCAACATATTTGAAAAGTGTTTATGACTGTGTTCATTCTGTCTGTCTGTCTGATTCGTTAGCACAATAACTGCCGTAAAAATGACTTCATCAAAATGAAATTTTAGTATGCTGTTCAGACGGTCTGTGGGACCTATGGAAATATAAATGAATAATATCACCCAATTAGTTTTGGACTGAACCCGGGATGAATAAATGAAATACATTGAACCCTATGGGACCTAATTTTTCAAACATTTTTAAGCAAATTTAAAGTTCACAAATTCTTTCGAAATTTTTAGAGAATATTCAAATTATCCCATAAAATATATAAAAAAAATTTCAGCAAAATATATTCAGTAGTTTTTTAAATAAAAATTAAAATATTCACTTTAGCCCAATTTTCACTTATGGAAAATGTAAACACCAAAAGATTTAGAATGCATTGCATAAGAATTGCTGCATTTTTAACGCCAAATTATTTAGCTCATGAAGTCTGCAATATAGCTGATATGAATGAAACAGTCATTGATATTACACAGAGAACCAGACGATTTTTCCGATGAAGTTTTAAGCATAGAGTTAAATTACTTGTACCTCCATGCTTTTAAATTTTCAAATAAAATAAATTATTATAGTATTGTGATGAATGAAAGGATTGGAAAAAGGTTTGTGAATGAAATGCTGCTTTTATATAGAGGCGATTTATATTTCGATGACGTCATTTGAATAAAGTTCATTTGTTTTCGATGAAGTTTTCAAATATAATAAATTATTGTAGTACTATGATAATTTAAAAAATATTACCGAGGAGTAGTATCGCATTTTAGAGATGTTTCAACTAGGTAATTTATATTTCAATGCCGTCATTTGAAGGAAGTTCATTTTTTTCGATGACATTTTAAGTTTTCAAATATGATAAATTAATGTAGTATTGTGATAATTTATCAAATATTACCGAGGAATGTATCGCATTTTAGAGATTTTTATATTAAATTGCATTGAAATTGAAAGAGTTTCATAATCAATGCTTTAAGCATGATTGATCTTTCTTGTTATTTTTAATATGGGATACAATTAATACGCGTTGTTTTACTACCCGCGGTTTGATGCTGTGTTTGCAGATATGACACGCCTGCAAATTTTATTTTTACCTTATATATATATTTATATATTTATATATTTATATATGTATACCTATATATATATATATATATATATATAATGTTCCTAAAATATTCAACTTTTCTCTTTAAAAAATTACTTAATGTCACTCTCTATGAGAATTATATTCAACATGGTGGTATTTTTTTTAAACATGAGTTTGGTATAACAGAAGGGGGGGGAAGGTCCTCATCATTATTAGCTAATCTGTATTTATTCTTCTACGAAAAGAACATTAATCCAAGATTGCATAATATGCACATGTTTAGATATTTGGATGACATATTATGTGCATCCCATAATAATATTCCTATAGTATTTAACTTTTATCCTAATAATTTACAATTAAATGCAAGTAATAATGACTCTAATGTTGCAAACTTTTTAGATTTAATTTTAGATCTACAAAAATGTAATCTGGTTATAAACTCATATGATAAAAGACAAGATTTTAAATTTAATACATCAAAAATTCAACATTTTGACTCTTGTTTTCATATATCAATTTTTAGAAATATTATAATAAACCTGGATTTTATAATCAATAAAATCTATAATGCAAATTATAAATTAGCACATTTTATAGAATTATTGAGTACAGCGACTAATAATGCATATCCTCCCAAATTCGTAATTAAAATTATCAACTCAACAAATCAACTTCCACTCAATAACATTCAAGACAACTTTCCCAATTATCGTGGCTAATAATATAGGGGGGGGGCGGAATTATTATAAATATTTATTATTTATATAATTAAATAAAAATGAATAATAATAAAATATACTAAAAAAATTTGAAAAATAATAAAATCGGAAAAATAGATACATTAATATTAATGTTTTGATATTCATTTTCGCAAAAAAATTGTAACTTTAACCAGTTTGATACTACGATTTGAGCGCCCTTATAATGTTGTTTAGTGGCAGTCTCATTTATTCATTTCTTCTATGAATCACTTGTATAGTAAGCTTTTTCATCTATGCTTCATGTTCATATTCTGTTTACTTATTACTTATATGGGTAAATATCCTGTATCCTGCTCTGACTCGCTGGACGGGTCTGGGTCGCTGTGAACGTTTGTTCTGCCTCTGAGGTTGTATTTCGTCATGTTCATTTCGGTGCTGCTTGATATTTTTCATGCTGTTGCGACTGTTCGCACTTATATGTGGTGAAAGATGAAGGATGCATGCCTGATAGTAATACTAGATTTCCTAAATTTTCTTATTTTCAATTTTTCCTCTTTTGGTGCCTGTAGTCTGAGTTTTTGGCATTTATAATTACGTACTATTGCCAAATCTGAAACAGCCATTTATTTAGGTTAATTAGAATTAAATACTCAGACCTGAAGAAGAATTTAACTCTGGTTATTCTTCGAACTTGGGAAGGTGCAGTTATTTTCTATTATCGGCATTGTGGCGGTGGTTTTGCTGTTCTGGTGATGTTAATATATCATGATTACTTGAACTGATTATTTTTATTATTACAGTTTTCTAATATATGTATATATATATATATATATATATATATATATATATATATATATATATATATATATATATATATATATATATATATATATATATATATATATATATATATATATATATATATGGTCATTACCTCAGAAACGTTCGATTCGATTTCAAGAATACTTGAAAAAACAAGAATGCGACCCCATCACAATACCACTATACATTACTGTGTATTTATAGAAAGTATGTATGTTATTCTAATCCTAGGGATTCATTCCAATGAGAACTTTTCGCTGAAAATTTATCCCAAAACTTCTGTGAAGTGTACTGTTGATACTGACAGTAGAATTCTCATTTTTCATCCAGACCAATTGCCAGATTGCTTCGAGACACACTTAGAGAGCACTCTTCCATTCCATCTCCGAAACTGTCTGAATTCATTTATCACTCCAACTCAGTTCTTTGAACTCGTCCACTTAATTCTTGGCCCAATATATGCAAGATAATATTACTTTCCTTATATACATAATGTATAAGGAAAGAATTGTGACGGGGTCGAAAATTCGAATTCGAGTTTTCGGCGGGAGAGCACGTTTCAAGCATCCCTGATCACGAATCAAACATTTTTGAAGTGATGTCTGTGTGTGTGTGTGTGTGTGTGTGTGTATCAGTGAGTCGGTGGAGACGATAACTGATGAACGAATGGACCGATTCGAACAAAATTTGGTACAAAAATCACAATCCGTAAACACTGGGAGCCTATTACTTTTATACGCAATCGAATGTTCAGAACCCCCTAAATTTTCGAATGAAATTTTGAAAAAATCGTCAAAAAATCAAAACCGCTAATAAAGTTACGCAAATAGACATTTCTTATGTAACTTTTCATTAGAAAACGATTGACATAATTTTTAGAACGCTAACATGAACCGTTCTCGAGACATTGTACATTTTTCAAAAAAATTATCAAAAAGTCATATAAAATAAAAAAAAAAAATATTTCCTATTGAGAAATATGTTCACTTTTCATATGTAATACCATGCGATAAATTGGGTGACATCATTCTCGTGGATCTAGCTCGTTCCATTCATGACAAAAGGTACTTTAAGTAATACTTTTGTATTTGAATGCCAATAGTCATTTATCTTCTGTAAGAATAACTTATTTCTTCGTCCATAACGCTTGGCTAGATTTTGGCGACGAATTTGGCGGAATGTCGCCAACTTGGCGACTTTTTGAAATGTTGCCAAATTAACGAAAATCTCGCCAAATGGATAAAAATGACGCTAAATCAATGAAAATGACGACTAATTGTCGAAAATTCAATATCTTGGAAAGAATATTAGTATCTACTATAAGAAAAGACTCTTTTTTTTACTGTAAAAGTAGCAAATTCATTACATTTTATAAGGAAAGTCATGTGTTGCCCACATCAGATTGTTTTTGCTTGCTCTTCTACAATAAATCATATATATATAAACTGATATAAAAAGCAATAAGAAAGATCAATCATGTACAATGCATTGATTATGAAACTCTTTCCAACTGCAAAGTAATTTTTGTAATTTTATTTAAACATCTCTAAAATGCGATACATTCAGCGGTGATATTATCACGATGCTACAATAATTTATTGTTGTCAAAATCTTAAAACTTCATCGGTAAAAAAAAATAACTTTAATTAAATGATGTCATCGAAATATAAATTTCCTGCCGCTCTATGTAAAAGCAGTGAATATTTCATTTATACGTTTTTATTCCACTCCTTTCATTCAGAGGTGATATTTTGAAAATTATCACAGTACTACAATAATTTATTTTACTTGAAAACTTAAAACCATGGAAGTAAAAGTACTTTTTAACTCCGTGTTTAAAACTTCATCGAAAAGGCAATCCTATAAAATCGTCTGCTTGTTTATGTAAAATCAATGAATGTTTCATTAATCTCAGTTGTATTGCAGACTCCAGAGCTAAAAAATTTTGCGTTAAAAAAATTCAGCAATTCTTATACAACGCATCTTACAGCTTGATGTGTTTACTTCTGCATACGTTAAAATTAGGCTTCGTTATAGAAATAATCAAAGTTTGATGATCATTTAAGCTGAAAATATTGTAATTCAGTTGGCACAGAATATAGATGCACAGAAATTACGCACAAATAAAGCAGTTTTAGGACGGATGTAACACTAAATATAAATTTAAAAGAACATTAAAAATCACTCTTTTGACACTGGGAAAATAGATAGATGCTATATTTTATTTTGAAGTGAGTCACATGATCTCTTCATATAATATGGATGTAATTTTAATTTTAATTTTAATTTTAAAACTACCGAACATATTTTACTAAAATATTTTTTATATATTTTATGTAATAATTTGAATATTTCTGAAACTTTCGAAGCAATTTGTGTATTTTAACTTCGCTTAAAAAATGTTTGAAAAATGAGGTCTCATAGAGCTCAATGTATTTCAATTTTTCAACCCGGGTTCAATCCAAAACTAATTGTATGATATTATTCATTTACATTCCAATATATCCCACAGATCGTATAAACAACATGCTAAAATTTCATTTTGATGACGTCATTTTTACGTCAGTTATCGTGCAAACGGACAGACAGACAGAATGAACAAAGTCTTAAACACTTTTCAACTATGTTGTAAAGTGTTAAAAAGCAGATTCTTGTAGTTCCGTAAATCCACACATTTTGAGTATTCTTAATAACGAATCCATCATTTATACAATGATGTGTGAGTGTGTTTGTATGGGGGTGTGATATAGCTCAAAAAAATAGAGATAATATTATAAAATTCGGTATTATTATTGTTATCGACGCACGTCAGAGACGTATTGATTTTCGATATGATTGGATCAAGGAATGACGTCAAATGTTTTCTTCTTTAATTGCTACCACGTTATAAAATATACATATATAAATATACACGTTATACAATATACATATTACAAAATAAGTTAATTAATATGTAATTACATTCCCTACAAACATAATGATGTATAGGGGATATATTGTGATTGGATGGAAAATTTGAATTCAAATTTTTGACGGAAGAACACGTTTCAAGGATTCCGGAACTTGAATCGAACATCTTTGAGGTAATGTGTGTGTGTGTGTGTGCGTGTGTGTGTGGGTAGGTGAGTATGGCATCTCACAAATGCAGTGGGTTCCAGCGTAATTTGGTACGATTATTACATTTCATGAGTCCCTTTTGATTTCCAACCATAAAAAACGTTTGGAGCACGCCCAATAATTTTAAAATAATTTTTTGAAAAAATCATAATAAATAAGGACATTCAATAATGTTAAATGATAACTCATATTTTATGTAATTTTTTTACTCTAAAACGATTGAAATACACTTTAGACCACTAAGTTGTACCGTTCTCAAGATTTGAACTTTTCAAAAAAAATTATCTAAAAAATTACATAAAATTGAATATCAACAAATATGTAACACTTACCGATTTATTCGGCCACCTTGGTGTCTAATTTGGCGAAATATTGCAAATTGGCAACTTTTAACAAGATACCAAATTGGGAAAAATTATGCTAAAGCTACTTAAATTACTCCGAATAGATTAATTAATAATTAATTACATATTTTAATATAATGGAGTAAAACGCTTAGCAGATGTTCGCAATATTTCCAATTGTCAAGTTATACTTGCGCTAAATATAAATGATATTGGTAACACACATATATACATCCCGGCCGTCCAAATAGTTGATCAAGTCCACTGGATGAGTCGGACGGTCTGGGTTTTCAGCACATATATACATATATACAGGGTGGTCCAAAAACATTGACCTCGGGTTTTATTCCTTAAAAATATTGATCTCAGACATATATGATATATTACAAAGTTGTTCAAAAAAGGGTTCAGAATTTAATGAAATCGATAAAAATATTCAGAGGATTAAATTTGAAGAAATATAAAATTTAAATTTTCATACGTCTCCCGTACAAAAAGATTTTCAATAAATAAAATGTGCCCCATACACTAATAAGGTAATGTACAAAATTTCAGCATTTTATAATAAAGAGTCCCAGAGATATGAAGATGAATATGATTGAAGATGAATAAATCACAAATTAAAATGCAAATATTTACAGCAAAAGTGCAAATGACGCAAAGCAGAAATGCATCATAGGCAAATAATATCTGCCTCGTATCTTTAATGGAACTTTGGCATGAATGAAAAACATTTTGAACAAGCTTTGTAATCTTTGCGTAAAGATATTATTTCTACACAGTGTAGATACATTTGTACCAATAAATAGCAAAATTATTATTTATTTACGTAATTGTTTTCTTTCGTAATTTGTGAATGACCCCTGAAACGCGATGTGCCGACATGATTTTTCCCCTCTGAGAACCCATGTCCATGCATCGAAAGGGGGTTTAAGTCAGCATTTTTGTCTTTTCATATCTCTGGAACTTTTTATGATAAAATGCTGAAATTTTGTACATCACCTTATTAGTGTATGGGGCACATTTTACTCATTGGAAATGTTTTTGTACGGGAGTCGTATAAAAATTTAATTTTTTTATTTCTTAAAATTTAATTCTCTTAAAAATTTTAATCGATTTGATGAAATTCTGTATCTTTTCTTACGCAACTTTGTAATTTATTATATATGTCTAAGATCAATATTTAAGAAAGCCGAGATCAATGTTTTTCGGACGTCCTGTATATATATATATATATATATATATATATATATATATACATATATATATATATATATATATATATATATATATATATACATATATATATATATATATATACATATATATATATATATATGTATATATATATATGTGTGTGTGTATGTGTGTCTGTATGCGATTCAGCCCGTCAAGCACTTTCAATATCATAATGTGTCCATCCGCTTTTGGAGACATCTGGTCTAGATAGGATACGTCACTCATCGACCTTTCCTTACAAAAATTTTAAGGTGCTAAAGGAATTTCACAGGAACTCTGTAGAAAAACGTCTACGAACTAATATGGATTATCAAATATTTCTCTTTAAAATATCTGTCACCTTGTTTTGTTAATTAGATAATTACAAATATTAGCCGTGTAAATACTGATATCATTTCAGTAATTTTTTTTTATTTACTGCTGTTATCTCGTTAAATAGAGTGAATTTGATTAATATGGCTGAAACTTTGAACACCTAAATTCACAAAATATGAAACTTGAATTTTCATATAGATCTTGACACGTGAAAGAACCAACTAACAATGCGACACTTACAATGTGAATACAAGCAAACATTCGATAAAAGACAACACAAATATTTGCATTTTCTTTTGCAGAACAATACCAAAAATCATTCCAGGAATTTTTATGCGATTTCAGAAATTTGATCAAACAATGTTTATGGGCGGTGTGTTTATCTAGCCATTGTCTTCTGCATTGAATTAAGTAGATAATCAAAGTTCAGAAACACAATGCATATAACGGTTGATAAAGTCGGTAATTGTAAATAATTCATCGCAAAATAAACAATTGATTTATTAAATTATAAGAATAATTTGTTCAAATAACACTAAAAATGCTTGAACAAAGAATTAAAATGGTGTACAAATGAATCTTTATTCACAAATTTTCCAAATGGAATCGGCCAATTATTTAAATGTAATCAATTCTACTGCCAATGCCATAAATAATGCTCTCTTTGTTCCTTGTAAATCTATACATTACTTTTGTAAAGTATTTAAGCACTTCATAAATTTGTAAGTAAAGATTTATAAATATACAGGTTGATTTTATATACACTGACGTCCAAAATTTTTTTTTACATACATAATAAAAATGATATTTCATGAAATACCATCCAAGATTATTTTAATGTCAATATATGTTTAAGGCCTTCTGAGGACGTTTTGACTATTTTTAGAGTCTGTTCCTCTGTCTGGTGTCTGTGGTCGATTTCTTGTGTATTCGATAGCAGCCACAAATATTAAGGGATTTTCACGAAACTTTATATACTGCTTTGTTATCGACAAATCTAGAACTCGATAGAGTTTTATTTTTTACTTTCCCTGCAATACATGGTAATGTATAGGGAAAGTATTGGAATCATACCGAAAATCACAACTCGAGTTTTCGACGGATCTACGCGTTTCGAGACCTCTAGAATACGAAAAAACTATTTTCAGCGTGACATCTCTGTGTGTGTGTGTGTGTCTGTGTGTCTGTCTGTCTGTTTGTGTGTCTGTGCAATATCCACTCTAACTCAAAAACTAATTTAACGAATTTCATAACGAATTTCATAAAATTTGGTATGTAAGTTACTTGGATATGACCCTGGTGCTGATTAGTGTTTGGTATGATTCGTAAAAACATAACCCGCCTTTTTTTACGAAATGGCTGTTAAAAATTTCATTTATCCGCTCCAGCTAAAATACTATTTGACTAAATTTCACAAAATTTGGTAGATAAGTTACTTGTTGGATACTCTGGTGCTGATTAGAATTTGGTACGATTCGGAAGAGAACAACCTGCCTTTACGAAATGGCCAGCCAAAATTTCCAAAATCTAAAGAAAAACTAAATAGTGTATGCTCATATATATCAATTAAATTCTTGTTTTATACGCAATTTTTGAAGAGAAAAAATAATATAACACACTCCATTATATTTTAGGACTAACCGTTCCCAAGATATTTGAGATTTCTTGCATTTTTGTTACGCCGATTTCGGAAAAAAGTCCAATTACCAAATAAAAACAATTGAATTAAAAATGCATATTTAGTGTTATTTGGTTCAATTAAACTCAATCTAATGAATTATTAAAGAAATAAAGAAAATATGAATTTGAGTCTGCAGGGAAAGTCATTTGCTGCCCACATAAGATTTTTTTAATTCGAACGAAAATTATATTTTTAACATGGCAGCGACTTGATAGTTTCAATCATCATTGTGAAAAAAAACGTCGATACAATTTTTTTTTGTTCTTAACGCCATTACCCCCCCCCCTCCTTAGGAGAACAAGTTAACCCCCCCCCCCCAGATGGTACATTGTCAAGTATGGCATCAATCGAAAGATGTTTTTCAAGTCCTTTAAAGTGAAGGGTAACACGCTATAGTTTTAATCATTTTTACACACGATTACATTTTTGAAATTTTTTTCTTGTAAAATTTGAAGGAAAAAAATGAATTCTGGTATGGGAAAGTCGAGTTGAGCCACATTTCAGTTAATTTTTCAAGGAAATAGGAAATAAGCAAAAGACAAGCTTAAATGTAACTATCCAGTTCGATTTGATGAAACTTTTTATCCTATGCAAATAATGGAGTTACGTGATCTACGCTGTGCGTGAAGTAAGTTTTCCCTGCGAACTTCTGCAATTCAGGGTTGGATTCCCGTGTTTATAGACTCAAATCAGTTTTTTTTTATAGCGCCGAAGTACGGTTTGGAAGAATCTTTGAGGCAGAGAGCTATCAGCCGTTTAGAAACTGGGCAGACATTGATGGAAGTAGCAAGATTGCTGGATGTTTCACGACAGACAGTCTCTGCCCTCTGCAAACAATTTCAAGGCTCTAGAATTATCGCCAAGAAGCCTCGATAAGGTTATAGAAGAATAACCACTGCTTTCGAAAGTCGCTTTTTGTCTACAACTACTCTTCGTAACAACGAGTCAACTGCTAGGCAACTAAGTTTACAGCTTGCAGCCGTCACTGGAACCATCACGACGAAACCTATGAATGACATGAAGGTGGGTGGCTCCAGAAGAGCCTAGCACATCGACCAGAGGTCTATTGTACTACCCCAAAAAGTGAAGGTCTCTAAGAGAAGAGACCAGTAGCCGATGCAAACATAAGCAGGCACTTGACAGGAATGTCATTCAGCTCCCAGGGTTCAATCACATGACGACCAATGTGTTCGAATCTGTGAGCAGAATAGGCCTCACATTCACACAGAATGTGAGCTGCAGTTTCTTCGCTGTAATTGCAGCCTCTGCAAAGCGAATCCTTGGAGACACCCATAATATTAAGATGTCTCTTGAGAGTGCAGTGCCCAGTAAGGAGCCCAACAGCTCTCCTGATGCCAGTTCTACTGAGTCTAAAGAGTTCCTTTTGACGAAACCTATACAGAAGGCTTTCTAAAAAAATCCTTCTTGACTAAAAGTCGATGGTATGTGTTTCGCTGACCTTGCGATATAATTGAAACCGTCTGAATGGGTGCAGAGAACGCCAGAGTTAGAGTCAACAGTAGCGAAACTGCGTTTCATTCAATGACTGGACCAGTTTCAGTCTCCATTCCAAACGCATTTACATCTGGAGGTAGCCAGGAACTCTAAATCTCCCTATTAACATTAGGGAATATGTTCCGTTCAGATCTGATGGTATGGAGAGGCATGCTGGTCAATAGAGTAGATCAATAGAGAATAGTGTTCAATAGTTTTCTCCTACGCGTGTTCGACAGAAAATCTGTGTATGGCCAGAAATATCGAGATAAAGTTTTAAATCACTACGTAAGGATTTTTAGAGGTGCATATGGATCTGACTTTAGAGGTGTGTGTGAATCTTTTTATGTATGATAACGGGCTTCCACATCAAGCAAACCTGGTTGAGGAATTTCTTGAAAACGAAGGCATAGAGCGAGCGTATAAACCAGCCAGTCTTGATCTGAACCCGATTGAAAACTTGTGGATTCCCCTTGGAAATACTGTTGCACGGCAAAGTCCTCCTCCTTGAAGACCGCAATGCCGGAGGAGGTAAACTTACTTCTTCAAACTTCAACCGCCTTATAGAGAGCAGGAAAGTCTGATGACTTGTGATTGAAGGACTTTGTGATATGTCTATACAAGTTAGGGGAGATCACATTCTCTACGTCAAAAGTCTGCATTTGTTTTCAAGTTATTCGATTTTTCCTAAAATCTCCTTGTCACACATAATTCCAATTTTAATTGCTTCACAATTAGCTTGTATCATATGTACTCCTGCCAGGCAGTTCATGACTGGGACACTTCCAGGTAACGTGGGGACGGACTGTGTCTATTCATGGCCTGAGCCTAAATCCGTAGGCGACTGGGGTCGGGTTTGGCGGGACTATTTTTGGACTTCGTCCGGTGAATGGTCCCGCAGATATCGCTGCCTTGGTTGTGTCCTCGATGGTTAAGTGATTAGTACTTCCCCGCTTTCCATTCCTCAGAGTGTAAACCTCACGGTCGCCAGGGAGGGCTGGTTTAATCTGTATCGTATACACACAAAAAATGGTTATATAGTTTGATACCATCCCAAAAGAATTCATTCAAATATTTTGGAATTATATTGGAATATATCGGAATCAATCAAATATATTGGAATCAACGAAATATATTGCAATCAACAACGAAATATATTGGAATCAAGGAAATATATTGCAATCAACAACGAGGGCGCGATAGCCCATTGGTTAGCGCGCTGGAGTTGCACTCGGTTGGCCCGGGTTCGATTCCAGCCACTGCCAAAACTGCCGCCGTGTTCATGCGGAGTACGATCACGTTAAACATGTGGGTCCGAAAGTCCTTCCGAGAGGTTGGTGGTAGGGGAAGGAGGGTACGGTCCCTGTGGATGCCTCCCCCACTGGGTTCCGGTCTAAATTGGGTGGCACTTCCCGACCGTCCAAACTGTTACCTTACACCTTTCTGGTAGGTCGGACGGTCTGGGTTTCAACAATCAACAACGAAATATATTGGAATCAACGAAATATATTGGAATCAATCATATATATTAGAATCAATCAAATATATTGGAATCAATTAATCAAATATATTGGAATTATATTGGAATTAATCAAATATATTGGAATTAATCGAATTATTGGAATATAATCAAATATTTTGGAATATATTGAAATTCATTCAAAAGAAATCATTCAAATATATTGTGCATGTAAAGATAATTTTGGACACCGGCATATAATAAATTAGCCAGTCCTTCCGAGAGGTTGGTGGTAGGGGAAGGAGGGTACGGTCCCTGTGGATGCCTCCCCCACTGGGTTCCGGTCCAAATTGGGAAGCACTTCCCGACCGTCCAAACAGTTACCTTACACCTTTCTGGTAGGTCGGACGGCCTGGGTTTCAACAACAACAACAACACCCGATGGAATAAAAGTGATTGTAGCACCTCTTAGTGGTAATAAAAAACGTTTGGATATCGAACACGAAAACAAAGCAAAACAGATGAAAAAAGTCAATTTCAAAGTTGCAGAGGATTGTCTAATTAATTTGCATCGACATTAAAACTACCGAAAAGTAATTATTTCACGCAATAAGGTTATTAACGAATGATTCAGGAATTTATATAAATAAAATTGAAAATGTGTCTGTATGTGCATGTGTTTGTCTCATTAACACCGGAGAACGACGGTACCAAACTACATGAAATTTTGTGGATATCGTTGGGATAATGCCATTTAAAATTTAGTTCATGTTTCAAGTTTCTAGGACCAAGGGCTATCGAGATATTACTAAAGACGAAATATCAATCGTGCATAAAGCATTGATTATGAAACACTTTCCAACTGCTATGTAATTTTATTTAAACATTTCTAAAATGCAATACATTCAACGGTGATATTTTTTAAATTGTCACAGTACTACAATAATTTATTTTACATAAAAACGTAAAACCATGCAGGTAAAAGTACTCTCTAACTCCATACTTAAAACTTCATCCAAAAATGCAATGCTATAAAATCGTCTGCTTCTCTGTGTAAAATCAATGAATATTTCATTCATATCACCTATATTCCAGACACCAGAGCTAAATAATTTTGCATTAAAAAAAATTCAACAATCCTTATACAACCCACCTTAGAGCTTGATTTGTTTATATTCTGCAAACGTTAGGCTTCGTTTTGGAAATAATCAAAGTTGCATGATCATTTAAACTCAAAAATATTATAATTGCGTTAGTGCAGAATATAGATGCACAGAAAATACGCAAAAATAAAGTAGTTTTACGATGCATGCAACACTAAATATAAATTTAAAAGAACTTTAAAATTCACGATTTTGACACTGAAAAAAGATGGATGCCATATTTTATTTAGAAGTGATTTCTTCATATAACATGGGTGTAATTATTATTTTAATTTTTATTTAATTTGCAAATTTTAACTTCGCTTAAAATATAGTAGAAAAATTAGATCCTATAGGGTTCTATGTATTTTACTTTTCAACCTGAGTTCAATCCAAAACTAATTGTGTGGTCTTATTTATTTACATTCTCTCTCACAGACCGTCTGAACAACATACTAAAATTTCATTTTGATAAAGTCATTTTTACGGCAGTTATCGTGCGAACGGACAGACAGGCAGAATGACCAAAGTCATAAACACTTTTCAACTATGTCGGAAAGTGTTAAAAATAAGCCTCCTATAGAGAGAACATTATGCAAACGATATTTTGTCCCCAATTTTATTTGAAAACAGAAAATGATATCATGTAGCTAGGCCACGGAATTAAACCCAATGAATTTATACGTTAGACGATTTTTATTAACACTACACAACATTTTTATTAACACTTTACACGTACTGTTGTACAAACGGTGCAAAGCGTTTTTCCTCAATTTTTACGCAATACCCCGGCTCCACAAAACCTCGCTGAGATTGATTTTGGGCTGCCATCTAACACTCCGCGTGGTTTCTAAAAGAGACCAGTCCCACCCTCTGGTCATTTCTGTCTCACACAGGGTGACAAATATCGGGCATCACTCTTCCAAAAACAAAAATGTGCTCGACAGCAGAAAAGATAGGTAATAGATCCTTTCTTTTTTTTCTATCTTCTGTCAACAGGGGTGGCAGCAGTTATACTTCACGTACGATGTTTTTTGTAACGCTAAAATCCTTAGTTGAATTAATAGTGTGTAAAAATATATGTTCTATAGGATTGTTTAAAACTCATGTGTTGATGAATAATTAAAAAAATTAAATTTTGCATAAAATCAGTCGTATTAAAAAAACTGATGTGGACAGCACATGACTTTCATTATGTAATGCAATGAATTTACTACTGTTACAGTAAAAAAAAATCTGATGTGGGCAACACATGACATTCCTTATATAATGTAATGAATTTACTACTTTTACAGTAAAAAAAATAGGTTTATCTTATAGTAGATACTAATATTCTTTCCAAGATATTGAATTTTCGACAATTAGTCGTCATTTTTATTCATTTGGCGAGATTTTAGTTAATTTGGCAACATTTCAAAAAAGTCGCCAAGTTGGCGACATTTCGCCAAAATCTCGCCAAGCGTTATGCACTAAGAAATAAGTTATTCTTATAGCAGATAAATGACTATTGGCGTTCAAATACAAAAGTATTATTCAAAGTATCTTTTGTCATGAATGGAACGAGCTAGATCCACGAGAATGATGTCACTCGATTTATCGTATGGTATTACATATGAAAAGTGAACATGTTTCTCAATAGGAAATTTTTTTTTATTTTATATGACTTTTTTATAATTTTTTTGAAAAATGTGCAATATCTCGAGAACGGTTCATGTTAGCGTTCTAAAATTTATGCCAATCGTTTTCTAATGAAACATTACATAAGAAATGTCTATATGCGTAACTTTAATAGCGGTTTTGATTTTTTGATGATTTTTTCAAAATTTCATTCCAAAATTTAGGGGGCTTCTGAGCATTCGATTGCGTATAAAAACAATAGGCTTCCAGTGTTTACGAATTGTGATTTTTGTACCAAATTTGGTTCGAATCGGTCCATTCGCTCGTCAGTTATCGTCTCCACAGACTCACTGACACACACACACACACATACTTTCACACACACACACACACACGTACACACACACATCACTCCAAAAATATTTGATTCGTGATCAGGGATGCTTGAAACGTGCTCTCCCGTCGAAAACTCGAATTCGAATTTTCGACCTCGTCACAATACTTTCCTTATACATTATGTATATAAGGAAAGTAAAAAAAAGACCAGAGCGCTTTCGGGCCTTAATACACCCTTCATCAGTGGCTACATGAAAAGCAAACATGAATCATTCATATATACACACTATACGTAGCAAATTTGCATAAATAAATATAAAATATAATCTGAACTTAGTAAGTTGAATAGGCTAATAATTAATACAAATAAACCTAAAAAATAGGTACAAAATTCTTTTAAATACATATTTTGAGAACATTTTTTCGAATTTGTACTTTTCTGGTAATGTTCTCAACATATGCCTTTTAAAGAATTTTGTACCTATTTTTTGGGTTTATTTGTATTAATTATTAGCCTATTCAACTTACTAAGTTCAGATTATACTTCATATTTATTTATGCAAATTTGATAAGTATATAGTCTACATATAAATGATCCATGTTTGCTTTTCATGTAGCTACTGATGAAGGGTGTATTAACGCCCAAAAGCGCTCTGGTCTTATTTTTTTTCTTTTTTAAACGTTGTACGTCTTTAGGATGTTTTTATTAAATGACCCCCTGTCTAACGATTTTGTGTCCTTAATTTATTTAGTTAAAACAGACGTGATGAAAATTTGATTATTATGTCAATCTATTCTGTTCAAACCTCATCAATCATTAAACATCTTTATAATTCCCAAGTTAATTTGACTTCTTAATTTTTTTAACACAAGACAAAATATCCTGTGCGTTTGCATCAATATTTTACCAATGCTGCAAATCTCGTGACATTTTAAAAAATATAGCTTTCCCACCCATTAGAAGACCCGGATTCGGGTTTTCGACAGGAGAGCACGTTTCAAGCATCCCTGATCACGAATCAAACATTTTTGAGGTGATGTCTGTGTGTGTGTTGTCAGTGAGTCTGTGGAGACGATATCTCACGAACGAATTGAGCGATTCGAATAAAATTTGGTACAAAAATCTCAATTCGTGAATCCTGGAAGCCTATTATTTTTAAACACAATCGAATGTTTAGAATCCCCCTAAATTTTCGAGTGCACTTTTGAAAAAATCATCAAAAAATCAAAACCTTTAATAAAGTTACACAAATAGACATTTCTTATGTAATTTTTCCTTAGAAAACGATTGACACAAACTGTAGGACGCTAGCATTAACCGTTCTCGAGATATTGCATGTTTATCAAATAAATTTATCAAAAAATCAAGTAAAATAAAAAAATAATTAACTCTTAAGAAACATGTTCACTTTTCATATGTAATATCATACAATATATTTGGTGATAACATTCTGGTGGATCTAACTCGTTTCATTCACGAGAAAAGATACTTTGAGTAATACTTTTGTATTTGAACGCCAATAGTCATATATCTGCTGTAAGAATAACTTATTTCTCCGTCCCTAACTCTTGACAAGATTTTGGCGCCTAAGTTGGCGGAATATCGCCAACTTGGCGACTTTTTAAATGTTGCCAAATTAACGAAAATCTCCCCAAATAGATAAAAATGACTCTACATCAATGAAAATAACGACTAATTGAAGAAAATGCAATATCTTGGAAAGAATATAAGTATCTACTATAAGTATAACATTTTTGTAACTATAAAAGTAGTAAATTCATTGCATTGTATAAGGAAAGTTATGTGCTGGCCGCATCAGATTTTTTGTTTACAAAATCAGGTGCTTAAAAATATGCATTACCTAATTTATAAAGCGTATTTGCTTATTTTATAGCGTGAAATACGCGTTTAGAGGCATTATCTCGATTTCTGCATGAGTATATCTTCTAATTTAGGAGAATATAAGTAGTACAGGTATATATATATTCCCATACAATTTTAACGCTTTCATTTTGGCATATATTGATTCAATTTAATATTTTTTGTAAGTTTATTTACAAATGGCACCAGAATGTTTTATTCTTCAGACCTGCTTATGAACATATTTTTGTATAACGAGAACAAGAGATTCTTAAGCTTATTTTTAGGTCCATTTATTCAAATATTTTAAGGGTGAGCGTCAGTAAATCTTCTGCCCTATCCGCGCTTTGTTAACTTTCGTAGATCACGTTTTTCGTCGAAATTCTGCTCAAACAGTTGCGAAATATTTTCTGAAAAATAAAATGAAATGCTTAGATTATATTAAAACTAAATTTAATACTCAATAAAATATAGAATATATTTTTTTCTATTTAATCCAAAATATTTTTGGTGCTGCCGTCTATTGTTGTAATTTTATTCATACCGACTATTTTTATTTTTAATGAACATTTTTAAATGTCTATTCCTTCTAATACGCTATGAAATACAACAGATCATATATAATAATGCCACAATCACGGAAAGGGAATTGAACTTGGACTTGAAGACAAAGGAACTTGAAGACAAAGCTGCAGTCCTCAGTGATGTACATTCAGCTCCCCTTATCAAATGAATGGGGAAAAAAAATGTTCATTGAAAAATAAAAATAGTCGATATGAATTACATTACGACAACAGATGGCAGCACAAAAGTATTTTGGTTTAAAATAAAAAGATATATTCTATATTTTATTGAGTATTAAATATGATTTTAATATAATCTAAGCATTTCATTTCATTTTTACTTTCCTTATATAAATAATGTATAAGGAAAGTATTGTGACGGGGTCGAAAATTCGAATTCGAGTTTTCGACGGGAGAGCACGTTTCAAGCATCCCTGATCACGAATCAAACATTTTTGAAGTGATGTTTGTGTGTGTGTGTGTGTGTGTGTCAGTGGGTCTGTGGAGACGATAACTGACGAACAAATGGACCGATTCGAACCAAATTTGGTACAAAAATCACAATCTGTAAACACTGGAAGCCTATTGTTTTTATTCGCAATCGAATGTTCAGAACCCCCCTAAATTTTCGGATGAAATTTTGAAAAAATCGTCAAAAAATCAAAACCAATAATAAAGTTACGTAAATAGACATTCCTTATGTAATTTTTCATTAGAAAACGATAGACATAAATTTTAGAACGCTAACATGAACCGTTCTCGAGATATCGCACATTTTTCAATAAAATTATCAAAAAGTCAAATAAAATAGAAAAAAAATATTTCCTATTGAGAAACATGTTCACTTTTCATATATAATATCATGCGATAAATTGGGTGACATCATTCTCGTGGATCTAGCTCGTTCCATTCAAGAAAAAAGATACTTAATATAGATATAGAGTAATACTTTTGCATTTGAACGCCAATTTATCTGCTGTAAGAATAACTTATTTCTTCGTTCATAACGCTTGGCGAGATTTTGGCGACGAAATTGGCGGAATGTCGCCAAATTGGCGATTTTTTGAAATGTTGCCAAATTAACGAAAATCTCGCCAAATGGATAAAAATGACGCTAAATCAATGAAAATGACGACTAATTGTCGAAAAGTCAATATCTTGGAAAGGATATTAGTATCTACTAGAAGAAAAACCTATTTATTTTACTGTAAAAGTAATAAATTCATTTCATTATATAAGGAAAGTCATGTGTTGCCCACATCAGATTTTTTAGAAAATATTTCGCAACTGTTTCAGCAAAATTTCGGCGAGAAACTTGATCTGCGAAATTTAACAAAGCGAGGATTTCCTGACGCTCACCCTTAATAAAATGAATAACAATGATATTTAAAATACTATAAGAATTTGCATATGATTGCAAATTTTAAGTTTTTTATAATGTATATTCCATATAATACGAAGAACGGGGATATTGCTACTACACAATAAAACTGAAGTGTAATTTATTAAATGAAGAGTTATCTGGATCTCTGCTCTGAGGTTTGTTTGGACCTGATCGGAAGTATCACTGTACTAAACTTTGTAGAGACTTATTGGATACCTCTGATTTTTCTACTACACAACTGACACACAAACATACAGACATGGTCTTTGGTCTTCAGTATTATAGAAGTAACTTTTTTCATTCAGATACATCAAAATTAGAAACGTCTCTCTCCGAGTTGCTGAAATACGCATAAATGTATATTAATCAATTTATTTTTGCATTTGTACGAAATTGGCCATATGAGCTTCGTACTGGTCGAGTTCAATCTCTAAATTAAATCTAGTGTGAATACACTTGCTTTTCTTATTCTAGAATTCATTTTTGAGCAGTTTGCGAATTATTTTTCTTCTGCAAATTTTGCAAGGACATTTTTTGAAATATCTGTAACCTTGCTCCAAAGGATCACAGCCTTCAGCTAGAAAAAATATCTCGATTGATACGAAAATTGACAATGTACCTACCTCTTGAGAGGGGGTAACTTGCACTGCACCCCACCCCCGGGAAGGGCTAATACTCTCACAAACACAAAAACTGTATAGCGGATCTTTTCACTACAAGGATTAAGTTTATCATTGTTAAGTTCAGGTTTTATCATTGAGTCTTAAATATCCATCTTTTATGTATAATTATGTCAAATTTTATCCTATACTGCCATATTAAACAAGAAAGATCAATCATGCTTAAAGCATTGATTATTAAACACTTTCCAACTTCAATGCAATTTTATTTAAACAAGTCTAAAATGCAATACATTCCTCGGTAATATTTTGAAACTTATCACAATACTACATTAATTTATTATATTTGAAAACTTAAACCTTCATCGAAAAAAATGAACTTCATTCAAATGACAGCATTGAAATATAAATCGCCTGGTTTAAACATCTCTAAAATGCGAAACATTCCTCGGTAATATTTTTAAAACTACCATAATACTACGATAATTTATTATATTTGAAACCTTCATCGAAAACAACTGAAATTCATTCAAATGACGTCATAGAAAAAATAGCACGCCTGGATCTCTCTATAAAAACAACATTTCATTCATAACATTTTCCCATTAATTTCATTCAACACAATACTATAATAATTTATTTTATTTAAAAATTAAGACCATGGTGCTACAAATAATTAAACTCTATGCTTAAAACTTCGTCCTTCTCTTTGTAAAATCAATAAATATTTAATTCATATCAGCTATGCAGACTCCATGGGCTAAATAATTTTGTGTTAAAGAAATACATCAATTCTAATACAACTCATTCTACATATTTTGCTGTTTACATTTTACATACGTGAAAAATAGGCTTCATTATAGAAATAATAAAATTTGGATGAGCATTTAAACTCAAATATATTGTAAGTACGTTGTTTCAGTATGTAGATGCACAGAATTTAAGCAAATATAAAGTGGTTTTTGGACGGATACAACACTCAATATGAATTAAAAAGAACTTAAAAAATCACGATTTCGAGACAAGATGGATGCCATATATCATTTTGAAGTGGGTCATGTGATCGTTTCATATCATGGTCACGTGATCGCTTCATATAAGAGGTGTAATTATTATTTTAATTTTTATTTAAAAAACTACTGAATATATTTCGCTGAATTTTATTTTTTATATATTTTGTGGAACAATGTGAATATTACCTAAAATTTTCGAAGCAATTTGTGAATTTTAAATCCGCTTAAAAAATGTTTGAAAAGTTAATTCCCATAGGGCTCAATGCATTTCATTTTTTCAACCCGGATTCAATCCAAAACTAATAGGTGATATTATTTATTTATATTCCCATAGGTCCTACAGACCGTCTGAACAACATACTAAAATTTCATTTCGATTAAGTCATTTTTATGGCAGTTATCGTGCTAACGGACAGACAGAAAGACAGACAGAATGAACAAAGTCATAAACACTTTTCAACTTTGTTGTGAAGTTTTAAAATATATAAAAATTTAAAAGTTTTTAGAAGAATTTTAAAAAAAAGTTCTATCTAGTTCTAGATTTTTCTTATTAACAAAGCCGGATAAAAGTTTCGTGGAAATCCATTAATATTTGTGGCAGCTATTGTGTACACAAGAAATCGACCACAGACAGACGGACATCACTCTAAAAATAGTCAAAACATGCTTAGAAGATCCTAAATTATATAGCGGCATCAGAACCTTGAAATTTAAAAGATTCGTGAAAATAGTATTTTTTCTATACTATACTCGAGAAATTAAAAATTTGATGCTGCCTGCATGGTAAAACTGAAATTGCCGAACTCTACAAATGTTCGTAAAATTCTAACAGACGAAATGTCGTCTCATATATATATATATATATATATATATATATATATATATATATATATATATATATATATATATATATATATATATATATATATATATAAAATAAAAGTTTGAAAGTCCAATGAAAGAAAAGTGAGAAGCTGTAACTCCAAAAACCTAACTTTCTAACAAGCTTAAAAAATAAATGTATAAATCAGCAAATCTTCAAGCAAATGGAAAAAAAATACAAATTTCGAATCATCAAGTTAAAGAAAATTATCAAAGATCAATGGTATGGAATCAATAAAAGAAAAACACGAAATCCAAGCATTAATGCTATACACGTGGACAAGGTCTAGGCCTAAATCATGAATTTGTTCACTTCGTCAAAACTCTTCCTCAAGTCCAAGTGATTTGTAGAAGCAAACACAAAAATGAATGTTTCTGAAGAAATAGATATATTATATCTATAAACTATTTCTACTTGGACAACATACATAAAGAAGAAAAAATAAAAGGAATAAAGAATACCTGGAATCTAACTCAACAAAAGCACGAACCTATCGAATCCGGAAATCCAGAATGAATAGACCAATGTCGCCATTCTCAAAAGAAAAAGATATGATCTGCTGTTGCCATTCGTAAGAAATAAATAACAGTAATGCGAAAAAGCAAGTATAAGCAATAATATACAATCAGGAGGGAATATATATATATATATATATATATATATATATATATATATATATATATATATATATATATATATATATATATATATATATATATATATATATATATATATATATATATATATATATATATATATATATATATATATATATATTTATATATATATATATATAGATATATATATATATATATATTTATATATATATATATATATATATATATTTATATATATATATATATATATATATATATGTATGTATATATATGTATGTATATATATATATATGTATGTATATATATATATATATGTATATGTATATATGTATCCAAAAGGAAATGTCCAAATCTGAAAATCAAATATGATACAAGAAATAAAACAAAGAAAAGCACCAAAAATTGACAGAGGGGGGGTTGTGACCCCCTCACCCCGGTTCAGCATGCTTTACGCCATGGCCACACTCCCGGATGCCGGTACCATTCCGCATCTAGGCCATTATATCTAAGAAGATCTATTTGGAAACGAAAAGACCATGATCCCTGAAGCCAAACACAACACTAGAATTTGTGTAAACAAGACCTCAAGTTACTCCCTATCGAAATCATGCCTTATGCAACACAAATCCCCAATATATATAGTACCAAGTCATCAACTTTATATGTCCGTGATCTAAATAACCAACGGTTACAGTTTGCCACAAAAAGATGACTCAATTAATTTCAGAAAGTCAACCGGATAACCCTTTTTCCGTGCCTCGTTCAAATACCTTTTATCCTGTTGAATTCTGTCGCTACTTTGAGAGTTTAACCTTTTGTTTCTTAAAAGTTGATTGACAATTATATTACGGAAGACAGCTCTACTTAAACAAGTTTCCCATGAAGTGATAAAGTTTACGTCAAAGTTGAAGGCTGTACGCTTATCATATATACAGAAGGAAGTTCTATTTTCATTTGACATAATACATACGTCCAAAAAATTCAGGCTCCCGTCTTCATTCATAGGTGTTTCAACCAATTTAAGTGATTAGTGTTGTGTTTGGCTTCAGGGATCATGGTCTTTTCGTTTCCAAATAGATCTTAGGTATAATGGCCTAGATGCGGAATGGTACCGGCATCCGGGAGTGTGGCCATGGCGTAAAGATGCTGAACCGGGGTGAGGGGGTCACACCCCCCCCCCTCTGCCAATTTTTGGTACTTTTCTTTGTTTTATTTCTTGTATCATATTTGATTTTCAGATTTGGACATTTCCTTTTGGATATATATATTGTTCCTTGTTGTGAAGCAGCGTGGCGCTTTACTTCATTGTAACTTCGCGTATATGTTTTATGGATTTTGGTTAAAGTTTAGAATAAATAAGATTTCTTTTCCCCGCTAAAAATAGATGGTTATGGAATTTGTTATTAAAAATCTGTATTGGAATTTGTCGAAAATTTGATGTATATATATATATATATATATATATATATATATATATGTATGTATATATATATATATATATATATATATATATATATGTATGTATATATATATATATATGTATGTATATATATATATATGTATATATATATATGTGTATGTATATATATATATATATATATATATATATATATATATATATATATATATATATATATATATATATATATATATGTGTATGTATATATATATATATATATATATATATATATATATATATATATATATATATATATATATATATATATATATGTATATATATATATACATAAGAGAAAATATATTTGGCACGTGATAATCAAAAATGAAACTTTGCCAAATTTCTTGAGTTGTGAATGAAGAAGTTTTTATATTTAATTATTTCAAAATCAGCTATTGATGGGGCGTAGATGTTGACTGATAGGTATTTAGCATTAAATTCTGGAGGAGGTAATGGTTTCACTACAGATTTCCAATTCCGGTTCTAAAGAGTCACTACCATATGAAATATGAAGGTTTTTTCATACATTTCTTGTTGTAAACTATATCTGGGATAAACGCTCAGTAATCCACTATATGTCTCTTTAGCGACGAGCAACGACATGTCAACATAAGATTCAGCTGTAAAAAACATTATTTTCTTTTTTGCACAAATATAGTCTCTTCCCCCTCTCTGTAGTCAGCTACCGCTGTTGCAGCCAAGACAAATAACCTGCACCACACCAAGCAGTAGAATAAAAAGAAAGCAATACCATTTCTTATCTCACGTTGACAGGGGTTTGCCAGGAAGTTCTTGAACATCTTACGGATGAGAAAGTCTTTTATTTCTAAACGTGTTGTTTATTTTTACTTTTCCTACATTGTTAAATATATGTAAAGGAAAAGTATTATAATGGGTACTTTAAAAATAAAGACAACCAAGAAATTGGTCATAATTAAAAGTATTTTATTAAAATTCCTTTTTATGACGTATTAAAATCACACGGCTATAGCGCTTTTGGGCATTACTAAGCCCTTCACCAGTGACGAAGTGGAAATAAGTGGCATGTGCTTAAATATAAACCATAACCGCCAAACATAAATTAAATATTAATCAATTTACATTTTTATATTTTTAAATACGGGCCATTTAAAATATAATTTAATTATAAAATACAAAACACAATAAAAGTAAAGGTTCATAAATTAAATGGTAACCAATGGGAATGTCGCCATAACACGAAATATAGCATCTACTAAATATTCAGAAAATCATATACAGGTTTGACACGCAGTAAGCAGTAAATCGAGAACCAGACGCCAAGAACAACAAAGGGTCTGAATGGGATCAAAATTACAGACGAACAATAAAGATAAAAAATCTGATGTGAGCAGCAGATAACATTCCCTGCAGACTCAAATTCATTTTCTCTTTATTTCATTAATAATTCAGTAAATTGAGTTTAATTGTATTAAATAACTCATATAATTAATTGAAATTAGACTGCATTTGTACTCTTAATTTTCGTTTTCATTTGGTAACAAGGCTTATTTTCAATGGTAGCGTAGCGAAAATGCGAAAAAACTAAAATATCTCGAACAACTAGTCCTAGTGTAATGGGGTTGGCTTTATTCTTTTCATCGTTAAACATTACGGATAAAACAAACATTTAATTGATATATTTGAGCATACGTAGTTTTTTATTTTAGAATTTGACGATTTTAGAGGACCATTTCGCAAAACAAGGAGGTTATTTTCTTCAGAATCATACCAAACTTTAATCAACACCAGGGTAAACTGCAAGTGACTTATCTACCAAATTATGTAAAATTTGATCAAATAGTTCTTCAGCTAGAGTAGATAAAGGCAATTTTTGCAGGCCATTTTGCAAAAAAAGGCGAGTTCTTTTATCCCGAATAGTACCAAAAACTAATCAGCACCAGGGTCACACACACATGACTTACCTACCATATATTATGCAATTTGGTCCAATAGTTTTTTAGTTAGAGTGGATACATACATTGCACAAACAGACAGATAGACAAACAGACACACACACACAGACGTCGCGCTAAAAATAGTATTTTCATATTCTAGAAGTCTCGAAACGCGTAGATCCGTCGAAAACTCGAGTTGCGATTTTCGGCATGATTCTAATTCTTTCCCTATACATTATCATGTATTGCAGGGAAAGTAATAAAAAGGGATTCATAAAGTAAAATATTACGGGGGTTATTACAACTAAGTAAAAGAAAAGTTTTATCAAACATAAGATGAAAATTATCGTTAATAACATATTGGGCTGTGTTCTTGACTTGTACTTGACGTGTATTTGGCGTGTTCCATACTAATTTTATTATTGTAATAGCGTCAAAAATTCGACAGCTAAACTTTGAATCTAGACGTTCTCTGAATCCTGGCTATAAATGAATCATTTTTACTTTCCCTGCAATACATGGTAATGTATAGGGAAAGTATTGGAATCATGCCGAAAATCACAACTCGAGTTTTCGACGGATCTACACGTTTCGAGACCTCTAGAATACGAAAAAACCATTTTTAACGTGACGTCTGTGTGTCTGTCTGTCTGTCTGTCTGTCTGTCTGTCTGTGTGCCTGTCTGTGCAATGTACGTATCCACTTTAACTCAAAAACTAATGGACCGAATTTCATAAAATTTGGTAAGTAAGTCACTTGGATATGACCCTGGTGCTGATTAGTTTTTGGTATGATTCGTAAAAACATAACCTGCCTTTTTTTACGAAAAAGCCAGTAAAAAATTCATTTATCCGCTCTAGCTAAACTACTAATTAACCAAATTTCATAAAATTTGGTAGATAAGTTACTTGTGGGATACTCTGGTGCTGATCAGATTTTGATATTATTCGGAAAAGAACAACCTGCCTTTTCTTACGAAATGGTACTCAAAAATCGACAAAATTTTAAAAAAAAGCTACGTATGTTCAAATATATCTATTAAATGCTTGTTTCATACCTAATTTTTGATGAGGAAAAGAGTACGAATAACTCTAGGACTAAGCGTTCTCGAGATATTTGAGATTTCTCATTTAGTTATGCCACTTTTGGAAAAATGTTCAATTACCAAATAAAAACAAAAATTGAATTAAAAATGCAAATTTAGTGTTATTTGGTTCAATTAAACTCAATCTAATGAATAATTAAAGAAATAAAGAACATATGAATTTGAGTCTGCAGGGAAAGTCATGTGCTGACCACATCAGATTTTTACTTTCCCTGCAATACATGGTAATGTATAGGGAAAGTATTGGAATCATGCCGAAAATCGCAACTCGAGTTTTCGACGGAACTACGCGTTTCGAGACTTCTAGAATATGAAAAAACTATTTTTAACGTGACGTCTGTGGGTGTGTCCTATCTGTGTGTCTGTGCAATGTATTTATCCACTCTAACTCAAAAACTAATGGACCGAATTTCATAAAATTTGGTAAGTCACTTGGATATGACCCTGGTGCTGATTAGTTTTTGGTATGATTCGTAAAAACATAACCCGCCTTTTTTGCGAAATGGCCAGTAAAAAATTCATTTATCCGCTCTAGCTAAACTACTAATTAACCAAATTTCATAAAATTTGATAGATAAGTTACTTGTGGGATACTCTGGTGCTGATTAGAATTTGGTACGATTCGGAAAAGAGGAACTCGCCTTTTTTACGAAATGACCCACAAAGATTTCATTTATCCACCCCAGCTAAAATCCTAATTGACCAAATTTCACAAAATTTAGTAGATAAGTTACTTGTGGTCCACTCTGGTGCTGATTAGATTTTGGTACGATTCGGAAAAGAACACCCTGCCTTTTTTTTACGAAATGGCCCGCAAAAATCGCAAAAATTTAAAAAAAAAAGACTACGTATGCTGAAATGTATCAATTAAATTCTAGTTTCATATGCAAATTTTGACGAGAAGAAGAATATAATGCACTCCATTATACTTTAGGACTAACCGTTCTCACGATATTCGAGATTTCTTACATTTTTGTTACGCCGCTATCGGAAAAATGTCCAATTACCAAATAAAAACAAAAATGGAATTAAAAATGCAAATTTAGTGTTATTTGCTTCAATTAAACGCAATCTAATGAATTATTAATGAAATAAAGAAAATAGGAATTTGAGTCTGCAGGGAAAGTCATGTGCTGCCTAAAACTAGATTTTTAATTATGTCTTTGTGTCCTTCTGCCTGTGGACAATATATCTCTCGAAAAAATTGATAAAATCGAATTAATTTTGTTATGATTATTACAATCGGCCTATTAATATTCGGATTTAACGGACATTTAAGGTCCTCGTTCTTCTGAGCATCTGTATTCGAAAATCGAAAAAGGATAGAAAGGATATCGTCCGAAAAGTACATAAAACTAAAATGCACATTTAATTGTGAGATGTTATTTAAAAGTGAACGATATCGATTCAAAAACGTTAGAAATATTTCCCGTTTTTAATATAAACTGAAATAATTATAAAAATAATCCCTCACAGCAAAGATCGTCACATGTGTACCGTGACGTTGTTGTCACGTGACACCTGGGTCACAATGTGACATCATATTTGTGACTTCTATGCGACGTTACGTATTAGTAACTTTGTAACTTCATTGGGACTATATTCTGTGATGTTTCCACAATTTAATTAACACGTAACAATGTGACAACATTACAATGGCAATACAATGTGACGTCACAAACAAGTTAATATACGATATCACAAACGGCCATGAAAATGACCAAAATGACTTCGCTGTGATCTCAATATGACATTGCGGAGACGTACTGCGACGTCCTGTGACGTCCCAAAGTCACAGTGTGACGTAAAGCTTACGTCACTATGAAAAAAGATGCTGTTAGGGATATAAACTGACTAGTATCAATAATACGAAATTCGTGGATACTAATTTGATATTAGTATCCACTGATATCAAATGATAACTACTTTTAACTTAAAGTGAATGGACACCGTTATTTAGAATTTATTACGAGCCCTTCTTAAGATGCAAGAGTTTTTCCACTTTAAGCACTATCTCTCGAACAAATTGACTGAATAAAATTTGTTACAATTTTTTTATCAATAAATGTCTAAAGCCTTTAAGGATTATACGGAAGCGATAAAAACTTTCTATATTTTTTTAATTTCTATTTCTTTTGGTAAAGAAATCGACAAACTATAAAAAATAAATTACTAAAATTTATCGCGAAAGTATTAATTTAAATTTTTACTTTCCTTATATACATAATGTATAAGGAAAGTATTGTGACGGGGTCGAAAATTCGAAATCGAGTTTTCGACGGGTGAGCACGTTTCAAGCATCCCTGATCACGAATCAAACATTTTTGAAGTGATGTCTGTGTGTGTGTGTGTGTGTGTCAGTGAGTCTGTGGAGACGATAACTGACGAACGAATGGACTGATTCGAACCAAATTGGTACAAAAATCACAATCCGTAAACACTGGAAGCCTATTGTTTTTATACGTAATCGAATGTTCAGAACCACCCTAAATTTTCGAATAAAATTTTGAAAAAATCGTCAAAAAATAAAAGCCACTACTAAAGTTATGCAAATAGACATTTCTTATGTAATTTTTCATTAGAAAACGATTGACATAAATTTTAGAATGCTAACAGGAACCGTTCTCGAGATATTGCACATTTTTCAAAAACAATATTAAAAAGTCATATAAAATGAAACAAAAATATTTCCTATTGAGAAACATGTTCACTTTTCATATGTAATACCATGCGATAAATTGGGTGACATCATTCTCGTGAATCTAGCTCGTTCCATTCATGAAAAAAGATACTTTGAGTAATACTTTTATATTTGAACGCCAATAATCATTTATCTGCTGTAAGAACAACTTATTTCTTCTTCCAAAACGCTTGGCGAGATTTTGGCGACGAATTTGGCGGAATGTCGCCAACTTGGCGACTTTTTGAAATGTTGCCAAATTAACAAAAATCTCGCCAAATGGATAAAAATGACGCTAAATCAATGAAAATGACGACTAATTGTCGAAAATTAAATATCTTGGAAAGAATATTAGTATCTACTATAAGAAAAACCTATTTTTTTACTGTAAAAGTAGTAAATTCATTACATTATATGAGGAAAGTCAAGTGTTGCCCACATCAGATTTTTTTAAATAGAAGCGAATGGCACAACTTACAGCACAATAATCTGCACCATTCTGGAGGTATTTGAGGTTTTTGGTGTACAATGAGAAAGCATTGGTGTCCATGAACGGCAATGTCTGCAAAGGGGAATCGAACTTTTTGGGATAGGGTGTGCAAAATACCTGTCCATTTGAGAGGATCTTCGTTTGGGATTGACGCTATCCCATCCGTAAGCAAAAGGTTAAATAAATACATTTTGTAAAGAGTAGGTACTTCATAAGTACTTTTACCAACAAATAAATGAACCCCATCATTTACTACTTATCATGAACCTCTCTCGAGATATTTGAAATTTTAATTTTCCACAAAAAGTTCGATATCCATTAAGATAATGGAACAATTAAATAAATTAAATGTGGCATGTTTATTTAAAACTTTTATTTAATTCATCATGTTCCATGATGTGTGGTTGTCTGTCTGTATCAGTGCGGTTGTCTGTCTCAACTTATTTAATTGCATTTTTAATATACGTCTTAAAGAGCTGAAATTTGGTACATATCTTTATCTAGTAAAGCATTTTAATTTATTAAGATTTTACCGATCCACCAAAAATAGAACCGGTATATTTTTGCGAAATGTCCCGCAAAATTCACGTTGTTGTAAGACAGTTAAAAAAACTCCAATATTTAGATTCGCTTCTATATATATATATATATTATTATTATTAATATATATATATTTATTTATTTATATATATATGTATATGTATATGTATATATACACACACATATATAATATATATATATAAAATAGAAAATCTTTAATACATGAATACATGATACTGAAAAGTTAATCACTGCCAAGTTTCCAATGTAACTGCATAAACAGAGCTCAATGGCTTATTTCAATATTATAAATTGTGGTTGCCGTAGAACTGAAGTGACTTTTCATTTAGAGTTCCTATTTTTCAGATAATATTTCCTTTGAATTGCCTCCATTGAAACTGCTCATAGTGAGTTATGATTAAAATATATTACCCCTAAAACGAATCTTTTATATTTATTTGCTATCAGTAACAACAATAAGCTTCTTGATTTTTTCCTCATTTCCTTTATTCATTAATCTTACTTTATTCATTGATAATCCTTCTTTAGCTCATTAACTCTACTTACGACGGTAGTAACATAAGCGTTAGCAATTATTTTTTTTTTGCATACTCTACAAATAGCAGTCATGTTAGCTTAACTAAATAACACTACTGTCCAAAAATTATTTTATATACTCTACAAGTAGCAGTCATGTTAACTTTAACTAAGTAATACTGCTATCCGAATGTTCTTTTACAGACTCTGCAAATATCAATCATATTAGCCTTAACTAAATAACACTGCTGTCCAAAAGTTATCTAACATACTCTAAAAATAGTACTCACATTGGCTTTCACTAAGTAAAACTGTCCAAAAGTTCTTTTTACAGACTCTACAAATAGCAGTCATATTAGCTTTAACTAAGCACACTGGTATCTAAAAGTAATGCATAATAGAATACAAAAAAAAATTCACAAAAAAATTTGGCGAGAAAACGCTGAAAATGAATTTGTAGACTAAGAAAGTTGGTTGTACCCAAATTTAGAATAATTCTGTTTCTGACGTAAACCAATCAAAATTTTGGTTTCAGACGATTATATATAGGATTGGAACAGTGATATGCAAAATAGAAAAACTGTGAGCAATTATTTCCATATTTGCATGCTTTTCGTGCTCAATTGGGATATTTTTATTGACATCATGTCAAACAGACATAAATTGGATGGATTTACGAGTTACAGCCAAAAAATTGGTGTAACTTTTGTGGTGGCGTGTTAGGTATGTTGGATTAGGGTCGGGCACAGACTGTTGTAGCCGCAACTATTGATACGGTCAATTCACAGTATCAAAACTTTGGCACAGGGTACAGATCTATAGGAAACAGTCAGAGACGACCTGTAGAAAGCCTTCCACGTTTAACAACACTATCAAGTAATCGTTATGTAGCATTCACTGTGCAGCTTACCCGAATAATGTCAATGAAAGTATTTGCATCAGAGTTATCCGCGGCTGATATGAAAGCGATGAAAGCTGCTGTTTTTGTACCTACTCACAGATACACACACACGCATACACACACACACACACACACATACACACATACACACACACATACATACACACACACACACACACATACACACACAAATTATTACACACAAGTTACGCGCAATTATTATTACACACAAGTCAAGCAGCATCGGACGCGGTTAGTACTTGGGTGGGTGACCACCTGGGAACACCGCCTGCTGTTGGCATATTTCGGATGCGGTAGCCCGGTGGTTTGCGCGCTGGATTTGCAAGCTGCCACATCTGCCGCCGTGTTCATGCAGAGTATGATCTAGTTAAACATGTGGGTCCGTAAGTCCTTCCGAGAGGTTGGTGGTAGGGGAAGGAGGGTACGGTCCCTGTGGATGTCTCCCCCACTGGGTTCCGGTCAAAATTGGGTGGCACTTCCCGGCCGTCCAAACGGTTGCCTTACACCTTTCTGGTAGGTCGGACGGTCTGGGTCTCAAAAACAACAACACAAGTTACACGCGCGCGCGCATACACACATACATACACACACGCATACATACACACATACATACGCGCATACACACATACGTACACACACGCATACATACACACACGCATACATACACACACACGCACGCACACACACACACACACACACACACAAACACACACACACATACCCACACAAACACACACTCACACACACAACCACACACACACACAAACATACACACGCACGCACGCATAAATAAACAAAGAGACGGATATATTCCCAAAAATATTTGAAACTGGTTTGAAACATGCTTGTAAGTCGAAATAGTCAAGAAAAAATACAATTTCTATACGACAATAATGCGAAAATGTGAACATAGGAGTAATTAATACTTAGCAATTTTTACTTATCTGCAACTTGTTACTCAGATAAAAGCCGAAGTCATGCCATTGTGAGAGCAAACTATAAAATACTCTTTGCTCAACATTTGTAGAACTGACTCTCGTTGTAGTCTATCCGTACTGTTGCAAGTAAGACAAATAGCCAACACCACACAAAGTAGTAGAATAGCTAAAAGAAAAATGTCATTCCTATATCTACAGTTGACAGAAGTGGCCTGCTGGTCTAACATCTTCCGAATGAGAAAAGGTGGTGGTATTTTATTTTTAGAAAGAAAGTTTATTTTTATTACTTTATTTATATACGTAGTATAATGTATAAGGAAAGTATTGTGACGGGGTCGAAAATTTGAATTCGAGCTTTCGACGGGTGAGCACGTTTCAAGCTTCCCTGAACACAAATAAGACGTTTTTGAGGAGCTGTGTGTGTGTGTGTCAGTGAGTCTATGGAGACGATATCTCACGAACGAATGGTGCGAATCGAACGAAATTAGGTTCAAAAATTACAATCATTGAATACTGGAATTGTTTTTAAATGCAATGAAATGTTCTTACCCCAAATTTTTTAATGAAATTTTGAAAAATAAAATCATCAATAATTAAAACCTTCAATAAAGTTACGTACATAATCTTTTCTCATGTAATTTTTATTAGGAAACGATTGATATAAACTTTAAAAAGTTAGAATCAACCGTTATCGAGATATTGCACATTTTTCAAATAAATTTATCAAACAATCACATAAAATAAAAAAAAGTATTAATTATTGTGAAATGTTCTGTTTTCGTATGTAACATAATGCCTTAAATTTGTCAACATCATTCTCGTGGATCTAGCTCGTTCCAGTCACGAGAAAAAATACTTTGGGTAATTGTTTTTGAACTTCAATTGTCAATTATCTACTAGGTAAAAGAATGATCTATTTCTCCGTCCATAACGTTTGGCGAAATTTTGGCGACGAATTTGGCGATATTTAGCCAATTTAGCGACTTTTTAAATGTCATCAAATTAAGGAAAATGGCGTCAAATTGATAAAAATGACGCTGCATCCATTAAAACGTCGACTAATGAAAATTCAATATCTTGGAAATAATATAAGAATCTACTATAAGTTATTTTCCCATCCGTAATGCTTAGTGAAATTTTGGTGACGATTTTGACTGAATATCGCTAACTTGGGGACATTTTTAAATGTTATCAAATTGACGAAAATGTCGCCATATTGATAAAAATAACATTAAATTAATGAAATGATGACTAATTAAATAAAATTCAATATATTGGAAAGAACACAAGGATAGACTATATGAGAGTAAAACATTATTTTACCCGTCCATCCGTAGTGCTTGGTGAAAATGTTAGCGGGATGTCGCTAATTTGACGGCATATTTAAATGTTTCCAAAGTAAAGAAAATGTCGCCAAATTGATAAAAATGACGCCCAATGGAAAGTAATGTTTCTCCCTTCATATAACAGGCATGACTTCTAATATATAAGAAATGTTCTTCTGTCCACTGCTCTTGTAACACTTCGGGATACATTTGTGAACTTGCCGAATAATACAACGAAATATCGCCCTAGATAGACGAAATATCGTCAAAATTGCAAAAATTAAGCCAAGTTAATGAAAATGACGCCTAATTGGCGAATTAATTTTTAAAATATTACTTATTGAGGATGCTATCAATATTGATAAAGTTTAATTTATAGCTGTGTTTGAAATATAAGTTCATTGGATACATCGAAATATTTTTATATGTTGCCATCCGTAAAAGCTCCCAATGTACAATTCAACATTTAGAACACAGTACTGTATACATCATGTTTTCACAATAAAAGGAATAAATTCACTGCATTATGCAAGGAAAGTCATGTGCTGTCCACATCAGCTTTTTTTTAATGTGATCGTTGTAATTGGATTTGCTCCATTTTGTATCGCTGAGGAATAAACAAATAACAAATTAGCCGTACACCATTCCAAAATGGAATCAAGAACATTCTTTATAAAATGTGTGTGGGTGTTGGTGTTGGTGGGGGTATTGCAGCAGTACTTTGTTTATTCGCCAACTACACAAGCGCATATACTGCTGCATCTCGGTACATTCCTGTAATTATAGACTCTAAGATTGCTGAAATCGGAGCGATAAAAACAGCAAGAGAGAAATATACTACATAATATTTTGACTATCTGTTCGGTGAGCCTCTGTATATACACTCAGCGACCAATCTGTAATATCCCGTACATGTTGCACAAAAGCAAAAACCGTTTATATGTTTATTTTTATAAATAAAAAAAATTATTAAACTAGCATCAGTATTCTTAAACGTATTTAGTGTTTATTCCAGATTTTGACGATTTTTAAGGGTAATATTGCAAAAAAGACAATTTTTTTTTCTCCGAATCGAATGCGCCAGGACAACCCATAACTGACTTAACCTACAAAACCTTAACTCAAAAAGTACTGAACGAAAATTTCTAAAGTTGATACATGTATTGCACAGACACACACAGACACACACACACACAAGCACACACACACACACAAACACACATAAACACACACAAACATACACAAACATACACAGAAATGCACACACGCACAACACAGAAACGCACACACACAGAAGAAACACACACACACAGAAGAAACACACACACACAGAAGAAACACACACACACAGAAGAAACACACACACACAGAAGAAACACACACACACAGAAGAAACACACACACACACAGAAGAAACACACACACACACAGAAGAAACACACACACAGAGAAGGAACACACACACACACAGCCAGAGATACCCCTAAAACAACTCTAGATTACCCTGAGCGTGTAAATCCGTCGAAAACTCGAATTTTAATCTTTGACCCTATTCCTATATTTTCCTTATACATTACCATGCATCGCAGGCAAAGTAAATGTCTGGACTTCATAAAAGAGAACACTCTCTCTTCTTCAAAATCCAGAAAACCAACACAATGCCCTCCTAACATGTTCTGGACATTGAATATAATCAATTCCAAAAAGAAGAGAGGGCAACATCTTCCTTTACTATCTTCGGAAAAGGCGACGGAGCGAGAGAAACTCACTGCGCCTGGACAGCTATCCTTTCACCGCTGGGAGGAGGGATTCTCGCCCTTTGCACATTCTGGCAGTACTTCGGGTGACAAAAGATTTTCACAACAAAGGAACAAAGGAAAATTGAAGTTTTTCTGTATTAAAATAAATACCGTTGAAATAGTGTAGATAAAAGAGAAAAATTTACTACATATGGTATTAGCATTTTTTTTTACGAAAATAAAAACATAAAAATAAACTTTAGTCATTTGTAGAAGACATCTAACATCGTTCTATATAATAAAAGACAACACTCAGTCCATGTGTGTGTAACCCATCGAGGTGAAATAAAGCGTTTATATCACAGGTCGAAGGAGTTGCCACAACATAACGCAATTACATGGCCATGATATTTTAATGGCTGTAGAAACTAAACGGGAAAATGTAATGAACTCATGGAGTTAGTTATCAGACCATCCCTTTACGTACCTCCATTATTCAGCAAAGTTAATACTGAGAAGACTTCCCAATTTAAGTTAATATTGAAAAGTCATTTCGATTTAAAAGTCAGAATTTGAATATTTAAACCATGGAGTTATACAGATATTCTTCCTCCAAATACCTCATTTACATTAAACACTTCCGCATAAGACAAAAGTGTAATCCATTCCAAATGTTTTATACATCCCATATAATAAAAGACAGCACTCAGTCCGTGTCTGTGTAGCTCATCGAGGTGAGATAAAGAATTTATATCTCAGGAGGAAGGCGTTGCCACAACGTCATGCAATTGTATGGTCATGAAATTTTAATACCTGAAGGAACTAAACGGATGGAGTTGTAGATGAGACCATCCTTTTACATCCATGATTCAGCTGAGTAGGAAGGTTAATATTAAAAGGGGTTCTCATTTAAAAAAAGTGAGAATTAGACTATTTAAACCATAGAGATAGAAAGACTATCTTCCTTCATCTTAAAATGCATGTTTTAAACAATGAATGCATGATGAAGAACAGATGTTAAATGCGCCATCACGTGAGAAGGAGGCTTCATCCGTGAAAAGCGCAGTCGCCGGAAAATCTGACTGCTCGCCTTTTGCCCCAGGAACAAGCAGGCGTACTCTACGCGACGAGAATAATCCACTGCAGTCATTGCTTGGATTCATTGGAGATGGTATGGGTTCACGTCCGAGCCCCAGACTCGCTTCAATGCGCAAAGAGCAACATAATGTACGGCCCGTGAAAGAAGATGGTATGTGTTGAAGACCCAGACCGTCCGACTCATCCTGAGGACTTGAGCAACTATTTGGACAGCCGTAGATGGTATATGTGTAACTGTTCCCCATGCAGAATTCGCCATACCGTAGATTGTGGCACACCAAGATTATGCTCTTTTGCTTGTGCCTGGCTCAATTGCTACTGTGTCCAGAATCGCCTGTCCTACACTTGACGTTCTAACACTCCTTGCACAACTTGGAAGAGAGAAAGGATCCCGATTCACAGAGCTGCCGATGCAAATGTTCAAATGTTTTACAATTGGGCAATAGCCTATAGGGTACCTTACAGTGATGGTGCCTCTCTGTCATCCCCATTTGCAGCTCCATAGATGAATTACATATTGGCTTTTTCTCTATTTTTTGTAAATTCCTCATTTGTCTCAAAAGTTGGAGCCGAATAACTGCTGAAAACTGATAAGACTGTACATTCAGTATTACGAAAATTTGCATAAGGGTTATTTATTTTTCCGAGATGAAATTTGCATGCGTGCTTTTCTTCTTCAACCAAAATGACGTCTGTAAGTTTGCAGGCCGCCCGCTTTCTAACGAGTAAGTGCACGGTAACACCTCCGTTTCATTTCCGATCCGATAATTATGATGAAAAATGCTTGGTTTGGTGTGTACAACCACCCTGTAAAGTTTGGCCCATCTTTTTTTAATCTCTCTGTATGTATATATATATATATATATATACATATATGTTTGTATTTATGTATGTATATATATATGTATATATATATATATATACACTCATGTCCAAAAATCGGAATGGAAGGAAACGTGGTATGCGGGTGCAATTAGGTTATAGAAAAAGAAAACAATGCAATACAAGGATAATAACGACTTTATTATCCAAAGAAAAGGGTTGAAAGCAAAATGCGAATGCCACAATACGAGTGTCAACTTCAGTGGAACAGAATGATTAAAGCAATGTGATACTGCCGTCACAGCAAAGATCGTCACATGTGTGACAGTGACGTTGGCGTCACGTGGCACCTGGGCCACAATGTGACCTCGTATTTGTGACTTCTATGCGACGTTACGTATTAGTAACTTTGTAACTTGTGACTATATTCTGTAACGTTTCCACAATTTAATTAACACGTAACAATGTGACGACATTACAATAGCAACTACAATGCGACGTCACAAACGTTTTAATATGCGACGTCACAAACGACCATGAAAATGACCAAAATGACTTCGCTGTGACCTCAATATGACATTGCCAAGACATACTGCGACATCCTGTGACGTCCCAAAATCACAGTGTGACGTAAATCTTACGTCACTGTGAAACAAAATGCTGTTAGGGTGCAGTTTAATACGATGTGTGGGAACCTCTGGTATTCCATGCTGCCCAATGATTTCCCATACTTTCGATGAGGATTTGGATGAGTTGTGTGCTCAAAGAGTTCCAAGCCTCACGGAGAACAGTTTTCATTCCCGTAACACAGCTCGGTGGGTAGCGGAGGACTGCAAGATGTCTCCCGAGCATATCCCACACATGCTCTTTTGGATTCAGATCAGGAGAATTGGCAGGTCACTGCATGTGCTGGATATCTTCAGTTTGAAGGAAGTCGTCGACCAAGTCCGCACGGTGAGGAGTCGCGTTATAATCTATGAATATGAAATCCGAACCAACAGCACCTCGACACAATGAAACTGTAGGCTCAAAGACTTCGTCACTGTATCTCTAACCGGTAACCGACCCCGTGTCAAAGATATTGAGGTCTGTGCGGTCGTCCATCCTGATACCTGCCCAGATCATGACTCCCAAACGAAAAACGATGTCTTTCAGTGATGTTTCTCCAGATCGTGGTACGACGATCAGTTTGCAAGCTAAACCTGGACTCGTCATTAAACATGACATTGCCCCAATGTTGTCCACTCCACTGCCGATGTTCCAAACTCCCCTGTAAACGCGCGCGTTTCTGTGCAGACGTCAGGGGGATGCAAACTGCTGTTCGTCTGGCACAGAGACCAATGTGTCTGAGACTCTTGCAAATAGTTTGTTTCGAAACAGTGACTCCTGTGGCTGTTGTCAGGGTTGAATCTAGTTGTCTGGCAGAACGGTTCCTCTGACGTCGCGCAGTTATCACCAAATATCGATCTTGCCAAGCGTTTGTTACCGTTGGTCGACCTGGTAATGGTCGTCAGGTAACGTCTCCAGTGATTTGGAACCTCTGCCACTGTCTGAAGATCACACACTGAGGCACATTCAGAATTCTAAAGGCTTCAGTTTGAGATCGACTGATCGACCGGATTCCAGCATTCCAATAATTCGTCCCTTCAAAAACATGTCCCGTAGGTATCTTTGTGACATCTTTCGCCCTTTAGATTGTTGACAACGCTCCTTACCACAGCAATTGCAAAATTCTGCCTCAACTGACCATGTCGCTCGAAGTCGTTTTATACTCTTTCCGACGTGCCGGTGCTTTGCGCATGTCGCCGCCGACTGAACTATTTTGCATATGCACAATGATTTACAATTGTCCCACGATTCTCCACTACTGATTGGGATCAATTGTACGCATATGAACTCCAAGTTTTTCGCTTTTTACGAATTATGTTTAACTTTTGGATATGAGTATATATATATATATATATATATATATATAGCAAATAAAAGTATTAAGGAAAAAATGGAAATCAAGCCAACGGGAAAGCATAAATGGCCAACGGGGATTGTGACCCCTCGTTCCTGGTTATAGCATGCTATTACACCTAGGTAACACTCCCGGAACCAAATACTTAGCCGAAACTTGACTTCCGAAATAGTGTCGAGCACAATGTCGCGGAATATATATATATATATATATATATATATATATACATATATATATATATACATATATGTATATATATATATATATATATACAATGCTGGTCATTAAAATTGTTACACCTTGAAGGTGGCATGCAACAAACGTCAAATTTGCATGAAAGGTACTACATGCTGGGATATGCAAATGATTAGCATTGCAGAGCATGCGCACAAAGCAAGTATGAGTAACGCCATCTACATTCTGTATAAAAGGAAAGATTACACCGCGGGTTTCTCATTCGGAAATCGCATGTGAACATTGGTTGTTTGTGTGAAACTCATGTTATGCCTCGTACATGAAGGAGAAACTCCTACCAGCACATGTCGAAATTCGACCGCGGCAGGATCGTGGCCTATCGGGACTGCGGTTTATCGTTCCGCGACATTACTGCTCGCGTTGATCGGGATCCCATGACTGTCAGGCGAATATGGAATCGATGGGTCCAGGAGGGCCATGCTGTAGTATGCCATGCTGTAGTATGCCATGCAGGCTCTCAGCGGCCCCAGGCCACTCATTCCCAGCCTCGTACAACCACGTCACGTACCCTGCGTCAGGAGCTCGGCTCGTTTGCAGGACGACAAGTGTCCGCACGGACAGTGCGACGACGTCAACAGCACGGCGGACTGTCAGCACGGCGACCATTGTTGCGGTTTCCCTTGACACTGGAGCAGGACAGGCACGCCTACAGTGGTGCGACGAACGACGGCACTGGACACAGGAGAGCACCACATCGTCTTTTCAGACGAATCTCGCTTCTGCGTACAGCATCATGGTGTACTTATCCGTGTGTGGAGGCACCGAGGAGAACGAACGTTGCCAGATTATATTCGTCATCGTCATACGAGCCCAGAAGCTGGCGTGACGGTATGGGTGCCATTGGGTACACATACCGTTCACCTCTTGTTCGCATAGCCGGTAATCTGGACGGCCGTCGTTATATTTCTGACGTGTTAAGTCCCGTGGTTGTGCCCTATCTTCGAGGCCTGCGTGACGCCATCTTTGAACAAGATAATACACGACCGCATGTTGCCCGTGCTGTCCTGACCTTCCTCGATACAGAGGTTGTTCAACTGTTGCCCTGGTCAGCACGTTCTCCGGATCTGTCACCCATTGAGAACATCTGGTCATGGATTGCCGAGAGACTGGCACGCCACCACTCGTCAGCCACTACGACTGATGAACTCTGGCATAGAGTTGAAGCCGCATGGAATGACGTACCTGTATCTGTCATCCAAGCTCAATTCGACTCGATGTCCAGCCGGATTACAGCCGTTGTTGCTGCCAGACCTGGCAGCTCTGTGTACTGAATTCTGCATGCTGTATACCCCAAACTACCTGTAAATTTAATTATGTCTTCCTCGTATTATACTGTATATGTGCAATAAATAAGATTCTGCTATTTGCTTTCCATCTTGGTGCAGCAATTTTAATGGCCAGCAGTGTATATATTTATATATATATATATATATATATATATATAATGTGTGTGTGTGTGTGTGTGAAATTGCCATCCACCGGAAAAAATTATATGTCAGAATATAGTATTAAATTTTAATTTGGGTAGTTGTGACAAAAACCAATAGCCGAATTCGGAAAAGCGAGGTAAACTATTGAACTAATGCAAACGCTCTGTATATCGAACGTCGAAAATTTAAAATGTTTATATAGATTTACAAATCACAGCCTCAAATTAACATTAACATTATAAAACAAATTATGTTTTAATCTTTGCAATTTTGCATTGAACCTTTCTTGAGTTGCAATTTTGAACAATCCAATAACTCAATTTCAAAGAAAATGTTTTGTATTTCGGCTTTAGATAGTGAGTATTGGTCAGCCGAACTTAATCATAATATTTACATGATGTTTGTCATTCGATTCTACAGTGTTTGAACTCTACTCTAGTCAATAAAACATTTTTGGAAAAATGTCTATTCCAAAACCCATTGAACATGTTTATTTGTTAACAAGGGACGAAATAAATATTCAGCTTTAACCGTTTTGACATGCAAACGTATTTATGATCAATGTTGAAAAATGACCAATAATCGTGTCAAGAATAAGAAAGCCGTCTGCAACAGCACGCAATCCAGATATTTTTTTAGAGTCTGGAATTTTTATATTTCTTTTCAACTCAGTTTCCCTATTATACATAGTATAATATATAGGTAAAGTATTGTGATGGGATCAGAAATTCGAATTCGAGATTTTTACGGAAAAACGCGTTTCTACCATCCATGAACTCGAATTGAACGTTTTGGATGTGATGTGTGCGTGTATTAAAGTGTGTTTTAAGGTGTGTTTGTCAGTGTGTGTGTGCAAATATGTGCGTGTTAATGTATATTTGCGCGTTTGTATTTGCGCGTGTGTATGCGTGTCTGTGTGTGTATGAATGTGTGTATGCGTGTCTCTCTATGTGAGTGTGTGTATGCGTGTCTGTGTGTGTATGCGTGTCTCTGTGTGTTAGTGTGTGTGTATACGTGTTTCTGTGTGTGTGTGTATGCGTGTTTCTGTGTGTGTGTGTTTGCGTGTGTTAATGTGTGTTTGAGTGTGCGTGTGTGTTTCAATGTGTGTTTACGTGTGTTAGTGTGTGTTTGCGTGTGTTAGTGTGTGTTTGCGTCTGTATGTGTGTGTTTGTGTGTGTATGTGCTAATGTATGTATTTTTGTAAGCGATATCTCAGAAACGAATGGAGCGTTTAAAACACAATTTGGTACAAATATTACAATAGGTTATAATTGGAAGTTTACTGATATTAAACGTAATCGAACGTTTGGAAGATCCCAAAATTTTCGAATGAAATTTCAAAAAACATCATTAGAATATCAGAACTTCTAATAACGTTATGTAAATTATTACTTTTTGTATAATTTTTGAATGAAAAACGAATGATACACACTTCAGAAGGTTAGCATGAACCGTTCTATGAATATTGCACGATTTTCTAATACATTTATCAACAGTATTACATATAATTTAATAAAGTATTCACTATCGTTGAAAAAATATATGCACCGATACAAAAACTGAGCTACAGTCGCAAAACTCGGCATGCAAATGTCGTTTTAAGAGTTATGCAAATGATCAAACTGTTAGCGCTAATGATGTTATAGGGCTTGTACAACGCGTTCTCATCGTGCAGCATTTGAAACGACAGGCGTTCTCACTGACGGGAAATTGGAACTGGATTTCTGCTTTGATATTTCAAGTTGTGTAAAGATAAATTTGAGACTTACTCAATAATGCTGAGAACAATTGTCGGATTTAGAGAGAGGTCGCATCATAGGCCCAAGAGAAGCTGGTTGGTCCAACAGATGTATCAGTCGCCATCTTGGTAGGAGTGGCATGGTAGTTGCTCGATGTTGGCAACAGTTGGTCAGAGAAGGCATATGTAACTGTTGCAGAGACTCAGGACTCACCATACAGGCAACTGACTGAATCCTGCAGTCAGGAGACTAGCCACGTCCACCCCAATGGCACAGCTGTCGGCCATTTGAAAACATTTGCCATCCTCCATGCATCCTGTATTAAGCGATACTATTCGAATATCACTAAAAGAAGGTGGGATTAGGTGTAGATGTCCATAAAGGCGCCTGTCACTAACCCCTCAACATAGGCAGAGCCGTCTGAATTAGTGCCGAGCTTTATCAGCCTGAACAGTGGCCGATGGGAGACATGTTGTCTTTAGCGATGAATCTCGCTTCTCTCACAGTACTCATAACCACCGCATACGTGTGTGGAGGAGGACTGCCCAACATTCCGATACCGCATTTGTTGTCGAGCCAACACAGAAATAACACTTGTTGTGACAGTCTGGGAAGCCATCTCGTAGGACCGCCGATCTCCTGTAGCTATTCTGCAAGCTAATCTGACTATGCGTCGACAATATTTTGCAGCCGAATGTTCTGCTTATGATTTCATGTTGACCAGTTTCAATTTACCAACAAGACAAAGCTCGATCACATATTGTACGGTTTTCCAACGAGTGTGCCAACCAAGTACCAAAACATTTTACACAACTATCAGAGGGACTCATTACAAAGAAAATCAAACTGCCGAAGTCGAGTTTGAAGAGCCTTTTGCGGTGTCGTGTCGACATCTTGTATAACGACTCAAAGAGAGCGGTTTTTCGAACCATTTTACGAATTATTTCTTGTTCTCATAGAAATACAAGGGATTTTCCATTTCCGCGCTAACCAATGGGCTACCGCGCCCCATGTCTCAAAGGTGTTGTTGTTGAGACCCAGACCGTCCGACCTACCAGAAAGGTGTAAGGTAACTGTATGGACGGCCGGGAAGTGCCACCCAATTTAGACCGGAATCCAGTGGGGGAGGCATCCACAGGGACCGTACCCTCCTTCCCCTACCACCAACCTCTCGGAAGGACTTACGGACCCACATGTTTAACGTGATCGTACTCCGCATGAACACGGCGGCATTTGTGGTAGCGTGCAAATCTAGCGCGCAAACCACGGGGATACCGCACCCGAGATGGCCAACAACACGCGGTGTTCCGAGGTGGTCACCCACCAAGTACTAACCGCGCCCGATGCTGCTTGACTTCGGTGATCTAACGAGAACCGGTGTTTTCAGCACGGTACGGCCGTTGGCCCATGTCTCAAAGGTGTAAAATTACTTTCGACATCTTCCAATTATGCCGTGAAAATGAATCTTCGAAATTAAGCTGTATTTCTAGGTGAGTCGAAGCTTTTGTCCTCAACTGGAGTGGCATTTCTCACCTCGAATATGAAACCCGAATTTTAGCCTGATAGGCTACTGTGAACGATGAGCATTGCATTCCAGTATTGCTGATGTCACCGTGAGATTGTTGTATTCCTGACGATGGATTATTATAGAGCCGATGCCGGAATTGAATGTTAAATTGCAAGTGTTCTTATACTCTATTACTAATCATGAAGGAAACCGATCTTTAAATAAGATCGTAAAGTAACTTTCAACAATATTAGTCACGGACTGGTTGATAAATTAAAATTTAAGAATCCTTCTGTTTAAAATATTATTAAGGTCATAATAATTTTATGTGATGATGTTTAACTGAAATTTAAAATACAATTCAAAGGTTTATGTTAAGTGAACTGAAAAAGTCTTAATTGGCAATTTATCATATTATCATGTTATCTTATTAACGAAAAGCATATTTGCATGTTATTGTTATTGAATTGAAAGAAATCATATAAAGCATATTATCGTGTTATTGTCAAATAAAATAATAATTCTGTGTAATGCTGGTGTCATGCTCTCCACACTATTTCCCCGTGTGTAGAAGACCCAGACCGTCCGACTCGTCCAGAGGACTAAGAGAGTGTTTCCCCGTGTGTGCCCATTTAAATCCTTTAGCAACGGACGACTGGCTATTCTGTGTTTCACAGGACAGGGAGTATACCTGGGTTGTGCTAGTTATAGATGCGGTCTGTTTGGTAAGTCTTGCTCTGTAAGTTGTTAATTTCAAATTACTAAAAATACCACTATACTAATTTCGTATCTGACATTTTGATGCCGTGAAGGCACTTCCTATATTACGAAAGAAAGTTCGGTTTTACAATTTTGTACCGTATTAGGTTTGTTTGGTACCACTGGAAGTCGGTGTTACAACGGCAAGAAAATCTAACAAAGTTGTAAGAAGGTTGAACGGCAACAGAAAAGGCCGAAAACCCATGCATACATACCAAAGATCACAACAAAAAAACAAACTATACGCACAGAACTGACACTACTCTACACAGGACACGACCCTTTCCCTACATTCCTGCACCAAATAGGGAAGTCCGCCACAGACACCTGTGTCTGCGTGTGAGATATCGGCCATCCACTTCACTACGCAGCACAATACCCACTAACTATTAGAACGCCAGAAACAGAAAACAGAGCAATCTGAAGAAATAGGATCTTAAAAAACCCAATAACAAAGCAGAATATAAGTAAAACAGTGAGCTATCTGGAGGACAATGCACACCACAAACCAACCATTTAACAATTAAAATTCAAAGGGCTCACAAACATGGGATATCAATAGGAGCCATAACAAAACTGTCTCCTATCACACTATTTCATAGTTCCTTCTTAGCAATTTATCTTCTATAGTGCAGGTTTCTGCCAGACGTCTGCGAGCGTCAAAGGTCGAAAACATTGCCAGATGCCTGCATGCGATAGTGGAAAACTACATATACCAAGAAGATGCAAGCAGCAAGTTTGCAAAAAAAGAAAAAATAATGTAAATAACACTATAAATTCAACGAGAATAAACCTAAATATATGCCGTCTGGTCCGCCGTGAGCAAAACCAAAGCAGGGGTTCAAGCTGGATGATAAATGGGTGACCACTACGCAGCAGGCAAGAACAATACCTACGACAAGGCCTAGGTCTGGCATACAGTCCACCTGTTGCATCAACAAAGTCTTCCAGGATTTAATACCCTCCCGTGGCCATCCAGATTCCCAGACCTGTCAAAAGAATACATCTAAAACATGCTGAGACGGCAATTGAAGTTTTCTCAGAATACCGCTGAATCAGCTGATCAATTTATTGTGGCAGAACCTTCCGCAGGAGGACAGAAGCAACTTAATTGACTTTATCCCGCATCGAATATAGCTTATATAACTAGCTGCCAGTGGAGATTTTATCCCTTACTGAAATGTCATCTTCTTGCTGCCACCATTTAGTAATAAAAAGTTTTTTGTTGCAACCAGGTGCAATGTTTCTATCGGCGATTTCCCCAAACGCTGGCAGAATTTGATATTCGCACGTTGTTCTTCAAACGTCATTTCCGTTTTCGGCGAACGCGAACGATTACAGTTCACTGACACGCATAGTCTGGAGAAATCATGCACTGCGGCCATGTTTCTTCCTTTTCACATCTCGCGTCACATGTGCCTCTACGGCACAGTAAAATAGTTTCCCTCTCTTCCAATCAGGGTTGGAGATATCAGCACAGTACTTCCGAACTTTTTGATCCTACCTTGTTCTTGTGTAATAGTTTTGTATTTTTACGACCAACAACTCGCCAATTGTCCCATATACCGGGTGGTCAGAATTAAACACCCCTACTCTGAGCTCTCTATACATCGAACTACTCAGTGTAAAGGCTCCAAAATTGTTGAACCTGCTATTCAAGACATGGGGAAAGGGATTACGCGAAAAAAAATTATTTTCAGAAACTCCGATAGGTGGCGCTGTACAAGAGAAAATATGCTGAAAAGACACAAAAAATCACGAAAAAACAAACACATGCGATATGGAATTTTTCCTTTTTAATTTCTTTTGCTTTTATGAAAAAAAAGAAGATAAAAAATTGAAGAAACTTAAACTGTCATTGTAACTGCAATTTCGCATTGTAAGCACAAACATTTGCATAAACCTTGGTTTGCAGCTACTGTGTTCTGGGCATAAAAGGGGATAAAACTGGGAATTTTCATTCTTATCAGCGATGGCTGTCACACTGCCAGAACGCGCTTTGCTTGTGAAGCTGTTTTATGAAAACAAAGGACATGCTGCAGCTGCACTTCGAGAGTTTCGTCGACTCAAGAATTTGCGCAAAGGACCATTACTTCCACACGCTCTCAGGGGAATGATCGCTCGATTCGAGAAAACTGGACATCTTGGATTTCAGCCTGGTCGAGGACGCAAATCGACTCGTTCAGATGTCGTTGACGATGTTTCCACCGCTATTGTTGAACAATCAATGGATAACGTTATAGGCTGTAGTATTGCAGGTGGAGTGTCACGACACTTGGGTGTTCCCTACAGCACAGTGCGGAACGTACTGAGAAACATAGTGCATTTTTTCCCATACAAAATTTGTCACAACCACCACTTGCTGACCATCGACAGGGAGAAGCGACTGACTTTTGTATTGACATTTCTGGATAGAGTTGAAGTGGATGCATCGTGGCCATGGCAGATTCTATGGAGCGATGAAGCGCATTTCCATCTAAGTGGAACAGTCAACACCCATAACTGTCGCATTTGGGACACGGAAAACCCTCGTACCCTCCAAGAGATTCCACTTCATTCTCCCAAAGTTACAGTCTGGTGTGGATTCACAGCCACATTCATTCTTGGACCTTTCTTTTTTGAAGAGGCTACTCCCAATGGACCTGTGACATGCACGGTGACGGCCAGGAGGTACAAAAACATGCTCGAAAATTTTGCTGTACCCTAACTGCAACAGCACCAATGTCTTGATTCAATTGCCTTTATGCAAGATGGAGCGCCTCCACACATTGGACTCTGTGTACATCAGTTTCTTCGGCAACATTTCACTAATGGTAGATTAATTGTCGTGCGTTTCCGACAACCTGGCCATCTCGTTCTCTAGATCTTAATCCCTGTGATTTTTGGCTGTGGGTATACTTAAAAATCTTGTTTATCGAGGACGTCTGGTAACCTTGGCAGATTTGAAAGACAGTATCACTCTGCCTGTGAGAAGCATCTCAATCGACCAATTACGATCCACAGTTGAACAAGCTGTCCATAGACTGCAGATTTTACATTTTGAAGAAGTGAACCTTATTGAGCAGCATTCCCTGCATCGAAAAGGTCCTTGTGATATGAATGTTTGGTACGTTCGAATAAAATGTGTTACAAATGTGTATTTTGTGTCTTTTCAGCATATTTTCTGTTGTACAGTGCCACCTATAGGTGTTTCTGGAACTAATTTTTTTTTCGCGTTATCCCTTTCCCCATGTCTTGAATAGTAGGTTCAACAATTTTGGAGCCTTTACACTGAGTATTTCGATGTATAGAGAGCTCAGAGTAGGGGTGTTTTAATTCTGACCACCCGGTATATAAGGAAAGCTTTTCTCTCAATTTGGCGAGGTTGGCAACTCATTTAATAAAATATTGTCAACTTGGCGCTATATCGACCCAGATAAATCGAAAATATAGTCGAAATTGCGAAACTAACGCTAAATTAACGGGAGTGAGTCTAAATTGATGAATTAATCATTAAAATATTTAATATGGACCATATTGCTTACTGCGAATGTTATCAATATTGATAACTGTCAATTTAGACTTGCACGAAATATAAGTTAATTGGGTATTTCTAAATAGTTTTACAAGTTGCCATCCGGAAAAGCACCAAAGGTACAATTCAACGTTATAAACACAGTACCAATATAACTTGTTGAGGATGCTATCCATATTGATAATTGCAAAATTATAGTTGCTTGAAATAGAAATTAATTGGGTCAAAATAGTTTGCATGTTGTCATCCGAAAAAGCGCGCAATGTAAAATTCAACGTTAAAAACAGTGTGTCGTCAATACGAGTATTATACATCATGTTTTCACTGATGTTTACATATTAGTAATGCTGAGAATATTTACAAAATAAAAAAATCTCTTTATGTCACGAATTTTGATCAATACACCGGAATTATCTGAATTACGTCTGAACACTTGCATTGAAAGCATATATTCAAAGGCAGCCCGCATTCAAAGGTAAATAGAAAATATATCTGAAATATATTTGTTTTCACATATTTCAAAGTTAGTTTGAGAAGTACATTTGGGGAACAGTTTTGTTCCCTTTGTTTTACTTAATATTATAATATATGTAATGTCGCTTTTCTTTTACATAATATTGTAATGACATACCTACAAATACGCCATTACACAATCAAGCGCTTTCAATACTTTTCCAGTTTTAGTAAACAATTTTTGATAATATGGAAAAGTTGTAAGCATGAATAAAACTTAAATAAACTCTTTCCAACAAAGATAAATCAAAATTCTTTTGTTGGTTGCAAAACATGTTTCGAATTTACAGACTGACTGACCTTCTGGACTGGACAAAATTTCGATAATTTTTTCCTCATACAGGGTGTCCCAAAAATGACTCACAAACTTTAAAAACGAATACCTCGGAAAAGGTCACAGATAAAAGGATGAAATAAAGAGTATGTTTATTGTACAGCCAGTAAAATTTACATACGGTGGTTTTCAAGAAATATTTCAAACTAGCAGCACACCCGTTCTTCGTACGGAATATATAATATAAAGAAACGTAAAATTCACAATCATGTGCAAATTCTTATAGTATACTAAATGACATTGCAAATAAAAATATTCTGTTAAAAAATTTAATTTAATGCTCCTAAAAAGAAGTTTAAGAATCTCTGTTCTCACTATACAAAATTATCTTCACGGGCAGATCTGAAGAATAAAACATCTTGGCCCCGTTTGTAAACAACATTATAAAAATTATGAAATTGAATCAATACATGTAAAATAAAAGCGTTAAAATTGTATGCGATCCGTACTACTTATATTCGCGGATATTAGAAGATATACCCTGAATTTGTAGATTACACGCATAAATTGAAAATATCAATATACCCGTAATCTTTAAACCTGAAAGCACTAATTGATTCCAATATATGCCAAAATATAAGCGCTAAAATGGTAGGGAAAGATATACCCGTACTACTTATATTGTCGTAGATTAGAAGATATGTCCGTGAGTAGAAGATTACCCGTATTACAATATGAGTCTCAAGAATTTTTGCCAAAATAAAACAGATGACGTAACAAATTGAAAATATCAATAACCCCCGTAATCTTTATGCCAAAACGCCGTAATTGATTACAATATATGTCAATATATGTAAAATTAATCTGATATATTTTTACTTCCTCATACTTATTACTGAGAAATTATTCATTTCGCGAATATTTTGGATTTCAAGATCTTGGCAATATATGTTTTAGGATCTCCTGAATACGTTTTGACTATTTTTGGAGTGGTGTCCGTCTGTCTATCCTGTCTGTGGTCGATTTCTTGTGTGCACAATAGCTGCCACAAATATTAATGGATTTTTACGACACTTTACATTCTGTTTCATTAACGAAAAATCCAGAACTGGATTGAGTTTGTTTAAATTCGAGTGGAAACTTCGAAATTTATTAAAAATTTTATATTTGCCTAACATGGCAGAATAGGATAACTTTTAATTGTAGTGAAAAATAGCCGCGATAAAATTTTTATGTTCATAACATTATTT